>CM076581.1:990102707-990535572 GCA_034641835.2 Pinus albicaulis
GATATCTTGAAAAATGTAGTTAATGAAATGATATATGAGATTAACAAGAAATAGGAACTTGATGTTCAAATACATCATGTTGCATTAGTTCCAGAAAATAAAAGGATCAATGTACCCAAGAAATGTGATTCTCATCCTTGGTATCCAAAGGCAGAAAATGATTATTTCATGTACTCTATTCACAACATGGCCAAAGATGAAGTTCAAAATTAGAGGGAGGCAGGAATATCTCCAGCAATAATTTACATGCTAGATGACCTTGCATACAAATATAATCTTCTCAAATATTATTATCAAGAGGAATATTATATGGTTGAGAGCAAGGCTGATTTTTTAAAGGAACCATCACCATCTTCTTGGGAGAAAGAAACCCGATTATCACTATGCAAAGATGGCAATCAAACTTTTCATGTCGAGCCAGAGGGTAAGGAGGAAAATTCACAATGTTTTCAAGTAAGTACAAAGTGCCTGCCCATGTGTTTTACCTCACTCTTGAGAGAAAATTACAAGTAGATTGTAAATAGGAAAGATGACGAGATCATGGATAATACGAAACCTTTTTTAGATCCAGAAGCTCGGTCCTTGAACCATATTGAAATCATAGAGTCTGAAATAGATGATGAATTGATCCAGATTGATTCTTTTACCTTATGATTTAATTCATTTGAGATCATGAAAGGGAATCTGGATCACATTTTAGTTGATTATCACAGGGGAAATTATGAGGTCTCAGTAAAACCAATACTACAACCATCTAAAGAACTACATGATCCAATAAATGATACATTGGATGGTTTGTGTTTCCAAAGTCAGTCTTTAGGTATTCGTAATGCCCTCAAAAGCTGTTATGATATGGATATTATCAGAAAGTCTACCCCATTGTCTTATTTAGTAGAAGTATCAGATGCAAAGATAAGATAAGATGCAAAGATGTTTCAAATTGTTCAAAGACATGGATAGCACATTTGCAGTGCCAGGTGATGAAGTTGAGTTGGCTGAGTCAAAATTCCCATAAATGGGTCAAGTGTATCTTGATCTAGTGGCTGTCTATATGGATAAATTGTTCTTTACAAAGATAGTACATATTTCTATCATGTTAGTTGTTTTTCGAGTGCACCAAGATCCATGTAAACCAGATCATGCCAGGAATTTCTATCAAACACCAGTATAAATTTTGTCTCTAAACATGGTGAAAAGTAATGAAAGAACAAATATATTAGGTAACTTTCTTGACTGGATGCATTGGCTTTGCTGTATTATTTAAGAAGGTAGTAATTTTAGTAGGTTAGCGTAGATATGTGTGCAAATAAGTTTAGTACTCTGAGCATATTTCCAGTTTTATTTCCAGATTGACTTTTAGTTGTTAGTTCAAGTGTGTTCTAGACTTGAATTTCAACATAGTTCAGTTGTAGTTTCAATTCAGATTGCAGTATTTTTATTACAGAGAAGATTGTTATCATCTCAATAACCAAGGCACTGGTCACTGAATTCATAGATCTTTGGTTCTTTTCTGGTTCATTGGGAGGAAAACATCCCCATAAGGAGCTGATGTTACCACAGGGTAAATTTTGAGAAAATTTTATGCCTGGGGCATGCATGGTTTTCAAGTTTATGGATGAAGGTCGGGCATAGTAGAAATAGTTTTTCGCCTGATCATTTTCTTATGAAAGTGAAATTAATTTTATATTTTAAATCAATTTTAAGTTTTAATTAAAACTTATGCTCATTCTACTTATGGGCATGCTATTTTATTAAAATCAATGGTTCCTATCTAATTTTGGACCCTTTCGATGTTTCAATGTTTAATGAAGGAGTGTGGGTCCGAATTGGGTTGTTCCATTGACCATGTGTCATCCCTAGAAGCATTCACACCCCCCATAACAATACAACTTACCATCTGCTGGGCCCTCTGAAATCTAGTTTCGGGTTTTCATAGACGAGCACAACACCTAATTGCAAAGAGTGCCTGAGCCATAAATTCATTCCCAACATAAAGGTATCATTTGGGAAATTCATGAACTTCCTTCTAGATTTTTTTTCTGACAAGGAATGTGGGGGAGCTATCAAGAATATAGAATGAGGTGTACTAAGTAATGCGTTAATATTTCAAATAGCAAGAAGGATAGGGAAATTCGTGAAAATATGCAACAAGGAGTAAAACATAATCTTATTCAACTCTTTTAATTGTGCTATCCTTTCATGCAACAACGTTGGGGGTTATTATGTTACAGTTGAGGATAAATGGAGTTCAAGTCTATAGGAGGTTTGCAATACTCCAGGCCAATGATTTTGACTAAGATGGTGACATAAATTTTTGTTGGAGTTGTTTCCATATTGGAGAAAATGTCTATTTTCCGCAATCGCTGCCAAAAGGTTGGTTTGACAATTGCTACACGTATATAAAATATCGATGAAGAGGCTCCAGTCAGAACATGAGACACACTAGACATGTGAGAAATAGAAAAATAATTTTTCCTCTGTTTTTACTGATTCCCATGATCTTATATAAACTAGGAAAATTCAGTTAATGGAAGGAAAAAATACCCGAGTTATGAGGAGGTTTTCGCCCGCCTACATGATGGTGAGAACGTTTTGTAAGCTAAAGAGCATGTATATTGTCCATTGTACATAAAAAAAGAGGAATGAATCCGTTAAAAGATATCCGGCCTAAAATTTCTCTCTTATATAAGGTTCCTGTGGAGAATTGTTTCGAGGCATATGAAGAGGAACAAAAGTTGCAATTAAGGTCATGCTTGAGCAAGATTTGACTAAGGAGAATGTTAGCCCCATATGAATTTTTTGACAAGCAAACAGGGGGCTAAATTTTCTTTGAGCCTTCAAGAAATGCATTCCCTCTGAAAGCACATCATCCTTGAAGCCTCCTCATGCCTTATCCCTTGATAAAACCTCACTGCTGTCTTCATGAAACAATCCTCTCTGTGGTGAAGAAGAATGCCCAAAGTACTTTTCCCTCTGATTTCATTCCCACTTAACCTCTGTATCTTCACCTCTTTCCCCTCTCTTAATTCCTCATTAATCCCTCGATAAATCATCCAAATCCCCTTTATTCCCCTTACCGAATGCCCTCCCTAGCCTTAAAAAGCATTAAAATAGGCCGAAATCCCACTTTAATCTATGACAGTTTTAGCCCCTTTAGGGCCAGCCCCTTAACCACTTCCCCACCATGTAACCAAGCACCGGAACCAAGCATTTAAGCTCCGAGTGCTTATCGCAATCAGAAGAGTGAGTAAGCACATTTATTTTGTCGCTCCAAAGATCTCCAATGCGATTGACTTCCCTCTTCTGTGTTCCCACTGCGATACCATTCATTGATCTTTTATGATCTGACGACCAGTGCTTGTCCTGTGCGCCCCATCGCTCCAATCGCAATCAGAAAAGACTTCATGCACCTATTAGCCACCTGTAAAATTTGATTATCCCAAAAGGTGGCTAAATCTATTTTTGAACCTTCAAGGAACAATTTTTCTCGCTAAAAACTGTTGGCTCTTGAATAATTTTTGAAGGCCTCATGCCTCTGCCTAAACCTTCACTGCTGTTCCCATCTACAAAAAATCTGAAATCCTGCTGTTCCCATCTTGAAGTACTGCTGCAAGCTTATTTTTCCCTTTCCTCCTCTTTAAAAGCTAACCTCTTTTTCTACCCGTTCATTCCCCATGAAAATCCAACAATTTCATGTTTCTTTCCTTTCCACTACGTAAAAACCCTTGATAAGGTTCTAAGACCTCTTCTTAGCCTTATCGAAACCCTCATTTCCTTTGAAAAAATGTTGAAAAATCATAAAAATACATTTTTTTGACTTAAGCCCTTCGGGTTTAGCCTTAAGCTCCCTTCCTTTTAAAAACCTCCAATCATATAACCCTCCATGCACCCAAAGGCCCTGTAGCCGGGCACCTAATCATATTTTATATCTTCCGCCCACGAAAAAACATTAAAACCTTTGTTTTAAATTAAAATTTAGGTTTTTAATTATTTTTCATTTCTCCGCCGTTTCCGTCTTTAAACTATCCACACCGTTGATCTGATCTGCAGATAAGAAAGTGCGGAGTTCGTCTCCCTGTGGTCCCCACCGCCCGTAAGCTGGTTGCCCAAAACTGGTAGTATCCATCGCACCGCCTTCAGGTGAAAGGTTGTTTTCCCCGTCTAGTCGAAGCAAGAGAAATACACTTGCCACCACATGTCCCCTATCTGTTTTCAAAAACTGCCATCCATCACGCGTTATCATTCGGATAGGGATGCGAGAGCAATATCACCGAGGACCATCGATCTAAAGTCGATCTTCGACGACTGTCACTCGATGAAGATGCTCACCCCTTATTGTGGTCCCGGCGCAATGTTAAATCATTTCCCGCCATCGATCTGATCTAAATATCGACGATTCAGATTTCGTCCAAGGGATTCGATTTCCCGGTCAACGATTCTCTATTTTTGACCTCCCCTTTCGCTCCCGACCGTCGATCTCTATACGATCGACGGCCCTGATCTAATCTTTCTTCCGCCCATTCTATGATCTCCCCGATTAATCCTGACTTTTGGATGATGCCATCCAATGGCCCCACTCCTTCCACACGTCTTCTAAAGCAGTCAAACTATATACACAAGATTTCATAACTTTGTTTGTATTTTGCAGGGTTTAATGTTTTTTCCGCCATACTGAGTAAAATTCGCAGGCTGAGGGTGACGATCCTCTTGCCTTTGTTTTATCAGGGAAATCATTCGCAGGGGTTTTCAATCTCACGTATCATCGATGTTTTATGAGGCATCGATGCCATTTCATCTTTGCGCAGCCCTGCATATCAGCGAGAAAACCATGGATTTAACACTGTCAAAGGGTATCAGTGCCAAAGACCTAGATGTATCTGAACAGAGGATCAGAGACAGTTTCATAGGGATTACGTCTAAGATGCATATCAAAAGCCTAATCCCCAAATAAAACACAGTTTACAAAAAACCTAAAGTGTTTTATTAAGCAGGAATACCTCCACTGCCACAGCCTGAGGCAAATTGATTCCTCAGCTACCATAGTGCCACCTGTTCCTCAAACCATTCAAACAAAGGCCGAAGTTATTGAAGAAGATCAGATTTTGCCTCAGCGCAGCTAGGGAGTTACTTCTACAAGGAAATCAATGCAGAAATATCTGCAAAGTTACTCCAAACATTACACAGAGCCTCAAAGGTCAACAAAGCTCCCACCGAGCTTAATTTATAGGTGTAAATCAATTAATATAGTGAAACACTTGTACAGTTTATTCATTGAGCCCCCCAAGGGCCAAGAAGACATTAACTCTGTATTAATTGTAATTGAGATCTTTTATCAGATCTCACCTCCTCATTATTCTATATATACTTCTTCAGAAGATGAGTGAGGGGTTGGTTGTAGAACTTTGATATACATTTGAACAAAAAACTTCTGATTGTACATAGTATTCACTGGCTCTTGGAGCTCTGCTGGTGATAGATAGGTTAGGCTGAGATGTGTAGATGGTTGCTAACCTAAAGCACTGGACTTAAATATGTAACTGGTTTGAAGCATCAATACAAGCTGATTTATGGGATCCTGGTCTATGTTGATGGTGATGTTTCTCTAATTGTAACTTGTTATTTTTGTCTGTTCCCATCTGTGTTGCATATTCTCTTATAAAGAACAACATGCATAGAGTTAGGACCTACTGTATATTGGTAACCTTCTCTGAATGAAAATCTTTATCTGAATGTTTTCTTCCATCTGTGTTATTTAGGAATGATTAAATTCAGTTTAAGCATAGGAATTTTGGCATTCCCTCGTCTTATTGTCTTAGATGAATGTTTTTCTTCGATGTTATTTTCAGTATATGTTTAGTGAAGATGAACTGAGGAAGATATGGTGAGCCCTGGTCCCAGTTTGATCCCACAGACTGCCTGATTGTTTCCTTTGGAATGTGTTAAAAGCTAGCTAGTTTTAAAGTACTTACCAGATCTTAGGCCATTCTGTTTTTATCTTTGTATCTGTCTTGAAAGTAACCAAGTAAAGAAGAGCTAGGAGAGGATTTGTGGTGAGCCCGGCCCGCTAAGTTTCTAATCCAAAATTTGCCTTTAAGTTTCCCTCTGTTTTGAGATATTTTCTATTGAAAGTGTATCAAAGGTTGGCTAGTTTCAAAGTACTTACCAGATCCTAGGCTGCTCTTGTTTCTGCATCAGTTTATTTCTCCTTCTTATTGTATCATTCCATTCCATAAATCAATCTTCAAAGAGATCCTTAGACATAGATGACTTGCCCCATGGACCACTCTTGCATCTTGCTATTCCAATTAAACCCTATTATGACTCCATAGCCCAATGGACTAAAACCTGCAATTTTCTACCTTTTCGACCGAAGCTTACTCTGATTGCCTGCAACTTCTCACCTTTGGAACTTTTTTCAGTCAGAACTTTCCACCTTGAACAGTAATCATGCTCAACCATCCAAAAAACAAACAAAACCTTGGCCTTCATAACTAGCCTAATATCATTACCCCAAACTTCAAAGACAAATCCATCTTTGCACTTTTTGGAGAGATCCCTCTCCGGATTCAAGAGGGCTAGATCCTAGAATCCCAAAGTGGTTGAAACGATGTTGTTTCTGTAATTGGACCCTACCAATATTGCTAATAAATTACAGATCCCTAACATTTATGGCGACTCTGCTGGGGAAGAAACCCATAATCATTATCATTTTAGCGTGAACATAGGATATCGAGGGTTTGGTTCAAGAACATTTGCTATATTAGCCAGTTGAGCCACCAGTAACTAACGTTTCTGGTGACTCCGCTGGGGACTGAGTGTTATGGATGCCTTTTAAGACCTCAGAGAACCCTCAATTCAAGAAAAATTCGAGAGTTAAAAGCAGCCTTTTTCAAGCACTACCAAGAAATGGTAATCATGATGAAACTTGTTTGAATCAGTGACAATCTAGGTAAACCATAGGATTCTCTTAAGACTTTATCAAACCTTGAAAAATCAGCTGGCTTAGACATAAGAAGTACACTGTCTTTGTCTCATCACCATAGCTAAGTTTTGAAACAGAGTTGGGATATTCTTAAAAACCACAAAACTCAAAAATAACTCGGAAAAAAACAAAAAATATTTCAGATTGGAAATAAAACACTTACTCCTACATTGATATTTACCTTTTGTTGCATTTTACCCCATACTCTTAGACAGAGTCTGGAAAGGGCCAGGTAGCTTCCGGATCTCATCCTCTTTTAGAGGTGAAATATCTGGTAAATGCCCTCCCAGTCAATCTCTGGTTAGAGTTTGATGTGTTCCGGGATATCCTTGAAAAGGGATATTTCACAAGCATGGTGGTGGACCATAAAACCTTTTACCTCTGAAAAGAGCTAAAAACCTCCACTTGGCGACTCCACGACCCTGAACAGACCTTAAGACTCCACTGGAAAGAACCCTGATCATCATAATATCATTCAAACTCAGTTAGAGGACTGTGGGATTGAAATTTAGGTAAACATATTAGTTAACCATCCAAAGACTGTCGTATCTGGTTGAACTTGTCTCGTTTATTTGGGTTTGAAAAACACAACATAGTGGCTCCTAGAAAGATTCACACTAGAGCCTATCCTGACCTTGATCCACCTGAAGTAGTTGATAACCCAGAAAGTATCCTTAGGAAGTCTCCTAGGATTAAATTATCAACTGTTTTCAGATCACCCTTGAGAGCTAAATCAGTTCCTGAAAATATTTCAGCTCTACAACAATCAGAAGCCAACTTAGTAAATCCATTTAGAAATAGGTCATTTGATGCTATAATTCAGCTATATTATGAGTCTTCACTTTCATCCCCAGAGACAAGTGAACATCCTGGTAGTAGAGAAACAACACCACCTGATCTACACTTCCTGTTGAATTTAGGTGTCTCTCATCCAAGATCAGCTCAGCAATCTACTGTTGTTCCATCCACATCCCTTCATCCAACATCCACTGTCCAAACCACTCCACCCCAACCCACTGTCCCTCTTGTAAATTCACCTCCACCTCTTATCATGGCTGCATGGTATGCTCCCCTAGTCCTTCCTGCACCATTAGTCAACCTTCCACAGGACTATTAGTCCAAAATTCCATTATATGATGCTCACAATACTACAACTTCATCACAACATGTGGATAATATGGATGACTATTTTGACAGAAATGAAATTGATGATGATTCTATCAAACTTAGATTATTTGCTCAAAGCCTGGGGGGAGAAGTAAGAAAATGGTTTAAAGGCTTAGCCCCCCATAGTATCAATGATCTCCAAGGCTTCCATCAAACATTCTTAAACAAATGGGAAGTTAAAAAGAATCCTCTCCAAGTCCTTTCTGATTACAAGAACCTTCATAGAAACCCTGGGGAAAGTGTCCAAGCTTATTGCACTAGATTCAATAGTGTGTATAATGCACTTTCCCCAGAGCTAAAACCTCCACAAGGCTCAGCTTTAAACAAATTTCTTGAAGGGTTTGATTCTGACGTGACCTATCAGCTGAGAGAGAGAGACTTTGCAACTCTTGAAGATATGCAAAGAGGTTCTCTTTCTGTAGAAGTCAACCTGATGGAGAAAAGAGCAAGGATGAAAGCTGAGAAGAGAGTATCTTTTAGAGAAGAATCCACACCTTCCACTTCCAATTCAAATATGGAAAGAATGATGGAAGAAATGATGAAAGAGATGAACATAATTAAGAGAGCACAAGCAAGTCAAAACCAAATGCTCCTCAAAACAGAAACCAGAACCAGAATCAAAATGTTAGAAGGAACCAACCTCCAAACAGACCTAGGGAAGATGATCAGCAGATCACTCCTCCCTTTCATCAAAACTACGTAAGTGAGGTTGAGGAAACAGATCAAATAACAGAGGAAGATGATATTAACCTATTTGGGGTAGATGATGATGACTTTGAGGTTCATTATGATAGAAAACAAGGTCTTTATACACCTTATGATGACAAAAGAGATGATAATGAAGATTATTATCAAAACATGGAAAATGCCATCACTGAACCTCAAAGAGAATATGA
The DNA here is from genome assembly GCA_034641835.2 of Pinus albicaulis. Classification (NCBI taxonomy): domain Eukaryota; kingdom Viridiplantae; phylum Streptophyta; class Pinopsida; order Pinales; family Pinaceae; genus Pinus; species Pinus albicaulis. The sequence continues at coordinate 990,111,753 of CM076581.1, forward strand.
CCTTAGAAGTAAATCTAGTCAACAAACCCCCAACAACAAAACCTCTGACAAATCCTCACAAAATAGCACTGCAACCAAGCCTAATGTTGTCAAACAAAAGGATAAAACAATGGCTGAAAATTCTGATAAAGGTAAAGGAAAAGGCACTCAAGACAATGAAAAACAGAGTGCGGACATTAGTAGTACTAACACTACAGCTAGTACTCCTGTGAAAACAATTTTATTAAATTTAAATAAAACAAAACAACAAACTGACATTGCTGATAAAGTGACAGCTAATAAGGCTGAAACCAGCACGGTAAAGAGTCAAATTCCATTTGGCCTGGAGCAAGAAATTTCGAAAATTAAGATTTATGTTCCCCTCACCGAGTTAGCTGCCCAACATGTATATAGGACCCAAATTTTGAAGGCTTTAAATTTAGAAGACAAAAATGACACAGTCAATCTTAACGATGACCAACCAGAGCTTATTTTTGGTCCAAAGATTGAAGGAAAATATCAAGAGGGACCTGTTCCTCCCTTTTATGTGAGTTTTAACGTTCATGACAAGATTTTGCACAACGCTATGCATGACTCAGGGGCTTCTCATAATCTAATGCCTAAAGCTGTAATGGAGAGCCTGGGTCTAGAAATCACCAAACCTTATAAAGACCTTTACTCTTTTGATTCTAGCAGAGTAAAATGTTTAGGATTGATCAAGGACCTCTATGTTAACTTAGCCCAAATTCCAGCCAAATGCTTAGTCATGGATATTGTTGTGGCTGATGTGCCCCCAAAGTATGGAATGTTACTCTCAAGGTCTTGGGGGGCTAAGTTACAAGGGACTATGCAAATGGACATGACCTATGCGACTATCCCTGTTTTCAATCAAACTAGAAGACTATACAGGGAATCCCATATGAAATACACAGTCACAAGCCAAGACAGACCACAAAACTCTCCTATCTATTCTGTCAATATAGGCCTCGATTCTTTTATCATGTTTAATGATGAAACACTTAGTGAACAAGTCACTTTAACAGAATTAATGGCCGATAGAGAGGAGGAGGTAAATACCAATGAACTGTCAAAACAGTTTTCTGAACCTTTAAACAACAGCAAACCAGATACGGGTCTTGAACTACAAGTCATGTGTCCCTTGCTTCTAAACATTGAGAGTCAAGAATGTATCCCTCAAATAAATGAAAATCTGGGGGAATCAAAACAAATTCAACTCAGTGCTGAGTTTCCACAACAACCCTTGAGCACGATAATTGAAGAGGACTCTAACCAAGATAAAACCGAGAAAGGTCCTCTCTGGAGTATGTTTTTTGTTGGGTCATGCACTAAAACTAACGCTGGTGCAGGTGTCTGGATTACTAACACTGAAAACAACCACACAGAATGCATTTCATGAAAATTAAACTTTCAGTGTTCCAATAACATAGCAGAATATGAGTCCCTTCTCTTAGGCTTACATCTTTTGAAAAAGTTAGGAGCCAAAAGAATCAATGTATATGGGGATTCTGAATTGATCATTAGGCAATTCAATGGGGAGTATAACGCAAATCATCCCAGACTTAGAGCCTACCGAAATGATGTCATAGACATTTTAAAAACATTCGAGGAGTCCAAAGTAATTTTTGTCCCAAGGAAAAGAAACATTGCAGCTCACAATTTAGCCTTTGCAACTAGGACATGCTTAGCGCCATTTGAAACCAAAGACTGTAAAACTAAGATAAAGTTTAGACCAACAGTGCCTGATAATAAGAAGTATTGGCAGGTGTTTGAAAATGACAAACAAATAGAAGACTTCATGTAATTCAGAAATGAATTCGAACTAAACAGTTTGGACTCAGACTATGAAACAAACTGCAGTGAAGAAAACTTTCTTGGTGAAGAAGAACTGTCTCCTGAGCCTGTCAATATTAACCTATTGTCTAGCAAACTTACGAATGAAACAAAGGAGTTGGAAACTCTCCATGCTAAAGATGAAAGTTTTCCTAGAGGTCTGGCCCCTTTAGAAGAGTTGTTAGATTTTGAAGACGTGGCCAAAAAACCAAAACTGGAACCTGTAGAGACTGAAGTGGAGGAGTGAAATATAGGCAGTGAGAAAAAACCAAAAATGATTAAACTGTCTAAAACTTTACCAGATCACATTAAACTCAAATACATTGAGCTGTTTAAAGATTTTTCTGATGTTTTTGCGTGGAGTTACGAAGATCTTAAATCCTATGACACTGAAATAATACAACACAAAATTCCCCTTAAAGAAAACCAAAAACCATTCAAACAGAAACTGCGCAGAATAAACCCTGTTCAGTTACCTTTGGTTGAGAAGGAGATTAAAAAGATGTATGAAGCTAGTATTATTGTCCCTATTAGATATTCTGAATGGGTATCTAATCTGGTGTCTGTTAGGAAGAAAACTGGAGAAATCAGGCTTTGTATAGACTTTAGAGATTTAAACAAAGCTTCATTAAAAGACAACTACCCTTTACCCAAGATGGATCATATTTTACAAAGGGTGGTAGGGTCTAGAATAATTTCTTTGCTGGATGGCTATTCAGGGTACAATCAGATCTTGGTTTACCCTGCTGATCAATTAAAGACAACCTTTACTACACCATGGGGCACTTTCATGTATGTGAAAATTCCCTTTGGTCTAATGAATGCTGGAGCAACTTTCCAAAGAGCCATGGACATAGCTTTCTCATAAGAATTGGGCTTCTTCATCATTATCTATCTTGATGATGTCACTGTGTTTTCAAAAACAGATGAAGAACACTTAGAACATTTGAGAAAAGTTTTCAAGAAGTGCAGAAGGTTTGGAATATCTTTAAACCCTAAGAAGACACTATTCGGTCTCCAAGAAGGTAAGCTTCTTGGACACATTATTTTAGAAGAGGGTATAAAGATAGATCCAAAGAGGATTGAGGCCATATTGCAAATCTCTCATCCTCGAAACATCAAGGAGTTGCAATATTTCATTGGGAAGATTAACTTTTTGAGAAGGTTCATACCCAACTTGGCTGAGCTCCTTAGGAATATCACAAACATGCTGAAAAAGGAGCAAGGGGTAAAATGGACCTTGGAAGCAAAGCAATCCTTTGAACTGGTGAAACAAGCGTTAACCAAAACACCGGTTCTGATAAGTCCTGATTTTTCAAAAGATTTTTATATTTTCTCATTTGCATCAGAACATACCATAGCTGCTATCCTTTTACAGAAAAATCCACAAGGAAAAGAGCAGCCCATCGCATTCTTTAGCAAGGCATTGAGGGATGCCCCTTTGAAGTATAACATTATGGAGAAGCAAGCTTTTGCTTTGGTTAAAGCATTGAAAGATTTCAGAGTATACATCCTTCATTCACATATTATTGCCTTTGTCCCAAATTCAGTTGTTAAAGACATTCTAACACAGGACCCAGATGGTAAGAGAGGTAAGTGGATTGCTGTTATTCTTGAATATGATTTAGAGATAAAACCCACTAAGCTCATCAAAGGCCAAGGTCTAGCTAGATTAATGGTTGAATCAAATTGTGAAGTTCTTGATATTCATATGATTAATGCTTTAGATGATCAAGAGGAAATCTCAACACCCATTGTTGAAAACCATTTTATGAATTCCTCTTGGTATGTTGATATTCTTTATGTTCTGCTTAATTTGAATACACCTCCTGGTTTGACAAAAACAAAGGAAAGGTTCCTAAAATTGAAAGCTGTAAACTATTGCATTATAGATAAATGTCTGTATTGGAAAAATGCAAGTGGTCTATTGCTTAAATGTTTGCCTGAGTTTGATGCAGAGAAGGTTAAGTACCCGTTCCATGAAGGAGAGTGTGGAGGTCATTTGTACTGGAAGACAACAGCCAACAAAATTTTGAGGGCTGGTTTCTATTGGCCTACCCTTTTCCATGATGTACATCAGATGATCATAGCCTATCATAAGTGCCAAATTTTTGAAGGAAAAAGAAAACTGCTACCCCTCCCTCTGCATCCAATCACTGTTGAAGCCCCTTTTCAACAGTGGGGACTTGAATTTAAAGGAGAAATCCATCCACCATATTCTGCCCAGCACAGATGGATTCTCACTGCCACAGAATATTTCACTAAGTGGATAGAAGCCATTCCTTGTAGGCAGGCCAATGATTGAGTTATCATAAAATTTATGGAGACTAACATTCTCTCCAGATTTGGCTATCCTACCAAGATTATCACTGATAATGCAGAAGCATTTGGATCAAAGAAGATGGTTGAGTTCTGTCACAGATATCAGATAACATTGGGGAATTCCACGGCCTATTACCCTCAAGGTAATGGACTTGCAGAATCCTCAAACAAAATTTTAGTGAACATAATCAAGAAACTGTTGGAGGAAAACAAGAAGTCTTGGCACACAAAGCTGATTCATGCACTTTGGGCTGACAGATTGACTTTGAAGAAATCCATTGGTATGTCACCCTTTCAACTTGTGTATGGTACTGATGCAATTTTTCCAAACAGCCTTGGTGTACCAGTGATCAAGTTGATTCAAGAGTTGCAGACTGAAGATAATGACATGATCAGAAGAATAAATCAGACCATTCATCTTCAGCAAACCAGGGAGGAAGTTTATAACAAAGCATTACAAAAACATGACAGGATTAAAAAGCTTTTTGACAGAAGAACAAAGGCTAGCAATTTCAATATTGGGGAAAAAGTTTTAAAATGGGACTCAAGAAGGGAAGAGAAGGGAAAGCATGGAAAATTTGACAACCTATGTCTTGGCCCATACTCTATTCATTTAGCTGCTGGTAACAATGCATTTTTCTTGCAGGAGTTGAATGGAGCTCAATTTTTTGGGGGTCCTGTCAATGGTAGGATGCTCAAACATTACTTCTCTTGATCCATGTCATGTTTCAAAGGCCTTTTTATCTTTTTTTCATTATAAATATTTCATCCACCATTGCATTCAAAGTTGTAAAAGCAAAAATACAAAAACATGAAAAGAAAGAAAAGAGGGCAGATTTTGAAAACAAGCAAGGTATAGCCCCATACCAAAAAAGAGAGATAAATATGAAAGTGTGCAAACTCAAATGCCACTCCTGAAAAACACACTTCTAGTTAGTCAAACTATTTAATCTTGACTAATTAGCTTTAAATTTTCTGCTGATAGGATAGTGAATTTGATATGCCAAACTGTCTAATCCTGGCTTATCAGTAGATAGTTTAGGATAGAAATTAAAGGTTCAAACATGATCAAAATCTGAACCAGAGGAAAAGGAAAGACAGCTCAACAAGAGTCAAATCAGAGCTGTAAAAAGAGGAAGGAAATGTTTCCAAATTTTCAGATCTTAAGCCTTCCATTTTTTATTTATTTTTTCTGCAAAATAAATGTCTATGTGGAGCTTGTCTTTATGCCATAGATCACAGCAAGTCAAACAGCTTACTCTTGACTTGAATGTTTTTGAATTTTTTGTTTTAGGAATTTAGAGAATGAAAATCTGTTGGACAGTTTAATCCCAACAGATGGTAGATTAGGTAGAGAATCATCTGAACTCAACTGTTAAATCTGAGTTCAGGGAGAGATAAGGAGTAGAATTAGATTAGATTTACTACTTTCAAAAGAATAAAATGTGTAAAAGAGTTTTCCAATCCAAGTGCACTCTAATGAAGGAAAAAATGTTAGATCTATAGGATTGGGTAGGTAGAAAGTTGTGTTGATGAAGGTCCATTGATTTTTTTTGACTGCTAATACATTTTCAGAGAAAATCATCCCAGCACAGGAAGAGCAGCTCAATGGATTAGGAAACTGATTAGCCCCCCAGAGAACATTAATGGATAAGGCACATGGTCAGCCTCCCAGAGAATGCAGGCCTGAAAGTTCTTGATGCCTTCAAGAAGGCACCATCCCCAAGTGGAACCACTGTTAGCCACCTGTAAAATTTGATTATCCCAAAAGGTGGCTAAATCCATTTTTGAGCCTTCAAGGAACAATTTTTCTCACTAAAAACTATTGGCTCTTGAATACTTTTTGAAGGCCTCACGCCTCTGCCCAAACCTTCACTACTATTCCCATCTTCAAAAACTCTGAAATCCTGCTGTTCCCATCTCGAAGTACTGTTGCAAGCTTCTTTTTCCCTTTCCTCCTCTTTAAAAGCTAACCTCTTTTTCTACCCCTTCATTCCCCATGAAAATCCAACAATTTCATGTTTCTTCCCTTTCCACTACATAAAAACCCTTGATAAGGTTCTAAGACCTCTTCCTAGCCTTATCAAAACCCTCATTTCCTTTGAAAAAATGTTGAAAAATCATAAAAATACATTTTTTGACTTAAGCGCTTCGGGTTAAGCCTTAGGCTCCCTTCCTTTTAAAAAACTCCGGTCATATAACCCTCCATGCGCCCAAAGGCCCTGCAGTCAGGCGCCTAATCATATTTTATATATTTCGCCCACGAAAAAACATTAAAACCTTTTTTTAAAATTAAAACTTGGGTTTTTAATTATTTTTCATTTCTCCGCCGTTTCTGTTTTTAAACTATCCCGCACCGTCGATCTGATCTGCAGATCAGACGGTGCGGATTTCGTCTCCCTGTGGTCCCCACTGCCCGTAAGCTGGTTGCCCAAAACCAACGGTATCCATCGCACCGCCTTCGGGTGAAAGGTTGTTTTCCCCTAATAGCCAGCGATTCCATACACTTGCTGCCATGCGTCCCCTGTACTGTTTGCAAAACCGCCGTCCATCGCACATTATCGTTCGGACGAGGATGCTGAGCGATATCACTGTGGACCATCCAATCTAAAGTTTCCCATCTGATGGCTGTCACTCGATGAATATGCTCGCCCCTTAATGTGGTCCCGGCGCGATGTTAAATCATTTCCCACCGTCGATCTGATCTGCAGATCGACGGTTCATATTTCGTCCCCCTGATTCGATTGCCCGGTCAACGATTCTCTATTTTTGACTTCGCCTTTCGCTCCCGACCATCAATCTCTGTGCGATCGACGGACCTGATCTAATCTTTCTTCTGCCCATTCTATGATCTCCCCGATTAATCCCGACCATTGGATGATGCCATCCAACGGCCCCGCTCCTTCCACGCGTCCTCTAAAGCAGTCAAACTATATACGCAGGATTTCATAACTTTGTTTGTATTTTGCAGGGATTAATGTTTTTTCCACCATACTAAGGAAAATTCGCAAGCTGAGGGTGATGATCCTCTTGCCTTTTTTTTATCAGGGAAATCATTCACAGGGGTTTTCAATCTCATGTATCATCGGTGTTTTATGAGGCATCGATGCCATTTCATCTCTGCGCAGCCCTGCATATCAGCGAGAAAACCATGGAATTAACACTGTCAAAGGGTATCAGTGCCGAAGACCTAGATGTATCCGAACAGAGGATCAGAGATAGTTTCATGGGGATTACGTGTAAGATGCATATCAAAAGCCTAATCCCCAAATAAAACATAGTTTACAAAAAACCTAAAGTGTTTTATCAAGCAGGAATACCTCCACCGCCACAGCCTGAGGAAAATTGATTCCTCAGCTACCATAGTGCCACCTGTTCCTCAAACCATTCAAACAAAGGCCGAAGTTATTGAAGAAGATCATATTTTACGTCAGCGCAGCCAGCGAGTTACTTCTACATGGAAATCAACGCAGAAATATCTGCAGAGTTACTCCAAACATTACACAGAGCCTCAAAGGTCAACAAATCTCCCACTGAGCTTAATTTATAGGTGTAAATCAATTAATACAGTGAAACACCTGTACAGTTTCTTCATTGAGCCCCCTAAGGGCCAAAAAGGCATTAACTCTATATTAATTGTAATTGAGATCTTTTATCAGATCTCACCTTCTCATTCTTCTATATATACTTCTTCAGAAGATGAGTAAGGGGTTGGTTGTAGAACTTTGATATACATTTGAGAAAAAAATCTTCTGATTGTACATAGTATTCACTGGTTCTTGGAGCTCTGCTGGTGATAGATAGGTTAGGCTGAGATGTGTAGATGACTGCTAACCTAAGAACTAGACTTAAAGCTGGACTTAAAGCTGTAACTGGTTTGAAGCATCAATACAAGCTAATTTATGGGATCCTGGTCTATGTTGACAGTGATATTTCTCTAATTGTAACTTGTTATTTTTGTTTCTGTTCCCATATATGTTGCATATTCTCTTATAAAAAATAGCATGCATAGAGTTAGGACCTACTGTATATCGGTAACCTTCTCTGAATGAAAATCTTTATCTAAATGTTTTCTTCCATCTATGTTATTTAGGAATGATTAAATTCAGTTTAAGCATAGGAATGCTGGTGTTCCATCATCTTATTGTCTCAGCTGAATGTTGTTCTTAGATTTTATTTTCACTAAATTTTTAGTGAAGATGAACTGAGGAAGATATGGTGAGCCATGTTCCCAGTTTGATCCCACAGACTGCCTGATTGTTTCCCTTGGAATGTGTTAAAAGCTGGCTAGTTTCAAAGTACTTACCAGATCTTAGGCCATTCTGTTGTTATCTTTGTATCTGTCTTGAAAGTAACCAAGTAAAGAAGAGCGAGAAGAGGATTTGTGGTGAGCCCAGCCTGCTAAGTTTCTAATCCAAAAGTTTCCTTCAAGTTTCCCTCTGTTTTGAGATATTTTCTATTGAAAGTGTATCAAAGGCTAGCTAGTTTCAAAGTACTTACCAGATCCTGGGCTACTGTTGTTTCTACATCTGTTTATTTCTCCTTCTTATTGTATCATTCCATTACATAAATCAATCTTCAAAGAGATCCTTAGACATAGATGACTTGCCCATGGACCACTCTTGCCTCTTGTTGTTCCAATTAAACCCTATTATGACTCCATATCCCAATGGACTAAAACCTGCAATTTTCTACCTTTTCAACTGAAGCTTACTTTGATTTCCTGCAACTTCTCACCTTTGGAACTTTTTGCACTTAGAAATTTCCACCTTGAACAGTAATCTTGCTCAACCATCCAAAAAACAAACAAACCCTTGGCCTTCATAACTAGCCTAATATCATTACCCCAAACTTCAAAGACAAATCCATGTTTGCACTTTTTGGAGAGATCCCTCTCTGGATTCAGGAGGGCTATATCCTAGAATCCCAAAGTGGTTGAAACGATGTTGTTTCTGTAATTGGACTCTGCCAATATTGGTAATAAATTACAGATCCCTAACAACACCGCTTCCTGTTTCCCCCGATTGCCGACCCCCGATCCGATCTCCGCCGTCCATCCATTCCAATCCAATGGCCCTTATTTCTCCCACTTCGCTCTTTTACCCCAATCCATCTCCCCACTGATTTAATCTCCACCAATTATCCCCCACGTGATCCTACGGCTGGTGCTCAATCGCGCATCGAAAATAAGAAGTTCCCAAATGTGTCACGTCTGCCACCTTCCGATGTGATTTGATCACGGCCATCCATCCCTTCTGATCGGATGGCTCTCATTCATTCTTACAACAAGCCTCCATTTCATTGCATGTTCACCTTTTTTCCTCCAAAGTCTCCGTTTCCACTATTCTGCCACCATTCTGTAGGCCTTCGCAACATTCTTTTTCCACCGCCCTGGATTTTATAATTGGTCTGTTCTCTTGTGCAGGGTACACAGAGTGATGAATTCATTCTATTTTCCATAATCGCAGTCACTATGATTCGAAACACAGAGAGGCCATTACAACAGTAGCTCAGTGAAACAGCAGAGACGGATTAGGAAGATTAAGGTATGTTGATTGAATATTCGAGACCTAATCCCGTGATCAAAGAAAAAGACACAGTTTGAAGATAAAGAGAAAATGAATCAAGCCATATCTGCTCTCAGCATCAACATTACATTTTCTCATAACAGTATGCCCTCAGCAGGAGTCTTCTTGCCTCCCCGAGCTCCCAAAGGCCATTCCACTGACAGAAAGCTTCCAAAGACTGTCAGAGCGACAATAATGGAGTTATGGAAACCCAGAAGACCTTCAGTCACCTTGCTTTTTTCAGAAGACAGAACAGAGAGGCTTACAGTCAGAAAGGACTCCAAAGAAACATCGTAGGTCGCTATCGACCAGATAGAGACCTCGAACCAGACCAGCAAGTACATCGCATTGCTATTAAGAAGAGTGGGCATAAGCACCATCCGCACTTTGTCTTAATGAATCGATTTAATGTGTATCACCTACTCCTGCTATCCATTTTTCCTATAAATAATCCCAGAGAACATTTTGTAAAGGGTTGGATGGTGTTATTATGGTTGTAGTTGTAGGGATTCATTTTGACTATTAGAAACAGTTTTGGGGAGAGAGTAGCAGAGTAGTTTGTAATGTAGTAGGCTGGGAGGAGAAAGTTGAGACTATAATCAGCCATTGAGCTCAATGTATGTGACTGGTTTTGCATCAATTAATCAAGAAAATTTCACAGGATCCTAGTCTATTACTACGGGTGATGTTATTCTTATCTCATTGTTATTTACATTTTTCATGTTGTTCATTTTTCTTCTGGTACGCATCAGAAATATAGCATAGGATTTACCGTCGCATGGTACCCTATGTTTCTACTCTCCCTACCTTCAATTTTTTCCGCTGATTGTGAATCTAAGAGTAAAATCATGTAGTTTAACCAACGTAGTAGATGTTATTTCCTGCTAGCTGATGTGTGAACTTGGAGCTTGCTGCTTATATGTTTCGTGCTGGTGTCAAAGAAGAGAAGGTTAAAAGTCCTTTTGCAATCTATAGACTCCAGTTTTGTGTCAAATATTGTCTCTGTTTTTCCCTTGGAGCATGCTAAAGAAGACCTGGAGTTAAATGACCTCTAGTTCGATCTATAAGTTGCCCCTCGTGACTTCATTGAAAGCTGCCTTTGAGTATGTCCAAGCAGGTCTGGAGTTAAATGACCTCTGGCCTGATCTATAGGCAGAAATTGGGTGTCTTTCATTCTTTCACCTTCTTTCCTTACTGTTCCATTCCATCATCTATCTCAAAGATACTTTAGTATAGATGACTTGCCCTGTGAAAGCCTTGGCTAGTTGTTTGCAGGTAATTCCCTTTCATGACTCCATAGCCCAATGGATGGCACAGCCTTAACCCATTATCTTTTGCCGAAACATCCTATTGCTCCACTCCTTTCTTCCCATTACCTTCTCAGTTTATGATCTCATGACTCAGCCCACCAACCAACCAAATCATTTTAAACTCCCCCCTGTGCTTCATACCTAGCCTAATACTTCATTTTGAGCTTTCAAAGATATATCTTTCTTTGTTTTTATTAGAGAGATCCCTCTCTGGGTCCAGGAGTGCTAGATCCTAGGCCCCCAAAGTGGTTATGATGTTGTCTCATCTTTTGGTATTGCCAATCTTGCCAAAACATGGGAACCCCAACATAATGGCGACTCCGCTAGGGAAAAATCTTAGAGTTCATAACTGCTAGCATTGGTCTGTGTGCCATTTTCGTCACCAAAATAATGGCGACCATACTGGGGAATAAAGACCACTTATCCTAGATTGGCTTTTAATTTCTGATGGTGGACAACAGGCTGCTCCAAACAGTCCAATTCATCCACCTGGCGACTCCACACTCCATAACTCCTAGAAGACCAAACGACTCCACTGGTAGAAGACTTTGAACTGGTTGAAAAGATGTAGTGTCCTTCTTTGCAAAAACATGGATCCAAACATGGATAGAGATACAAAGCTAGATACTTTGTGTGATCAATTAAATGGAATAACATACATGTTTGGTAAAGTGTTGGAAATGTACACGGCTAACCTGAATGAAAATCATGATTATTCAGAGTAGCCCATGCATTTTTCTGAGCGAGGGGCAACTCCAGACCTGGACGATGAGCAAGACATGTATGATGATCTTGGCCTGGAGTTTTATTTTGCTAGGAAAAATTCTCAAGATGAGGCTCACGAAGATATCCTGCCGCAGGATCAGTTCGTACAAGAACCAGAGGACTGCGGCCCTTCTGTCTGGGTTAAAAAAGAAATTCTTGCATGGAAAAAAGAAGAGATGGACCGAATATCAAACACGCAGTCCACCTCTGCAGCCTTTTGTAGAATCGGTGCAGATCCAGAGAACTCCTTTGAGGATCAGGACGAAGAAAGACCTGCTGAGAATCTGACAGGTTTGATTAGTGACATTGCTTACGATTATGACTTTCCTATTTATGATCTATTTGATGATGATTGTTTACAGAAAGAAGCTGAGCTTGTAGGACCATCATCAGTAGATTCATGTGGGGTTAGTCAGGGCTAGCAACTCCAAAGAAGCGATGAACCCAGTTAGCCTATCTATGACACTGATGGGGAAATTTATGAAAGTATCAGTGATGAGTGTCATGAGATTGGGGGATTAGCAGTCCTTCCTTTCAGCAGATGAGGAGGAAAGAAAAGAAGAGATTCTCGAGCAATATGAAAATAACGAGCTTTCTCTTGAAAAAGGGGAAGCAATGGGAGTAACCTCTGCTCAATAATACATAGATCTTTTCACGGAGCTCGACACATCGGAGCAGATTACATCAAAGATCTGAGAGGACATAGCTGCAATATACAATAAATCCTCTAGTTCAGAAGATGAAGGAGACACTCTCGAGAGAGAGAGTCTTCCCCTTGATCTAGTGGAAGAAGGAGAAATCCTGGTTGAAGCCTGCCTGTCAAATATTCATAACTAGGTATCATATCATGATTCTTATGTTCATTTCCTGCAAAAATTTGAAGAAGGATCAAAGGTCTTGTTGAGCAGCATGTTGCAAATAGAAAGAAGACTTTTCAAAGCTGCTGTTGAAGAACAGAAGGAGTGGGAGAAGCCCTGCCTAACTAGCCTGCTCAAGGAATTGACTAAGAAAGACTAGCCATGGGATCACTTGATGGAATGGTTGCATTGGAAGATAATGTTTGTAAGCTAGAACTATAAATATTCCAGTTAGGGTAGGGTATGTAGGAAAAGCTCAAATAAAGCTGAGCATGTGAGCGTTTAGTCAATTGTTTAAAAAAAAAAAGAAAAGAGGTTCGGCAAAGTTTTTAGTCCGTGAGCAGTTTTGTCTTTATGCCACGGTCCATAGAAAGCCAGACAGTCTAATCCTGGCTTGACTGTTTTTCAATTTCTGTCATAGAATGTAGAGAAGAAATATGCTAGATAGTCTAATCCTAGCAGATAGCAGTGTATGTAGAGAATCTATAAGGCCAATAGTTTAATCTGGTCTCATGGAGTAATAAGGTTAGAGGTAGAATAGGTTTGTTTTTTTTTATTTGTAAAATCAATGATGTAAAGGGTTTGCTAGTCCAAATGCACCGATAAGAAAAAAATTTAGGACTATAGTTCGGGTAGGTAGTTGTTTGGGAGAATATTTCTGTTGATATGATGACTTCATGATTTGTGGTAGCTGATCCAAGAAAGAAAAGAATGATTCCAGTACTGGGCATCTTGCCTACACCAAAGATCATTTTTTGAATTCTTGACTCCTTCAAGAAGAAGCCATCCCCATGTGGAGCCACTGTTAACCCCCTATGAATTTTTTGACAAGCAAATAGGGGGCTAAATTGTCTTCGAGCCTTCAAGGAATGCATTCCCTCTGAAAACACATCATCCTTGAAGCCTCCTCGTGCATTATCCTTTGATAAAACGTCACTATTGTCTTCATGAACAAAGCCTCTCTATGGTGAAGAAGAATGCCCAAAGGCCTTTTCCCTCTGATTTCATTCCCACTTAACCTCTATCTCTTCATCTCTTTCCCCTCTCTTAATTCCTCATTAATCCCTCGGTAAATCATCCAAATCCCCTTTATTCCCCTTACCGAATGCCCTCCCTGGCCTTAAAAAGCATTAAAATAGGCCTAAGTCCCACTTTAATCTATGACAGGTTTAGCCCCTTTAGGGCCAGCCCCTTAACCACTTCCCCACCATGTAACCAAGCACCGGAACCAAGTATTTAAGCTCCAAGCGCTTATCGCAATCGGAAGAGTGGGTAAGCGCATTTCTTTTGTCACTCCAAAGAACTCTGATGCGATTGACTTTCCTCTTCTGTGTTCCCACTACGATACCACCCATTGATATTTTATGATCTGACGACCAGTGCTTGTCCCGCGCGCACCCATCGCTCCAATCGCAATCAGAAAAGACTTCATGCACCGCTTCCTGTTTCCCTCGATTGCCGACCCCCGATCCAATCTCTGTCATCCATCCATTCTGATCCAATGGCCCTTATTTCTCCCAATCCGCTCTTTTGCCCCCATTCGTCTCCCCGTCGATTGAATCTCCACCGTTGATCCCCCACACGATCTGATGGCTGGTGCTCAATCACGCATCGCAAATCAAAAGTTCCCAAATGTGTCACCTCTACCACCTTCCGATGCGATTTTATCACGGCCATCCAGCCCTTCTGATCAGATGGCTCTAATTGATTCTTCAACCAAGCCTCCATTTCATTACATGTTCACCTTTTTCCTCCACAGTCTCTGTTTCCACTGTTCCGCCACCATTCTACAGGCTTTCATAGAATTCTTCTGCCACCGCCCTGGATTTTATAATTGGTATGTTCTATTGTGCAGGGTACACAGAGTGATGAATTCACTCTATTTTCCATAATCACAGTCACTGCGATTCGAAACACAGAGAGGCCATTACAGCAGTAGCTCAGTGAAACAAGAGAGATGGATTAGGAAGATTAAGGCATGTTAATTGAATATTCGAGACCTAATCCCATGATCAAAGGAAAAGACGCAGTTTGAAGATAAAGAGAAAATGAATCAAGCCATATCTTCTCTTAGCATCAGCAGTACATTTTCTCAGAACAGTACGCCCTCAGCAGGAGTCTTCTTGCCTCCCTGAGCTCCCAAAGGCCATTCCACTTGTTGTACATGTCAACCCCTCCATTCAAATTTTTGGCCTACCGCCCCATATAAACCATTCAAACCTGCTACCGTGGCCAAAAACCTCTGTATTTTGCTTGTCGTTACCCTTTCCGCCCAAAAAAATACACTGTAAAAAGGCTCAAAACCCATAATTAAAAAATTTATCGGGCCTAGCTCCTGAGATCTCAGCCCCCTTGTTTTGATTCTCACATGACCCGGGCACAAAACCATGTGCCGGACAGGTAGGAGCTTATCGTCAGAGATTTTGGGCGAAGTCAAAGCCGTTCGATCCAATAAAAATCAACGGCCTCTGACTAGATCACCCGTGGTGGCCCCCCGCGCCCGAAAACCAACGGTTAATTCCGCACCGCCATTGCTGGGCCAGCGGTATTTCCCGTGGACCCAGCGATTCCATACGCTAGGTGACAAGTGTCCTCATGTATGGTGACTGAAACCGCTCATTTCGCGCGTTAAAAGTCAGATCAAAGACGTGCAGCGGAATTAATGACCACCATCAGATCTTAGAGCCTCCATCCAACGGCCGTGGTGCTCCGGAGATGCGCACTGATTAACCAAGCTCTCGCCCTCCCTGCACGTTAACCTCCGGATGAAATTCGGGCAGTGGAATGTATTGTGGTCATCCGATCCTGCGCCCTCCATCCAATGGTGGTTATGCTCCAGAGCTACATGCGTTTTAACCCATGCCCATTACGCCCCTGGTCCACAATTTTGTTGCTCCACGATGCACTTAGAACCGTCGATCTCATTCAGTGAGCGTGTGGCCCATAATAACTCGCATTCTCCCCGTTTGACTCCGTCCTCCGCCACGTCATTTGTTCCTTCTAGCTTTGTGTACGCCTATGTGTCATCACCCCGCGTACCCATTGTATTATCATCCCCGCCATTTGTATATGTATATATTGCATTCTTATTCATCAATTTTTGTTCATATGTTGTGTTTTACGTGGAAAACCTACATTCCGTCTATTTATCAATATCTCCACTGTATTTTCTCTGCCACCCTACATGTTCTTGCCATATGGGCATGTCTTCGACGTCACCATTGTCTTCATCTCCATCCCTGTCTGGTTTTCCTTAACTGGTTTGTGTTTTTGCAGGTTTTCCGCGGTAGAAAAATGATCATGGTTCATTGCTTGGTTCACAGAAGTCAAGAGCACCGCCCTCAACAGTTTCCGAGGAAGAAATTCAGGAGGGAAGATGAGGGTAGTTGTTTTGACATGACCTCATTAATGGAAATATAGATAAAATTCATTGAACCCTAAATACGCCTGCAGAGGGAAAGATTATACAGCAAGAAATATTAATGGGGCAACCTACGAAAATCAGTGAAAGATCGAGAAATGCCTCGCCCTGCATTAAAGATCTGGCATTTTAATTCAAGATTAGAGGGCCGAAAGTACCATGCACAAAAACAAGCAACCTCAAGGTTTTATTGTAGCAGATTTCCCTCCTCCAGCCAAGTACAAAACATTTGTATATTTTATTCTTTATGTCCTGTTTATGAGGAGATTTTCATCCTCAACATTTATTTCATAAAACAGCAGTTGAGTACTTGCACCAGTTCAACACCGTCAAATAGCATAGGCGGGTTTTTCTTTCAGATTTGTTTTAAATTAGATCATTAAATGTATATCACCTACCTCATTCTCTAGAGCTTTCTGTTCTCTTATAAAAATAAGGAAGAAAGACATTGTAAGGGTTCCAGATTTCTATCAGCGAATTGTGTAGTGAAAGGCGTTGTATACATCCTGTAAAGTTTCTGTATGAAGGCTCAGAGCCCGTAGGGTCTCAGTGAGGAGGAGTTATAACTATAATGAGGATTCCGGTCTTTGGTATCCCACAGTATGTAATCTTTTCTTATGTGTTAATATAATATCTCATTTCATTGCATTTATCTTCTTGTATCATGTTCTAGAATGCGAGTGGCTCACTAATCTTAAGTAAGGATTCATCCTAGTTGGTGCCCATACTTGGATTAGTCAAGCGCTTTAAATAGGCCTAGTCATGATATACTGTTCCATGTTCATGTCATTCATATTTTCTGCTATATTAGTTAATTGAGGAGGGTGCTTTTAAAACGCCATTGTCATGTATGGATTCTTAGTTGGATAAGCCCATATGTGGTTCTGTTGTGTATCTGGGTATCAGCCTCATGTTAACTAGTATCTCCTTCATGTTTTCCTCACTGCATCCACGGTCTAATATTTGATTTCTGTGGCATACTATTTGAACTGGCCCTCTTTGCAGTAAGTTGTCTCTTAACTGTCTGATGCTTTTGTATTGGAGTTTTGCATGTTGTTCCTACATTATTCTTATCTTTGTATCAGCTTCTGAGAGAGTTTGGTTCCATTTAAACTAATTTCCTTGTTTTACAAGAGATAGTAAGAGAGCTTTTGGATTGACACCCAAGCTATATTTCATGTTCTCTTGCTATGATAAGATGTCCTAGGCACTGTTCTATGGCAACTGTAGACTGTCTCTAGGGGATGACAAAATTGTCTACAACACCATTGACATAAAGCTTCCAAAGACTATCAGAGCAGCAATAATGGAGGTATGGAAACCCAGAAGACCTTCAGTCACCTTACTTGCTTCAAAAGACATAATAGAGAGCCTTACAGTCAGAAAGGACTCCAAAGAAACATCTCAGGTTGCTATCGACCAGATAGAGACCTCGAACTAGACCAACAAGTACAGTGCATTGCTATTAATCAGAGTGGGCATAAGCACCATCCCCACTTTGTCTTAACGAATCGATTTAATTTGTATCACCTACTCCTGCTATCCATTTTTCCTATAAAGAATCCTAGAGAACATTTTGTAAAGGGTTGGATGGTGTTATTGCGGTTGTAGTTGTAGGGATTCATTTTGACTGTTAGAAATAGTTTTGGGGAGAGAGTAGCAGAGTAGTTTGTAATGTAGTAGGCTTGGAGGAGAAATTTGAGACTGTAATCATCCATTGAGCTCAGTGTATGTGACTGATTTTGCATCAATTAATCAAGAAAATTTCACAGGATCCTGGTCTATTACTACAGGTGATGTTATTCTTATCTCATTGTTATTTGCATTTTTCATGTTGTTCATTGGTCTTCTGGTACACATCAGAAATATAGCATAGGATTTACCTTCGCATGGTACCCTATGTTTCTTCTCTCCCTACCTTTAATGTTTTCCGCTAATTGTGAATCTAAGAGTAAAATCATGTTTTTTAATGAGTGTAGCAGATGTTATTTCTTGCTAGCTGATGTGTGAACTTGGAGCTTGCTGCTTAGATGTTCCTTGCTGTTGTCAAAGTAGGGAAGGTTAAAAGTCCTTCTCCAATCTATAGAATCTAGTTTTGTGTCAAATCTTGTCTCTGTTTTTCCCTTGGAGCATGCTAAAGCAGACCTAGAGTTAAATGACCTCTGGTCCGATCTATAAGCTGCCCCTCGTGACTTCATTGAAATCCGCCTTTGAGTATGTCCAAGCAGGTCTGGAGTTAAATGACCTTTGGCCTGATCTATAGGCAGAAATTGGGTGTATTTGATTCTTTCACCTTCTTTCCTTACTATTCCATTCCATCATCTATCTCAAAGATCCTTTAGTATATATGACTTGCCCTACGAAAGCCTTGGCTAGTTGTTTGCAGGTAATTCCCTTTCATGACTCCATAGCCCAATGGATGGCACAGCCTTAGCCCATTATCTTTTGTCGAAACGTCCTATTGCTCCACTCCTTTCTTCCCATTACCTTCTCAGTTTATGATCTCATGACTCAACCCACCAACCAACCAAATCATTTTAAACTCCCCCCTGTGCTTCATACCTAGCCTAATACTTCATTTTGAGCTTTCAAAGATATATATTTCTTTGTTTTTATTGGAGAGATCCCTCTCTAGGTCCAGGAGGGCTAGATCCTAGGGCCCCAAAGTGGTTATGATGTTGTCTCATCTTTTGGTATTGAAAATCTTGCCAAAACATGGGAACCCCAACAGAGAATATGGAAGAATTCTGTAATGAAATATCATTTCTAAGCTGCATGCGACATCCAAATGTGATCTTATTTCTTAGAGCTTGTACAAGGCCGCTTTATCTTTAAATGGTCACCGAATATATGGAAACGGGTCCTATGTATTACTTGATCCATACAAGTGGCCAAGGAAACAAACTCGGTTAGCGACTAATATTCAAGATGCTTAGTTATATTTGTAGGGGGTTGATGTGCATACAATGGATGAATATAGTGCATCGAGATCTGAAAAGTGCAAACTGTCTTGTTGACAAACATTGGACAGTTGAAATATGCGACTTTGGTATTTCTTGGTTAATGGTAGAGCTCCCCATAAAGGATTCAATAGCTGCTGGAACTCTTGAGTGGATGTCACCAAAAATTTTGCGAAATGAACTCTTTACAAACAAGTTTGATGTGTTCAGTCTTGGGGTGATAATTTGGAAATTGTGTACCTTAAGATGTCCTTAGGAAGGTGTGAAACCAATGCAATTAGTTTATTCTGTTGCACATGAAGGTGCAATGTTGGAGATACCAGAAGGCCCTATTGGAAAGTTGATATCCAACTGTTGGACTTATGCCGATGATAGATGAGGAGTTGCTCTCTGAAACAGTTGAAATTCTCCAATATATTTATGGTCCTATGCATCGAGAGGTGGAAAATATGGTTGTGTCTCAATTGTAGACACATCTTCAGATATTTTACCACATGCATGGTTTTCTCATATACAGGAAGGAATTGTTTATGAGAATAAAAAACGTTGGGAATGCGCGAGTAATCTAATTTGCATGGGCCTTATATTCAAGTTTCAAGAAAATAAAGAATAGGTCTGTTCCACTTAGGAAACTACTTCTCATGGTTATTGCAACATGCCATATTTTTTTCCCCAAGCTCAACACAGAAGGTTTTGTTAGAAGAAAATAAGGGGAATGAATCTTGGTAATAGATTTTTAATCCCAGTTGTTGGGGTTTCTATGTTTTGGTAGGTTTGGAAATACCAAAAGACACGACAACATCAAAACCACTTTGGGATCTCAGGATCTAGCCCTCCTGGATCCAGAGAGGGATCTCTCTATGAAAGGCTAAGAAATATATGTGTTTGAACTTCAATGTTAAGGTATTGGGCTAGTTATAAGGCACAAAGGTTGTTGTTTTGTTTGTTTTTGTTTTTTGTTGTTGTTGGGAAACATGAAAGAAGGGTTCAATGTAAGACAAAGAAATGAGAAAAGAAGGATTTTTGGCAATGGGGAGACAATTCAAAGAAAACTCAAGTCCATTGGGCAATGGGGTCATAAAAGGGTTTACTTGCTATTCAATATCCAAGGCTTTCAAATGGACTAGTCATCTAAAATAGAGGATCTCTAAAGATGATAGTATGGTATGAAACAATAAGGAGATGAAGGTGAATGACAAGGAAAACTTCCAAGGTGACCACCTAGGAGAAAATCTAGGGACTGGGCATGCCTTAACCATCTATGATCAAACTCCTAAAAGGCTAACTCTTCAGACAATAGAAAACACTTAAGATTTTACACAAAGTGAAGCCTAAGATCAGAGAAAGACTTTAACTTTCAATGCTTTTGACATTCAACTTAAGGGATATTGGTAAGGTTAACTGTTGGAAAAAGACCCTAGTGAGACAAAACTAACTTTGAATCTCCCAATATCCCAATTCTTCCAACTAAACCCAGACAAGAACATCTAAGAATAGCCTCTTAAATTCACACATCAGTAAGCAGTGAATAACCAACTACTATACTGGTTAAATTATCTCAAATTTGTTCTCAGATCACACAATTAGTAGAAAACATCCAATATAAAAAAAGCAGGAAGCAATAGGGTACCATGGAGGGGTATATCCTAAGCCAGATTACTGATTCTTATCAGAGAAATGAAATATGATGAATAACAGAGAGAAAACATTGACAAAGATAGAATACATCACCATTGCTTTAAATCAGGATCCAATGAACATGCTTGTCATATTAAAGAGCAACACCAGTCACATACATCATCGTCCAACAACTTGATATCAGTCTGAAATCGTCTCCTCAGCCTATTTTGCAACTAAAACACACAAAACTCTATCTCAAAGAAACAGCTTACAATCCACGGCTATCCAAACAACAACCTTTACAATGTATTCTTCAAGAATTTTATAGCTGAATGAGAGGCAATAGAGGTAGATAGAACTTTAAATGAAACATTAAAAAAAATGAAGAAGAGGGCTCGAAGCTCATTCTATTTTAATATCCCTGCATTGACTTCCAGTACTCTTTGGATGACAGAGTGGTCTTCGACAGGCTGATAATAACTCCAGGTATGTCTCTTGAAGTACTCTTTCGCAGTTTTGTACTCTGTTTGTACTCTGGGCCAAGTAAGGTAGATAAATGACTTCAAGGCTGCCATACTGTGTAACTAATGCTCTGAAAATCTTAGGACTATTGTCTGGGTGGTGATCTTCTCAGGAACATTGATGGAGAATAAAAAACATTATGGGAACTCGTTCTTTCTTGGGAAAAATCATTCTGCTGATGTGAAACACTGATATGGCTTGTTTCATGTGCTTTTAGGCCCTATTAGGCCTCTAGGTCATCTATAAGGTCTTCAATCTGAATCTTCATTCTTAAAACGCTAGATTAAAGCGTTTAATCTTCAATAATGACTTTAAATCTCTTTAAACGATCACTGATACTCTTTTCCACTTATGTTGACTGTCTTTGTCTGTGTATATGCAGGTTTGATGGCGCTGGAGGGTTTGAAACATAGTTAATAACCATGATTTGGATAAAAATATGTGTTTAAAACCCCTCCAGGAGTCTTTCCTACAATTTATGGCTCCGAAAAGGCTTTCTCTGCGCTCTGTGCCACCATGATAGTGACTGTGAGGAAGAATGGTTTTCACCGTCTATAACCCTGCAAAAGACAATAAAATCGTTAGGAAAAATACGTGGGAGTGGAGGTTGGATGTTGTGGGGGACTGAGGGAATGGCAGCGCAGTAGTGAAAATAGTGGCTGCAACGAAGAAAACAGTGAAAACTATGAAATAATGGCGAAAAAATGATCTGATGGAGGTCTGGTGCGAGGAGGACTCCAGACCATCCGATTAGATCTGACATCGGAGATCAACGGTCAGGATTTACCGGTGGGGTTGTTAAGACTGAATTAGGCGGATGAACTGACCTTAGTGTAAAACATAAAGGTCTTGATGTTTGGGTGAATACATAGGAAAGAAGGTTAAAACGAATGGATTCAGAGATTTTTGGTGGTGGGACCAGAAGAGTGGAGGGAGATTGACTGTGGGCCGTTAGATCTCAGGAGGAGATCAACAGTGGAGATCTTCTGACAAAGTCATTGGATGTTCTGATGAAAACCATATGATTGGGGACGCGATGAAACATGGGCCATTGATCTGGATCATATTAATGGTTGGGATTGAACGAGGGATCATATAAGGGAGGGGCAGTTTTTAGAAGTAAATTGCTAGTATCGTGCAGCTATAGAATGGTTTTGAAATTTCACCCAAAAAATGCGATACACCTTGCTACCCAACGCGTTTCCCTCCAAAAACCATGTTTATCATGTAAATTTGAGATGTTAACTATCAGACACCAAAATCGCGCGATATTCACCTCAGCCGTTGGATGTAGGATTGTGAGATTTGACAGTGAAGGATAGAGCGTGATATGGAAACAAGCACAGTCGGTAAGGCGGGGGAAAGTCAAAGGTGGGTTTGCTATGGACTATTAGATCTGTAGAATGGACGGTCAGGATGAAAAGAAGGGGTGCCAATTTTCCAAAGGGGAAAAGGTCATATAGATGGGTGGAGCAAATCTTGACCATCGGATCTACGGGATGGATGGCGGGGATTAAATCGCATCGGAGAAAAACAGGGGGCCAAAACTCTGTGTTTCACTGATCTTGTGATTTGTGATTTAGCGCGGATTGTTGGATCATGAAGGAGATCAATGGTGGAGATACAAAAGAGAAATCAGACGCAAATGATCAAGTGAATGGGCGGGGAGAAGGAGGGCCGTTAGATCTATCGGAACGAACGACTGAGATCTAATCCCATCGGAGATAGACAGGGGGCCAAAATCCGTGGTTTTGATTTTGCGATTATGCATGGACTGTTGGATCAGTGGGGAGATCAATGGTGGAGATCTGGTTGGAGGAGAGACGATGGGGGGAAAATGAGCAAAGAGCGACGAGATCTAGACCGTTGGTTCTTGTAGATTCAATGGTCTAGATCTAATCAATGGATCAGCATTGGAGGAAACAATGGAACACAGAAAAAAAAGGTTGCGATTGTCGATTGTGTGATGGAGCACAGGCCGTTGGATCATTGGAGAGATCAATGGTTGAGATTAGATCGGAGAGGGAATAATGGAAAGCACAGGGGCGGAGTGTGATTCAATCTGGGCCGTTGGTTCTTGTGGATTCAACGGTCTAGATTTAAACTGGCGAGGCGATGATGGGCTCTACGAACAAAGGCATGATGAATCCTGACCGTTGTTTCTTGTGGATTCAACAACCAGGATTGAATCGGAAGATCACGAATTGGAGGGGACAAAGGGTGGCACATTAAGATTTTGCGATTGGCGATCATGCGATGGCCCTCGAATTAAAAGGGAAATCAATGGTCTGTATACAATTGGAGGGGAAATGGATAGGTGTGATGGCCGCAATGTGAAGTTAGCGCTGGCCATTAGATTTTTACAGATGGATGGCTCAGATTCAATCCGCGGCCGATAGAACAAATTGTCATCGCATTGGAAAAATTCACTTAACAAAAGGAAACAAGCCAAAGGGAAGTTTCGATTGTGATTAGCGCCATGGGCTTAGCACTTGGCCCTGGCACCGGGTTACATGCAGAAAGGGGCTAAGGGCTAGGCTGAAAGGTGTTTAAGCCTGATATAAGGTAAAAAGTGGGTTTTTAGGCCAAAAATAGAGTTTTTAAGGCTAAACAGTGGGTTCCGGTAAAGGGAAAAGTGATTTTTTAAACCAAATGAAGGGAGCCATGAGGTTTTAAAAGGGGAATTTGATGATTTAGAGGGCTAAGGAGGGGATTTTGAGGGTTTTTACGGAAATTTTGTGAAGGGAAAAAAGGGGTTAAAATGGGGAATTTGCAGGGATAAAAGGGAGCAGATGGAGGCTTTCTGAGCAAATTTATTTCACAAACAGTGAGGCTTTTTAAATGGAAACAACAGTGAGGGCTCTTCAAAAGATAGAAAACACATGGAGGCTTTAAGAATGATAGTTTTTCAAAGGAAATGCATCTCTTGAAGACTCAGAAACAAATTTAGCCACCTATTTTCTATGTCAAAAATTTATAGGTGGCTAACAGTGGCTCCACATGGGGATGGCATCTTCTTGAAGGTGTCAAGAATCTCAGAAAATACTCTTTGGAAATAGGCCAGATGCCTGGTACTTGACACTTCTTTTCTTTCTTTAATCAATTTCCACAACTCATGAAGACATCATATCAGCAGAAAAAATTCTCCCAAACAATCTACCTACCCATCCTATAGTCCTAACATTTTTTCTTCAAGGTGCATTTAGATTTGCAGACCTTTTTCATCATTCATTTTTTTTATTGAAAGCAGAAAACAAACTAATCTAATTCTACCCTTATTCCTCCATGAGACCAGATTAAACAGTTGGCCTCATAGCTTCTCTACCTAAACTAATATCTGCTAGGATTAAACTATCTAGCAGATTTATTTCTCTACATTCTACAACAAAAATTTAAAAATAGTCAAACCAGGATTAGATTGTCTAGTTTGCTGTGGGTCCATGGCATAAAGACAACTGCACATGAACTGAACTTTGCAGAAATTTGGAAACAAAATTTTGAAGGCTTTGAAATTTTGGAACTTTGAAGCATCCTTCCTTTTCCCCGTGACTCGGGTTTGAGCTTGTTAGAGTCACTTTCTTTCTTCATTCAGCTCATTTTTTTATCTTGTTAGAGCTGATTCTTCTTATTTCTTTGCTGGTTCAGGTTTTGGGCAGTTTAGAATCAACCTTTCCCTTTCTTTGGCTCAGGTTTTAAGCTTGTTTGAGCCATCCCTTTGGAACTTCAGAGGTTCAAGTTTTGAGCATGTCTAAACCTTTCTTTCTCTCTTTTTTGAAACATTTTCTCTCTTTTCTCTTAAAAAAAAAAAACACAGCAATGGTATTTACAATGGAGGTGAAAACTTTAAACTAGAACTCAGCAGTAGTAATGCTTGAGCATCCTACTATTGACAGAACCCCCAAATAGTTCTTTACCATCTAACTCTTGTAGAAAAAAGGCATTTGGACCAATGGTGGATTGGATGATGTAAGGACCCTGCCACAAACTGTCAAATTTTCCATGCTTACCTTTGTCCTCTCTCCTAGAGTCCCACTTAAGTACCTTGTCTCCAATTTTGAAGTCACAAGCGTTTGTTCTTTTATCAAAAAAAATTTTGATGTTCTCTTGCACTTTCAAAGCTCTGTTGTAGACTTCTTCTCTTGTCTGCTGGAGATGAATAATTTGATTGATCCTCCTTACCATGTTGTCCTCTTCTGACTGTATTTCTTGGACCAATTTTATCACTGGTACCCCCGGGCTGGTAGGGAACATTGCATCTGCTTTATAGACAAGCTGGTATGGTGACATTCTAATGGATTTCTTTGTTGTTAACATGTTAGCCCATAAAGCATGCACTAACTTGTTATGCCATGATTTATTATTCTCTTCAAGTAGATTTTTGATGATGGTCACCAAGCTTTTATTTGATGATTATACTAGCCCATTACCTTGGGGGTAATAAGTAGTAGAATGACCTAGTGCAATCTGATACCTATGACAAAAAATAAATCATCTTTTTACAACCAAAATCAGTAGCATTATTAGTGATGATCTTCTTAGGGCAGCCAAATCTACAGAGGATGTGGTCTTCAAGGAATTTAATGATAACAAAATATGTGGCATTCCTAGAAGGGATGGCCTCTATCCATTTTGTGAAATACTCTGTGGCTGTGAAAAACCATTTGTGTTGGGCAGATGAAGCAGGGTGGATCTCCCCTATGAAATATAGGCCCCACTGTTGAAAGGGAGCTTCAAAAGTTATAGGTTGTAATGGTAAAGGAAGGAGATTTCTTTTGCCCTCAAATATTTTCCACTTATGGCAGGCAACTATCATTTTGTGGATATCATTGAAAAGGGTAGGCCAGTAATAGCCAGCCCTAAATATTTTGTTATCAATGGCTTTCCAGTTGAGATGGCCTCCACACTCCCCTACATGGAACTCATGTTTGATCCTCTCTGCTTCAGCTTCAGGCAGAAATTTAAGCAGAAAACCATTTGCATTTTTCCAGTATAAAAATTCATTTAAAATGCAATATTTCTAGCCTTTAACTTCAGAAACCTTTCCTTAGTATTTGTTAAATTAGGAGGAGCATTAAGGTTTGTAAGCACGTACAGGATGTCAGAATACCAAGGAGAATTTTGAAACTGTTCAACAATAGGGTCGGGCAATCCTTCATGCTCATCCAAGGCATCTACCATGTTTATGTCAAGGGCTTGTAAGTTAGATTCGGCGATTAGTTGAGCTAAGCCTTGAACTTTGATAATTTTTGTGGGTTTGATCTCCAGATCATACTCTACTATTACAACAATCCATTTGCCCCTCTTTCTATCTAGATCTTGGGACATAATGTCTTTTACCACTATGTTAGGCACGTAGGAAATGATGCAAGAATGCAGAATGTACACCCTGAAGTATTTCAAGGCCTTTACCAAGGCATAGGCCTATTTTTCCATTATGTTATAATTCAAGGGTGCATCCCTCAGCACCTTGTTGAAAAAAGCAATAGGATATTCCTGTCCCTCTAGATTTTTCTGCAACAGGACTGTAGCCACTGTATGCTCGGAGGCGAAGGAGAATATCAGGAAATCTTTTGAAAAATCAGGGATGATTAAGACTGGTGCCAAGGTAAGTGCAAGTTTAACTAATTCAAAAGATTTTTTGGCCTCTAGAGTCCACTTGACCCCTACTTCCTTTTTCAGCATGTTTGTCATATCTCTGAGGAGCTCAGCTAAGTTGGGAATAAACCTCCTCAAGAAGTTAATTCTCCCAATAAAAGATTGCAATTCTTTTATGTTTCTTGGGTGACTAATATGCAGTATTCCCTCAACTCTTTTCGGGTCTATTTTAATTCCATTTTCTCATATAATATGGCCTAGAATCTTACCTTCTTGAAGGCCAAACATAGTCTTCTTGGGATTTAATGAAATCCTGAACCTTCTACATTTCGCAAATACTCTTCTCAAATGTTTGAGATGCTCTTCATCAGTCTTGGAATAGACTGTTATGTCATCAAGATAAATGACGATGAAGTGACCTATTTCCTCTGAAAAGGCTATGTCCATAGCTCTTTGGAAGGTTGCACCAGCGTTCATTAGTCCAAAGGGCATTTTCACGTACATGAAAGTGCCCCATGGAGTGGTGAAAGCTATTTTTAGTTGATCTTCTACGAGTAATAAGACTTGGTTATACCCTGAAAAGCCATCTAATAGGGAGATCCTTTTTGAGCCAACTACCCTTTGCAGGATGTGTTCCATCTTGGGTAAGGGGTAATTATCTTTAAGTGAAGCTCTGTTAAGGTTTCTAAGATCAATGCACAGTTTGATCTCTCCTGTCTTCTTCCTCACAGCTACAAGGTTGGAGACCTAATCAGAAAACCTCATAGGCTATATGATTCCTGCCTCATACATTTTCTTGATTTCCTTTTCAACTAGAGGCAGTTGTACTGGGTCAATCCTACGCAGTTTCTGTCTAAAAGGCTTTTGGTTTTCTTTCAATGGGATCTTGTGTTGTATGATCTCTGTATTGTAGGCTTTTAAGTCTTCATAGCTCCAGGAAAACAAATCAACAAATTCTTTAAATAAGTCAATGTGTTTCTTCTTGATGTGTGTTGGCAAAGATTTAGCTAATTTTATCATCTTAGGCTTATCCTCGGTGCCTATATTGAATTCTTCCACATCAGACTCTGTGTGCTCTATAGTGGGTTTCTTTGCTACATCGTTAAAATCAAAAAGTTCCTCTAGGGGTGCCATCCCTCTGGGTATATTCTTGTTTTTTGACTACAACACCTCTATGTCTTCTTTTTCTGCGTTCTTGTATCCTTCAGTTTGAGTTCCAAGTTCTTTAGTTAACATGTTTATTTCTACATTATGGGGTGATTTTTCTTCATCAGGGGGCTCTTCATTCAGGCAGTTTTCATCGGATTTAGAGTTTGAATCAAGTATTTCAAACTCGTTCCTGCCAAGCAGGAAATCCTCTATCTGCTTGTCACCCTCAAAGACTTGCCAATATTTCTCATTATCTGGCACTGCAGGCCTATATTTCGTTTGAATGATGATCATTTTGTCACTAGGTGATTTCTGATATGAACTAGCAACGCAGGCTAATCCATTTGCAATAATGTTCTGACTCCTAGGAACAAACACAAGCTCATATTCTATAACGGTTTTCAATAAATCCATGGCATCATTTCTGTATGCCCTCAGTCTAGGATGCTTTGTAGTGTATTCTTCGTTTACTTATTTGATGACTAACTCAGAGTCCCCATGTACAACTATCCTTTGGGCTCCTAGTTTTTTCAATAGATTCAATCCTAGGATGAGAGCCTCATACTCTGCAATATTGTTAGTGCACTTAAAATCTAGCTTGAAATCATGACTCTCAGCATAGTTACTCTCAGTATTATGTAACCATACCCCAACTCCTACATTATTCCTAGTGCAAGACCCATCAAAGTTCATTCTCCATAAGGGATTGTTTTTAAACTTATTATCATTTTCATCCCTAATGCTGTGTTCACCATTATGTTGTATTATGGGTTCTGCACCGTGTCATGTAATGTTTGTTCTTCGGGATTTTCATGGAGTTTAGAGTGATGAGTAATCAGATATTTTCAGTCTTGGTCTTGTTCACTTTGAGTTTCTGATTTAGTTCACTGTTCTAACGTTTCTCTCTTGTTTCCCTCTATATTTGGAGTGGCCATTATGTTAAAATTTGTGGCTTCTACTCTGTTGTTTGGATATGTGTTTCCTAGCTCTTGTTCATCAGTAAACTCATCGTTGTATAGGATAAAGGAATCCAGATCTGTGTGGACAGAGTAGAGAGGTGAATTTTCAAGTTTCTCAAGGCTGCTAACCATAAACTTCATGTGTGCCTCCCTATATAATCTTCTAAGCTGGCTAAAGATAGGGATTGTGGCATATGTCTTGTCCATTTGCATTGTACCTTGCAACTTGGCACCCCATGACCTTGAAAGAAACATGCCATAATTAGGAGGCACATATGCCACTAAAACATCCATAACCATGCACTTGGCTAGGATTTGAGTCAAATTCACACAAATATCTTTGATTAGGCCAAGGCACTTCACTCTGCTAGAGTCAAAGGAATACAAGTCCTTATAATGTCTAGTTATTTCTAGGCCTAACTTTTCCATAGGTTGTGTGAAGCTCCTGAGTCATGCATAACATTATGTAGGATTTTTTCATGGATATTAAGGCTGACATAGAAAGGAGGAATCACCCCCTCCTGAAATTCCCCTTCAATTTTTTGGCCAAACAAGAGAGCAGGTTGATCATCATTTAAATTGATAGTGTCACCGTTTTCTCCTAGATTTAAAGCTTTCAAGATTTGACCTTTATATGCATCTTGGGTGGCCAACTTAGTGAGAGGCACTGAAATTTTGATTTTGGCTATCTCACTTTCTAGATTGAAAGGAGATTGACTCTTTGAAAGGTTTGACTCTGTTCTATTGGCCACCATTTTATTGGCAGAATCAGCTTGCTGATTCTCACTATGTACAATGTTTGAAGCTATTTTATCAGGAGCATTAGCTGCAATGCTAGTGCTGCTAGTTTTTTGGTTTGGTTTATCAGCAGTTTGGATGTCATTTTCTTTGTTTTTCCCAGAAATCTTAGCTGCTGATTTGTTACTTTCAGTAGTTACTTTAGGAGTTTTATGAGGTTTTTTCTTAATGGTAATATCAGAGGCTTTTGGTTTGGAAGTATCTAAGCTCTTTTTTCTCCTGAGTTCATATTTTTCTCTGACCTTCATGATGGCATTTTCAAATCCCAAGCTATAATCCTCAGATTCTACCCCTTCTTCATCCCAATGTGAGTATGAGGTCTGATTATCTTCTGTGGAAAAGGTGTGAATTTGGTTGTCTAGTTCCACCATGTTTATTGTGGTTACCTTGGACTCTTCTATTATCCCCTCATATTCATCAAGGTAATTCTCTTGAAATGGGGGTATGAATTGTTGATCAGAGTCTCTCTGTCTGTTTGGGGGATTGTTTCTCCTAATGTTTTGGTTTTGGTTTTGATTTTGGTTTTTGTTTTGATTACTGACCGTGACAACCATTTTCTCCATAATTTTTTCTAGCCTTTCCATGTTTTTGGCTAAACTATCATATTTGGGATTAGATGTGGAAGCTGGTGTGTCATCCCTATAGGTTACCTTCTTCTCAACCCTCATTCTAGCTCTTTTTTCAATCAGGTTTACTTCTACACTTACTGCTCCTTTTTGCATGTCTTCCAATGTGTTATAATCTCTCTCCCTCAACTGATAATTCATGTTAGCATCAAATCCTTCTGGGTATTTCACTAAGGCCTTTCCTTGGGGAGGTTTCATATGAGGTGGAATAGCATTGTAGACACTATTGAATCGAGTGGAATAGTCATGGACACTCTCTCCCTGATTTCATTCCAAATTCTTATATTATGCTAGTATTTGGAAAGGGTTTCTTTTGACTTACCATATGTTTATGAAAGTTTGATGTAAGGAGGGAAGGTCATTGATGCTATTAGGAAGTAGTCCTTTAAACCACTTCTTCACTTCTCCTCCTAAACTATGAGCAAATATCATCATCTTAATGGTCTCATATTCAATCTCCATATAGTCAAAGGCATCTTCCATCCTATATACATGATTTTGAGCTGTGGTAGACTCTTTCCCAGTGAAATGAGGGACTTTTGACTGATAATCGTTGGGTAGTGGAGCCAAAGGCTGTGGTAGCACTAGAGGTGCATAATAGGCTGCCATGACGGTGTTCTGTGAAGGTAAAGGGTTGGTTTGAGCAGTAGGTATATGGATGATAGAAATGCTAGGACTAGCAACACACTGTTGAGCTGATTTAGGGTGATAGAGGCACAAGTTTTTAATGAAATGAATATCAAGAGGTGTTGATGGAGGGGTCTCTTTATCCCTAATATGTTGACCACTATGAGATGGTGAACTTGGAGGCTCAAGGTCTATCTGATCTATAACACTAAATGACTTAGTTCCTGGTAAACTACTCAGTAAGTCTAAGTCAAAATGAGTGTCTGATAGAGATGAAACGTTTTCGGGTGTTGAATTATCTCTATGACTGGGTCTGATAATAGTTCGCTTTCTAGGGGTGGGAGATTTCCTAAGGATGCTCTCCGGGTTGTCAAATATTTTAGGTGGGTTTGGGTTAGAATAAGCTCTAGTATGAATGGTTCTTGAAGCTAGTATGTCAGGCTCTTAACAAAGAAGCTTAATCCTATGTGTTTCTTCTAATATGGCTGATGTTGTAATGAAAACTGGTCTCCCATTGGAGTCTTGTGGAAACCAAGATAATCAGCAGACCTACTGATCACCAGTGGAGTATTTAGTCATTAAGGTGTTGAGTCTCAAAAGTGTTTTTCATATTCATACATATTTCCATTATGTCATAACCATTTAACTCTTATTTCATAGCCATCTGAATGAAATCCCTACATCAAGTAACCATTTTCATAAATATATGGGTTAGGATCCTTGTTTTCCAAAGTTATTTATTTTATGTATTTAAAGTGAATTTATGATTAGAAGCTAGAAAATTAACATAGTTTCATATATCTAGATATGTGTTATGAGTTTTGTGACATGTGTACGTCAAAATGAGACTTCTAGAAGACCTTTATGTGGCACTCTAACGCCAAATTCGAATTTGGTTGGAGAAGATTATGGGATCAAGAGGATATGTGTCTCATTTCCTTGTTGTATTGAAACTCTAAAAGGATATGTGTCTCATTTCTTAGTTGTGTTGAAACTCTAGAAAGACATGTGTCTTATCATTTCCTATTTTGATTGTAACTCTAGAGATGGAGGGAGAGATTCATGGACTCCAATTAATGAGATAACTCCTCATATTTTGTATAAATAGGAGAAACTCTCTCCTATCATGAGTAATGAAAAAGTAGTGAAAAATAGAAGAAGGAGAGAAAGGAATATAGAGTCTTTTGTAACAAAGTTTAAGATGGAATGGGATGTAGATTTGTGAGTTTTTCAATAGAGAAATTCAGTTCGTTGATGCTGCTTTGATTACAACTTGAAGGAGCTGAAGAACTTCACCAAATTGGTAGCAGAGGGCCCCTGCTATCTAAGGAGGCTTCTACATGCTTTCTAGATAAGTAGTTTTTAATTATGTTTTGTTAGCTTTTAATTCATGTCTTGCATTATTTGTTTAACTAAAAGATCCTTATTATCTTACAACCATTCTTTTTCTTAAAAAGATCTTCTAACATATCAATATTAGATGAAAGAGATTTGGTTTTATTATGTTGAGTTAATTAGCATTTTCTATTTTTCAATTAGATTAAAAGATCCTCATTATCTTACAATCATTCTTTTTCTTAAAAAGCTCTTCCAACATATCAATATTAGATGAAAGAGATTTGGTTGTATTATGTTGAGTTAATTAGCATTTTATATTTTGCAATTAGATTAAAAGA
Source organism: Pinus albicaulis (assembly GCA_034641835.2). Taxonomy (NCBI): domain Eukaryota; kingdom Viridiplantae; phylum Streptophyta; class Pinopsida; order Pinales; family Pinaceae; genus Pinus; species Pinus albicaulis. The sequence goes on from CM076581.1 coordinate 990,144,357, forward strand.
TTCTCATTATCTTACAATCATTCTTTTTCTTAAAAAGCTCTTCCAACATATCAATATTAGATGAAATAGATTTGATTGTATTATGTTGAGTTAATTAGCATTTTCTATTTTGCAATTAGATTAAAAGATCCTCATTATCTTACAATCATTATTTTTCTTAAAAGCTCTTCCAACATATCAATATTAGATAAAAGAGATTTGATTGTATTATGTTGAGTTACATTTCATGTTCATTTGCAAGCTAGGATATCCATGGATTAGAATGTTATGTTTTTCACCATTTTTCTAATTAGGGATAGAATTTACAATTACACTCTGTTTTGAGTCTAAGGTTTCCGTTTCTTTTCTTTTTTGACATAGATTTGATTTTATCTTTTGAACATAAGTATTAAAAAGACAAAGCCCCCAAAAAAAACATCAATAAAATACATACAACAAAGTAAGGAAGAGGTCACTTAAGCACATATAGTGCACCACACTTCATCAGTTTACTAGCCCTGGTTGATAATTTATGTTAGCAATTTAGGACACTAAATTGACTACACATTTTGGCGCCGTTGTCGGGGAATTATAATTAGGAGACTTTATTTCTTACATCTAAAAAAAAATTAATAATTATTGAGTATGCTCTCCTCCTGCACTTTGTGTGATCTAGATGATCAAAAAAAGGATTGTTATGTAAAAAAAATTAATAATTCTTGAGTATGCTCTCCTCCTGCATTTTGTATGATCTAGAGGATCATGAAAAGAATTGTTATGTAAAAAAAAGAAAAAAGAAAAAAAAAAGGGAGACAAAATAAACTTCATCATTTCAATTGATTCAATAAAAAAAATTAAAAAAAAATTGTTTTCATCATTTCATTTGACTTCAAAAAAAAAAAAATGAAAAAATTCCCATACATTGTTTTGTTTAATGAAATATATATGTATATTTTTAAATTTTTGAAAATATATATATAATTTTAATAACAAATCATTAAAAAAAAAAAAATTGAATAAATTATTTTGTTTAGTAAAATACATATGTATATTTTTAATTTTTGAAAATATAACATATGTCATTTTATTAACAAAAGATAAAATAAAAAAAGAAATCAAATCAATAAACAAAAACCAACGCAATGGCTATGGCCTTTGAAAAAAACTTTGAACTATAACAAGACCTCCGAGCAATAAGCCTGGCTACAAACTTCCAACCAAAGAAAAATAAATTGTAATAGCAGCACAGCACATCGAGGCATTCACACAAAGGCACCTATGATGAACACACAAGATTGTTGATGCTTTGGATTTGCGAAACAAACAAACAATAGCTGAGTATCTTTGTAATATATTGACAAGGGCACTTTGCTGTCCTTGGTGAGATTGTAGATAAACTAGCAAATGAGAGTGCCGCTGAAGCAGCTAGCTCGAAGCCTGCTTCAGAAATTGGTGAAGGAATCAATGATGAAGTGTCAAGTGAATCTAGCACCCATGCCCCTGCAGAAAGGAACTCTGAAAGAAAGACATGAAATTTTGACGAGGAAGATTTCATTAATCTTATAAATGAGGAGCTTGAGAAATTTAATAACTTCTTAAAAAATGAGGAGTATGTGATTCACCTCCAGGAACTAAAAGAAAGGATTGAAAGATTGAAAGAACGTAGCAGACAAAATGGAACATATGCCTCAGAGTATGAATTCAATGAAGAAACAATGAAGATCCATAGAGACATTGCTGGCATCCATGGGGAGATGGTACTGCTTGAGAACTATAGTTCCCTAAGTTCTATAGGTTTGGTGAGAATTTTGAAAAAAATATGACAAAAGAACGGGTGCATTGTTATGTTTGCCTTTCACCCAAAGTGTTCTTCAGCAACCATTCTTCACCACTGAATTGCTTTCAAAGCTTGTTCGTGAATGTGAGGCTAACCTTCAGAGCATCTTTTCGTCCATTTCCGTAGATGAAAGGGGGGATTGTGCTTCTGAACAGTCCAGGGATGAAAACAATGATGCACACGAAAACTGCTATTGACACGTGGATTTGAAACGAATTTTCTGATTGATTGAGGATGAATTTAAAAAATCCACGACATGGGTTTTTTCGCCAATAGGGTGATTTAGATAACCGAGAAATCGTTTTAAGAAATTCATGGCGGTCTGGGAGAATTTCTCGGTTCTTTGAAGCCCATTTTTGCCTGTCGTGTGAGGAAAAACGGTTTTTGCACAGTGGAGAGTTTGAGAACGGCACTCTGCATTGATTTCACCCATAATCCGAGAAAGAAAAATTTTAATCGAAATAAAAGTCTTATCGTGGCATTCAAATCCACATTCCACATGATTTTCATGAATCGAAGAGTCCAATTCGACTTCGTTTACTTTCTAAATGTTGAATTTTGTTGTGATTAATTACATCTCCTTTATCATCTGCCCAGCAATCGGAGCACGAGGAAGCCTATCATATGATTGTTTCACACTTGAAGCTACAACGTGAAAATCATGAACGGGTCAAAGAATCCTGGTTTCGTAAGAAGGATCACTCTGATGGTTACAATTCTCAATCAAAGCTGAATGAAGAGACAATATTTCCATGGAAATATGTCAGAGAAGAGAAAAATTCAAATTCTCCTGATAATGGAATAGATGCAGATGACGAAGCTGATATAAATATGAATGAAGAAAAACCTGAAGGCATGGATGAAGTCAATGACTCTGGAGATGATGAAATAAATGATTGTACCAATACTTTCAGAAGTTTTATATACGGTGATGAGGCTCTGAATATTTCTCCTGATCAACCATATTTCTTGCGGCATCCAATTCGTCGAGGCCATCTTAATGTTTCTCAGTTTATCCAGTGCAGCAGATTTCTGAAGATCTTTACCGCATCTGGGATTGGATTTTAAAGGAAAAGTTGCGTATATCTCAAAAGAATCAACATATGTTTTCTGTAGTTTTAGTTGTTTCAGAAACATTTGACAATCGTGAAACGAAATAAATGTTGTTCGTGGTGTTGCGAGACTTGCAATTCAATTTTGCTGTAAGATACATGCAAAGTAAGACTTTCAATCATGGAATCTTGCTTCACTTGGTGGATAACACACTTATTGGTTTATTTGACTACTTTAGTTTTTATTTTTAGTTTTCTTATTTAATAAATTGTTCTTTTTAATAAAATTATATATGTATATATATTTTTTTAAATGTAACATATATAATATTTTTCACAAAAAAAAAAAAATTGCATTTCTCTTATTCAATTTTGTTCTGATTGTTAAAAAAAAAAAAAATGAATAATTTTGAATCAATGAAATGAATAAGTTATTTGCTCACTTTTCTGAAGGTATTGATTAATTTTGGACTGATGATGAAAGATGAATGACTAAATTTTTATTCAATATTTTTAGCTACAGAAACCGTCGACATTCTGCAGCTAAAGTGCAATTCTGCAGCTGTTCTCCAATTTCGCAACAGAAAAACCTCATTTTTCAAATCAGCCTAACTTTCTCATACAAAATCAGATTTTGATGATTCAAGTATCGTTGGAAAGGTCTCAAAAAGATCTACACAGTGAGAAATCCATCATTAGAGTTTGAAATGGTAAATAATGAAATAAATTGCTGAAAAGAAGCAACATTCAACTTGAGGCACTAATTTCAAAACATGTATAAATTCTTTTGATTTTTCCTTTGACAACTTGTTTCATTAATAAAAATTCTTAGTTTTGTGTGTAAATATCATAACTAGAGAGGTTGATAACCTCTCTCCTTTGATAATCTTACATTCCATTGCAGAAGAAGTATTAGTTTTTTTTGCAGGTTCCAGGACGAAGGACAAATGACTACAAGAGAATGGTGTCTCTCTAAGAGACCAATTTGTTTCATAAGAGGATGATCAGCAACAAAGAGGAAATATGATGATGCAAAAAGATCCAAACACTTGAAAAAATTTCAGATACTATTGTCTCCATCACATCCATACCTCATAATAAACCATTCACCTCATTTCACTTCATATTTTCCATGTTCATTCACATCCACTTTCCATTTCTTTTTGTCCATTCATAACCCACAAATAAAAGCAAGAGACTCATTCACATGCTTATTGCCCATTGCACTTTCTACTCTCCATTGCCATCTTCCATTTTCATCTTCCATTTCTTGTTATTTTCATTCTGCAAATAAGCTCTGCTTTAATGCAAATTATTGAGTCCATAGTCCTTTTAGTCTAAGTTCTTTGTAAAAACACCTTGAGGCTTGCATACCTTAATGGCAAGTTCTCATGCTGACAAATAATGGGAATACATTAATGTCCCTTGTTCGTCAATCTTCTAGGTGACTCGACATCGGCAAAATCATTCGTACCTAGCAAGATGTGTTTGAGCATCTTGACTTTCATTGTCATCAATGGTGAGAGTTCTCGTGTTGACTAGTGGCATCCATTAATGGCCACTAAGTCAACAATTTCCTACTATGTTCGACATCAGAACATCTTTTCACATAGTAGGAATTGTGCCAATGAGTTTTGAAGACATGAAGACTATTATTTTCAGCATTTTGGAGCAGATTCAACAAGTTTTAGTAGGAGCAATAAAAAGTCATCTTATCTCTTTATCCATGACTCCTCTTGTTCAGCCACTTGAAGAAGAATATGATCAAAATTTTGCAGCCACCACACATACACAACTCATCCACATTTAAGGTAAGTGAAGGTATGTTGTTTTCTAATTTTTAGTCATGTAATTCATTAGAATGTTAAAATTGTAACTTTGGAAAAATTCCTCACTCCCTTTTTCACATTGTCATATCTTTAGTTGGGGGGAAAGGACATCATTTCATATCCACATGTCATACACTATCACACATTTTCATTTCATTTCCATACACATATACTTCCCAACCAACTATTGTTGCAACATGATCCAAAAAGATTATATGCCTTGCAAATGATCAATTCATTGATGAAGTAATTGATTCTAAATGTTTTCATGAACTTTGATGCAACAAAGAAAATAAAGCATTGTTACACAAGAACCATTGCTCAAAAAAAAAAAAAATTTGGTTGTCACACAAGAACCAACCATTAAAAAAATGTTGCAATCAAATGTATTATACTTTTCCAAAAAGAAAATATCAAGAAGCAAAGTTTGGAACGAATCTATATGAGTCAAAACTCATAAAAGATCAACTCATGAACAAATGAATCATTGCAATAGTTGCATGAGGACATGCAACAACTTCAGTTGGGGGGTATGTTGAGTCTCAAAAGTGTTCTCCATATTCATACATATTTCCATTATGTCATAACCATTTAGCTCTTATTTCATAGCCATTTGACCTAAAACCCTACATCAAGTAACCATTTTCATAAATATATAGGTTAGGATCCTTGTTTTCCAAAGTTATTTATTTTATGTATTTTAAATGAATTTATGATTAGAAACTAGAAAATTAACATAGTTTCATATATCTATATATGTGTTATGAGTTTTGTGACATGTGTAGGTCAAAAGGAGACTTCTAGAAGACCCTTATGTGGCACTCTAAGGCCAAATTCAAATTTGGTTGGAGAAGATTATGGGATCAAGAGGATATGTGTCTCATCTCTTAGTTGTGTTGAAACTCTAGAAAGACAATATCTTATCATTTCCTATTTTGATTGTAACTCTAGAGATGGAGGGAGAGATTCATGGATTCCCATTAATGAGATGACTCTTCATATTTTGTATAAATAGGAGAAGCTTTCTCCTATCATAGGTAATGAGGAAGTAATGAAAAAGTAGTAGAGAAGTCTTTTGTAACAAAGTTCAAGATGGAATGGGATGTAGATTTGTGAGTTCTTTTTAATAGAGAAATTCAGTTCTTTGATGCTGTTTTGATTACAACTTTAAGGAGCTGAAGAACTTCACCAAATTGGTAGCAGAGGGCCCCTGCTATCCAAGGAGGCTTCTACATGCTTTCTAGATAAGTAGCTTTTAATTATGTGTTGTTAGCTTTTAATTCATGTCTTGCATTATTTGTTTAACTAAAAGATCTTCATTATCTTACAACCATTCTTTTTCTTAAAAAGCTCTTCCAACATATCAATATTAGATGAAAGAGATTTGGTTGTATTATGTTGAGTTAATTAGCATTTTCTGTTTTGCAATTAGATTAAAAGATCCTCATTATCTTACAATCATTCTTTTTCTTAAAAATCTCTTCCAACATATCAATATTAGATGAAAGAGATTTGGTTGTATTATGTTGAGTTAATTAGCATTTTCTGTTTTGCAATTAGATTAAAAGATCCTCATTATCTTACAATCTTTCTTTTTCTTAAAAAGCTCTTCTAACATATCAATATTAGATGAAAGATATTTGATTGTATTATGTTGAGTTAATTAGCATTTTCTGTTTATCAATTAGATTAAAAGATCCTCATTATCTTACAATCATTCTTTTTCTTAAAATCTCTTCCAACATATCAATATTAGATGAAAGAGATTTGGTTGTATTATGTTGAGTTACATTTCATGTTCATTTGCAAGTTAGGATATCCATGGATTAGAATGTTATGTTTTTCACCATTTTCCTAATTAGGGATAGAATTTACAATTACACTCTGTTTTGAGTCTAAGGTTTCCTTTTCTTTTCTTTTTGACATAGATTTGATTTCATCTTCTGAACATAAGTACTAAAAAGACAAAACCCCAAAAAAAACATCAATAAAATACATACAACGAAGTAAGGAAGAGGTCACTTAAGCACATATAGTGCACCACACTTCATCAGTTTACTAGCCTTGGTTGATAATTTATGTTAGCAATTTAGGACACTAAATTGACTACACATTTTGGCGCCGTTGCCGGGGAAGTGTAATTAGGAGACCTTATTTCTTACATATAAAAAAAATTAATAATTCTTGAATATGCTCTCCTCCTACACTTTGTGTGATCTGGAGGATCAGAAAAATGATTGTTATGTAAAAAAAATTATTAATAATTCTTGAGTATGCTCTTCTTCTGCACTTTGTGTGATCTGGAGGATCAGAAAAAGAATTGTTATGTAAGAAAAAGAAAAAAGAAAAAAAAAAGGAGACAAAATAAACTTCATCATTTCAATTGATTCAATAAAAAAAAAAAAAAAAAAAAAATTGTTTTCATCATTTCATTTGACTTAAAAAAAAAAAAATTTGAAAAAATTCCAATACGTTGTTTTGTTTAATGAAATATATATGTATATTTTTAAATTTTTGAAAATATATATATAATTTTTATAAAAAATCATTAAAAAAAAATTAAAAAATTGAATAAATTATTTTGTTTAGTAAAATACATATGTATATTTTTAATTTTTGAAAATATAACATATGTCATTTTATTAACAAAAAAAAAAAAAAACAAATCAAATCAATAAACAAAAACCAATGCAATGGCCATGGCCTTTGAAAAAAACTTTGAACTATAACAAGACCTCCGAGCCATAAGCCTGGCTACAAACTTCCAACCAAAGAAAAATAATTGTAATAGCAGCATAGCACGTCGAGGCATTCACACAAAGGCACCGATGATGAACACACAAGATTGTTGATGCTTTAGATTTGCGAAACAAACAAACAAAAACTAAGTATCTTTGTAATATAATGATCCAGATGTTGTCCCATTCCAAATATCATCTTTAAGATCCAGATGTTCTAGATGACTAGCCCAACTGAAAGCTTGCACATTGATTACAAATAAACCCTTTCTTGACTCCATTTCCCAATGGCCTTAATGTTCTCTAAGTTATCTGTCTCTGCCTAAGCTTCTTCTTTGCTCATCCTTGTCTTATATCGGACCTCCTTTTCCTGATTCCCTCCAACCAAACCTAAACAATAAAAAAAACAACCCTGAGCCACATAACTAGCCTAAAATCATAACCCAGAGCTTCAAAGACACAAACCTTGACTCATATAGAGAGATCCCTCTCTGGACCTAGGAGGGCTAGATCCTAAGGTCTGAAAGTGGTTCTATGTTGTCTCATCTTTTGGTCTTGTCAACTTGGCCAAAACATGGGAACCCCAACACCTCCATAGAGACATCTCTGGGAACAACAATTTCCGATTGTTTTGTTCTCCGCCTTTTTCTATACCTCCTCATGACAACTTTATGTCTACGGCTGTAAAATATATCTAAAGGAGGTATTTCCTCAATTTTCAACACAATTTCTAATGTAAGGTAGGCCAAGATAAATTATACTTCCTCTGTGTTAATTGATTTGTTAGTTGACCCAACAATAAACGGGTTTTGAATTTTACCATGCGGTGTTTCCATCTATTGTTGATTATAAATGATCACCAGTTCTTGGTCTCCTTGAAGTAGTTGATTAAACTCTTTCCAGACATCATTTAAATCATTTGGAAACTATAGATATTTAGTTTTAACTTCAGTAACTTATTTTGTTCTATTGAGATAAGGACTTCAATATTCTTAGGTGGTTTCTCCTTTTCTTGCTTTTTTGTTGTTGTTCCTTCCATGAGATAGGTTGGGATACCTCTAGTATATTTAAATGAATCCATTCTAATATTTTATTTCTATAATGATTGAAAATTTATAGTTGTTTCGGATTGAAGCATGATGCTGCTAATTTATGTATTATATAATAAATATCAATTGATTCAAACAAGTCATCAAAATCATCATCTTCATGGACAAATAGTCTGATTCTCACTTGAGTTGTGAAATTGAAGGAAACTTGGTTTGGGTCGTATTTCTGGTTATAAATTGTAAACAATTTCAAGCATTGGATTTGATTGACCTCTAACCCTGCATGCTTGTAATTTTCTAACTCATAGACACCATAGTGAATAGGAAAAGAGGGCCACAAAGCTTTCTTTGTTTCTTTCAAAATATTAGTCGTTCCATTACCAAAAATTTGATAAGAAACTTCTCTTGCGAGAAGTTTATGTAGAACATATAATGGTAGGACATGTGGTCTGGCCAAGCTCCCGAAAAATCTGACATAAGTAAAAAATTCTTCGCTAAACCATTTTCCAATGGAGGTGAAGTCTACTTGATCTTATTTGGGAAATATGGGGGCCTTTTGATCAAACACATCTTGAAATAATGGGAGCATAACTCCATTACAGATCTTGTAAAAATGAGTTCAATATTTTTATTCTCATAGAATACTATGATATATGTGAATGGGAGTAGGGTCTTAGGTATTCCATTTCCAACCCATGGTTGGAAAATATGAGGTAAAACATACTACATCCATAATGTAGGCACTCATGTAAAATTGGGGAAGTATTTGAGATGAAATGGAATGATTATTTCTATATTCAAGAATCTGGGTGGAAATATTATTTGACAAAATGGCTCCCTAGTCCATGATCTAAGAGTCTATAACAACATCCAAAAGGGGGACCCATTCAACTGATAATTTAGTGGCATTGGGTTGGCCGAAAAGTCTAGACATCATTGCAGAAATATAACAATAGGGAAAATCAAGCGAATCAGTTGAATACATACCCTTATCATCATGTTTATGCTTGTTAGGGCTCCATTGCTTTATGGGGTCCAATTTTAGCTCATTATCCTTGGCGAATTGTGCTAGGAGATATTTATCATATACCTTCTCTGGGTTTGGAATGTAGTACATTTTCTTCAAGTCCACAGCTCTGAAAGACCCTATCATTGTACCTATGATTGTCACAAAAGTTTTGTCTCCAATGTTGAGATTGTCGATAATCCATTTTACCATATATGTATATGGTAAAATCTCGGGGCGTGTAAAAATTTGGTGTAGAAAAGAGTTGGAGACCTCTACTATAGTAGCTTATGAAGAATTAGAACCGTTTGTAGTAACTTTTCTTTCAACCCTGTGGGGTTTCTCATCTTCAAATAATTTTTACATTGCTTCCAAAGAGGAAGAGCCACTCTCTGATGAACATGTCATATATGTGAATAAGGGGGGAACCTCTGATACTTCACTAATAGAAGTTGTAATATTAGTGGGAGCCATGGGTTTTTTTGGACTTCTTTGCAGACTTAGAAATTTCTGAGGAACTCTCCTTGTTTGGAGTTGCCTACGAAAAATCAAGAACAATAAGTAAAAAGAGGAAATCTTGTTACAATAGAAGAGTAGTGTAATAATGGAAATAATGGGTGAATAAAACTTGGCACGTGGATAAACTAAAAATTTAATACTCTTGCAGTCAAATCATTTTTGGAGGCTCGAGACATTAAACCATTTAAGTTATGGAATTAATGGAAAGCATGGGTTAACATTCCTGAGTAATCATTTAAGCATTTAAATAAGATATTTTTTCATCATAGATCTATTCGTGTGTGAAATTCTTAGAATTTAGAATAGCCACTTTTTGCCAATTATGATATCGTGATCGCAATTTTGGTGAAATTGGATAGTGGGTGGAAGTGGTCAATAGTGAGAGTGTGATGCGATGGAATGTATCGCATCGGGGAAATGTAAATGATGGATTGAATGTTGGCATGGAATAAATGCGATGTGTGATTTTTGATTGATTACATGGTGGTGGCGGCTCTTGTGGTTTTCTTTTCGTGGAATATCATTCGGGTAGAAGCCTTTTTCCTTTACCAAAGTATTTTATTGTTTTCGCATCGGAAATCATTTAGAGTGACTTTTAAATTCATATGCTGTTAATGCATTTTTTTCTATTAGAATTTGCATGCATGTTTTTTTTTTGAATTCTCTTCTTAACTGTCCTTTAAAAAACAATGTATCGCTTAACCCATTTAACTCATATTTCTATTTGAATTAATCACTCATGGGTTTTATTCATTATAGTCTCATTTCTTTTTTAAAGGGTCCCAATTATTTCCCTAAGGCAACTATTCTAAAATAATGGGGGTTGTTGAATAGCACAATAGGGGCCTAGACCCAGGTTCAAATATGGTTGCATGAACCAACAAAACCCACTATTATTGGCCCTTTTGCCAATGATCTGCTTGCGCAGACCCAAGTATCATCCGAGGCAATATAGGGGGATTATAGAACAAGGTTTATGTATCTAGAGGGCTAATGGAATCTGTTTTTAGGGCTTCAATTCCTTTCTATACTTGGTAGAGCTTCATAGAACACATCTATCAACTATACCATCGATGTTCAACGCATTTATTAAAATCGCTTGTGGACCGTGTGATATTAATTATTCAAGCATAACACAATGTAAACAACCATAAACATAAATTCACTATGAAATTATAGATAAAAACCATTACTTAGCACATAAAACATAAAATACAAGTAAAGAAAACACATCAAAACATTAATATGTCTTAGAAAAGAGATATCAACACCTTAGAAATAAGACACTTCAAGGGGGCAACCTCCAATACATTACATGAATGAAAAATTATTGGATGATTCAAATTACAAAACCTCCTTTCTATATATAGGAGTCCATAGGGCCACAATGTAATCCTAGCTGACCTAACAATAATAATTTAAGGGCACAATAATAATAATATGGGGGTTGCAAGGGTACAATAATAACAATAAGGGGGTCACACTAACAACAATAAGGGACTATACTAGTAATATAGGGACCTAACATGCTCCTTTCCTTCAAAAAATTGTTGTCCTTAATGCTTGAGTAGCTTTGGGCGCTTCTGTATAAAATTCTCATCCTCCCATGTAGAATCTTCAGTGGGTAAGTTCTTCCACTTGATGAGATACTCTGAAATTGATCGATTCCGTAGTTGTCGAGTTCTTGTTTCCGTGACCGCTTCAGGTTCCAATATGATTTTTCCTTCCTCATCAAGTTCTGGAAATATTGTTTGAGCTGGAAGATTTTCACCTATAACCTTCTTTAAGCATGAAACATGGAAAACTGGATGTACTCGTGAAGAAGCAGGAAGCTCCAATTTGTATGCCATAGTACCAATCTTTTGCAGCACCTTGTAAGGACCATAGTGCTTTGGCGATAATTTATTATCCTTCTTAGCTTGCTTGAGGGACATTTGTTTGTATGGTTGTAGCCGTAAAAATACCCAATCTCCTACATCAAAACTTCTCTAGCTGCGATGTTGATCTGCCTGTTGTTTCATTCGATTTTGTGCCAAATTCAGGTTATCCTTTAAGAGTTGGAGAACTTCTTGCTGATGCTCGATGTGAGCTTCCACTGCTTGAACCTTCGAATTTTCCCTTAAAGATGATGTGATGGATGGTGGATGATATCCATAAAGTGCCATAAATGGGGTCATTTTTGCTGCAGTATGGAAGGAAGTGTTATGCCACCATTCAGCGAGAGGTAACCACTTGACCCATTGTGTTTGTTTATCAGATACAAAACAACGAAGATATCCTTCCAAACATTTATTTACTATCTCTGTTTGACCATCAGATTGAGGATGATAAGATGAGCTATGAGCTAATTGAGTACCCAAACAAGAAAATAACACCGTCCAAAAATTTCCCGTAAAAATGGGATCTCTGTCGCTCACAATAACCCTTGGGCTTCCATGTAGCTTTTGAATTCTGTCCACAAATGTAGTAGCAACTGTACTTGCTTTAAATGGATGAGATAATGCACAAAAGTGTGCATACTTGGTAAGTCTATCAACTACCACCATGATGACACTCTTTCCTTTGAACATAGGTAAAATTATGATAAAATCCATTGAAATCTCCTCCCAACATTAACTTGGAATGGATAAAAGTTGTAGAATATGCATTGGTGAGGCCAAAAGGCATGACCAAAAATTCATAATGACCCTCATGAGTTTGAAATGTTGTTTTCGGAATATATTCAGTCTTAATTCTAATTTGATGATACCCTGAATGAAGATCCAATTTGGTAAAATAAATTGCTCCATGTAATTCATCCAATAATTCATCAATCACAGGAATGGGAAATTTATCTTTAATGGTGAGCTTATTGAGCTCCCTATAATCCGGACACATGCGCCATGATACATCCTTCTTGTGTACCAATACTACAGGAGCAGAGAAAGAACTTTGACTAGGTTGAATTATACCCGCCTCTAACATTTCTGCAATCATACGTTCAATTTCGCTCTTTTGGAAGTAAGGATATCTATAAGGCCTGATGTTTGGAGGAACACTTCCTGGAATCAAATGAATAGCATGATCATGATCACTAATAGGTGGGAGTCCTTTGGGAGTTTCAAACACCTTGGAATGATTGTCCAAGACTTGTTGGAGATCTGCAGAAATAGATGATTTTGATGTTGGAACTTCTAGTGAGCACAATTGTGCAATTACGCCTCGCTGTTCTTTCTTTAGAAGCTTTGTCATGACATTAGAGCTTATTATCCTTCCTGGCTTCCCCGCAATACCCCGTAATTCGACTTCCTTTCCTTCTGAAAAAAATTTCAAGAAAAGTTCTTGAAAATTAAAAGCTACCGTCCCCAAAGATTGTAACCATTGTACTCCTAGTGCAACATCAACACCTCCCATAGGAATGGAAAGAATTGGAATATTCAATACATATTCCCCCATGGTTAGCTTGATATTATGGCATTTTCCAGAGAAATTTATAGTTCCTCCATTTGCAACCATCACTTGACATTCTGGTGCTGGGTATAGGAAACAATTTAATTCCTTGGCTACCTTACAATGAATAAAATTATAGGTGCTACCTGAATCAATCAACACTATTACCTTTTTCTTCTTGATATGTCCTTCTATCTTGAGAGTTTGAGGAGTGGTAATTCCTGCCAGTGCATTACACGATATGGTCGGATTCATTTCTTCCTCTTCTAGAGCTAGTTCCTGGTGTATATCCTCTTGTTCATTTTCTTCTCCCTCTTCACAATCTATGTAAAATAATTTATTCTCAGCGCACTTATGACCTTTAGTGTATTTGCTATCACAACTGTAGCAAAGCCCTTTTGCTCTTTTTTCTTCTAATTGTTGTGGTGTCAACCTTGTAGGTTGTGGAAATCTAGGCGTAGCCACACTTCCTTCTTTATAGAATTGAGTGGTAGGCTTCCTTGTTGCCATAATTTTACATTCAAATTTTCTTGCCAGCCTGAATGCCTTCTCCAATGAATCAGGTTCCAGAATGCGAACTTCATGTTGAATGTTATCCTTTAAAGTGCCTATGAAGAGATCAATCCTGTGTTCCTCTGGAATATCAGTTACCCTTATATTCAATTTTTGGAAGTCCTCAATGTGCTGCCCCAATAAACCCTTTTGTTTGAGATTTATCAATTGGCTAAAGAAGGTGTTGCTCTTTGTATCCTCATAATGTGCTATCATTTCCTCCATAAAAATTGACCAAGTGACAATTTTTTTACAGGAGAAAAGCCATCGATACCATACAAATGTATTTTTTTCTAAATGTAAAGTTGTAGTGCATACCTTTTGTGTGTTTTGCACATTATGGAGATCAAAATATTTCTCCATCTGTAGTATCCATTTTACAGGATCCTTTCAATCAAAATTAATCATATCCATTTTTGGAATATGGTGGTTCTTCCCACCAACATTAGATTTTATGAAATCACGATTAACATTTATTTTGTTCTCATCATGAGTTTCCTCTACTATATTTTCACCATTAGGAAACATTTCTTGTATCGACTTTGTCAAACCTTCCATGTCTGCTTTTAGATCATTCTTCACGTTTTCCATTTTATCATCGATCTTAGCGTTCATTTCATCCATCTTAGATTCCATGCCAACTTCCATGCCATATATATTAGATTCCATGCCATTCTTCAAACCATCCATCTTAGGTTAAATTCAGGAGCCTACAAAATGACCTAATTTTCACAGATCATATCTCTGAAAATATTGTGAACCAAGCTCTAAAATTTTGTGATGATGTTCCTCGGGATTTTGGCTTCGTACTCTAAAAATTTCAGATTCTGAACCTTTGTAGAAAAAAATTTATAGTGAAAATGCCACGATGACTTGTTTGGAGCAGCAAAACCCTAGAATCTCAAAGCTCTGATACCAAATGTTGTGAAACCAACTCCAAAAAGAGAATAAAATAGATATCAATGCCTTAGAAATAAGCCACTTCGAGGGGGGAACCTCCAATACATTAAATGAATGAACAATTCTTGGATGATTCAAATTACAAAACCTCCTTTCTATATATAGGAGTCCATGGGGCCACAATGTAATCCTAGCTGACCTAACAATAATAATTTAAGGGTAAAATAATAACAATATGGGGGTTACAAGGGTACAATAATAACAATAAGGGGGTTACACTAACAACAATAAGGGACTTTACTAGTAATATAGGGACCTAACACACAATGTAAACAACCATAAACATAAATTCACTATGCCATTATAGATAAAAACCATTACTTAGCACATAAAACATAAAATACAAGTAAAGAAAACACATCAAAACATTAATATGTCTTGAAAATTACTTCATTAATTCCCAAATCTTTCTCATACAATCAATTCCACCTTGCGCACTCAAATGCATGGGTTTGTGCACTCAAATGGAGACTTCCTAAGGTCTCTATGAACTCATCTGCAGGAGTCTTTCCTCTAACTAAAAACAATAGACTCATACTCAAAACAACGTTACATCCAAGTGAATCTCATCAATCTCTTCTGAGTATCTTTGAGATCTATCCTTAACTCCTTATATACTCTTTTACATTACAATACCATGGTACAAAAACCATGGGTGGAGTTCGAAATTCACAAAATATTCCCATCGTATTACAAAATAAGTGGCTTTGACTCACCCCAAAGCCCCTGAGACTAAAAATGTACTTCTCGCTGCACGCTCTTATCCTTGATATGTGGAGTCTTTCTCCAACTTATTTCTTCAAGGGGTACCATGTCCAACACCCTCATTCATTTTTATTCAAATTTTAGATATTTTGTAGAAGTTATAATTACATAGATAATGCAAAAAATTGAAACTTTTCCCAACTATCTTGAAAAACTATCATTAATATGGCTTATAAGTTTAGGGGAGCACATCATTACATCTTGGGATGATATGAAATCAACCTTTATTATAAAATACCAGGATTACTATAGGCCTAGGGATTTTTGGAATGACATATTTAGAATGCATTAAAATGAAGAAGAAGGCCTATAATACTACTTAAAAATATCCCTTTACATTACCCAAAATATAAGCAAGTTGCTCTTAATCATTCCACAGTTAGAAGCATTTTTCTAAAAGGAGTGTGGGATGACTACATAGAAGTATTTAACCCCATGAGCTCTAGATATTTTTACCAAAAGAAAATTTCTAAAATTGATGGATACTATAAAAAGTACTCCTGTAGTCAAGGTAAAGCGAGAAAAAGTCCAAGGGAACTTACAAGTCGAATTTCCAAACCCACCAGAAGTGATGTAATCAGGACATAATTGGGGAATTTGCTGGACAATTTTAAACTGATGTTATTGGTACCATTAGTAACCAGATAGATACCCTCAATATTAAAAGGAAACAATAATAGGAAAATTTTTCATTAGCTATCTTTTGTCACTATTATAGGAAGAAACATCCAGAAAAGGAATTCCTCTTAATACCTTATAGGTTTGTAGAATTTTCATGGATAATAATTCAACAGATGAATGTACCTCATTAATTCGGTTTTAAGCTATATAAAAAAGGGGAATATAATGAAGAGATCCATATTATCCCCTAAGAAGACCATGGAGGCAACAAAACCCCTCCATGTCCCAGGATCCCTACATGTAGCTCACTGAGCCTCCTTGGGATCCTGAAATGCTGTACTCTCAATGGGGGCCTCAAAAATCACATGGAATTTCTTGGAAACAAGGTTGGAGGGGGACTACTTATGGGAATATCCCTCCACAACCATACCAAACACCTTCTTACCCAACCTACACAAAATATCCTTCAAATATTTTCTAGCTATTTCTAGGGTTTAATCCACCCCTCTTACCTTCATTGCCTCAACAACAACTGCTAGTGAACCCAAGTTCATAACAACCTTCTATTCTTATAAAACCAAACCCGCAACAACTTGCTCTGCCTATGAATCCGAGTCAACAATAAATCCCACCAAATCCAAACCCCCCTAAACCTACTCAAATTCATGCACATCCCATTCAAAATCCTAATAATAGACCAAATCAAGCCATGTAGAATATCGAATTGTAAACCTTCCATAACTACACCATCACTTTAGTTCCAATCAATGACATTCGACTAAGGTCCAGGAAGATATTAAATAAAATAAGAACTACAATCATCATTCAAGAAGAAAAACCAATAGACTCACCTCTTGAAAATGAAGAGGTAGCTTTTCCTCTTGGTGAGGAAGAAAACCCTCCACCTCCACAAGATTTTCTACTTCACAACCTGAACCATCTCTAGAGGTCACCCATCCACCTTATCCAGAAATATTACTTGTTAAAAAACCCGAGGCCCCTCCAGAATAAGACTTAGAGGCTGAATTACGAAATATTTATGTAAGGATACCCTTTATATAGGCCACTAAAGACATTCCAATTTATGCCAAGATTGTAATGGATATTTGCATCAAAAAGAGAGGAAGAAAGATTAAGGATCACTCTATTATAAAAGTAGTCTTTCATTTATCGGAAAACATGTTAGGGATGCCTTCTAAGTACATTGATCCTAGAAACCTTGTAGTGACCGTACAAATCAATGGTGTATCTTTACCAAACACTCTTGTTGATCTAGGTGCAACAATAAATATCGTTATTGTTGATATTATGATAAAATTGTAGCTATAAGGCATAAGTCCAACTCAAACACTATTGGAATTAGCAGACAAATATATCCTTAAACCTGCAGGAATTTTGGATGACATAATAAAATTTACTAGATTCTTAGGAATATCTAGTAGACTTCTTTGTAATCCATCCAAAATATTCCAAACCTGGACATCTAGTAGTATTGAGCCGACCTTGGCTAGCCACTAGTGATGCCTTTATTTGATGCATGTTTGGAGAGATGACAATTTCCAAAAGATATCAAAGCCAAAATGTTGTTTTATTTCCTCCTGCCCAACCTACTGTTGAGTCCCGAATTTGCCTCTTTTCCATACACTTTTCCATATCTTTTTCACTCACCTAAACCTCCAAAATTGTCAATATCATGTGCAAAAGGGTATCTAACATGGTTTTTAATTATGTTTTTGTGTTTTCTATTTGATTTAGATTTTGTTCATCATTCTTGAAACTTGTCTCTTCCATGGCATTCTTTCTTTCCGCAGCTATTTTGTGGAAATCTATGCTATAGGTGTCTACGAAGGAAACGAGCCACATGGGCAGGCTAGGAATGACGAGGACATGGTTCATGTCCTATTGGTTCAAGTAAATTCGTCAAAGAAAGCCGCGGTCAAAGCCATCCACGTGGAAGTCAACTATGGAGTTCTATGTCGGCTGGACTCTGTTTCGTGGCATATAAACATCCATACGGCCGTTTCCAAGCTTGCGGAGGTTAATTGACATCTGTGCAAAGTTCTAGAGTTGAATTCAAGCGCCCACCTTTCATAGATCCGTTTTCCAACATGGCCATACTCCTATATCCGTGGCCTTAGTGGTCTACGTGCCGGCTGCTATCATAAACTTCAGGAGACAGTTACATTTTATTGTTTTATAAAGAGCGTTTGCATACGCACGTAGAGTTAGTTGATAGTTGTTAGTTGATCATAGCTGTTGAGTTGTTAATTGATAGTTGATGTGCGTACTCTGTTATGTAGTGATTACGCTGCCTTGAGCCGTAATACTACCAGTCTGTAATGAACTGCTTCTTAATGTGAAAAGACTCTGTTTTCAATTTTATTCGTGTTGAGGATCGTACCAGAGCTGTGTAGAGGGCCCCTGCTCAGCCGAGGTTCTGTGTATTAATGTATATATATTTCATTTCATTTCTTTTAAAAGTCATTGTATCATAATCCATTACATGTTCATATTTCATAGTTGTTTCATTTCTGTTCATACATTTCTATAATTTCCATTGCATTCTTGTCTTTCATGTTTTTATGATTGTTAAATCACTGATCAGTTTTCTTGTGCGGGTTTTAGGTAGACAGCCCGGGCATTTTCATAGTATTTTGGCTAATGATATGAGACTAACATTATTCTGCTGCTAGTTTCCTTTTCATAGCATTTGTTTAACTTCAGTCTTGCTTTGTACATTTTAGTTTTGTTTATCTGATTCAGTAGTTAAATTTAAATATATTAAGCTACTCATAGTGTCTTCGGTTACCTCCGAAAGCCACAGCTGGACTGATGGTGAGGGGCTGCATGATGAAATGTGTAGTTTAGTATTAGTTTCCTTTCCGCAAAATTAGATATATTAAGCTGCTCATAGCGTCTTCAGTTACCTCCGAAAGCCACAGCTGGACTGATGGTGAGGGGCTGCATGATGAAATGTGTAGTTTAGTATTAGTTCCTTTTCTTCAAATTTAGATATATTAAATCATGTATGACATCTTCAGTTGCCTCCGAAAGCCACAGCTGGACTGATGGCGAGGGATTGAATTATGTGTGTATGGTTTAGTATTAGTTTACTTTCTGCAAATTAAATAATCAGTTACACAAGTTTTTTATGATTACTTCCGCAAGTCATAGCTGGTCTAATGATGAAGGGTCAGAAAAATGAATTGATGTAATCTGATTTAGATTTATTTCATTGCAATTTTGAATTTCCATAAGCGTAGTTTCTTTTGTGTTCAGTTGGCAGCAAGAATAGTTTAGTTTTCATGTTCACTAGTTTCTTGTTTTGATTCATTAGATTGGCAGCACTTTTCGTTTCAGCAGTTTACTTTCTTTGTCATTGTAATTTCAATTTGCTTTTAAAGTTTCAAGATTGGTAAATCATTATAGGGGATATCACTTCCTTGAATAAATATAACCAAGCTTGCTTTTCACTTTAGATTTTACCTTAGAAAGACCACAAACGACAAAAAGTTAAGAAAGAGGTTATCTTGCACATATAGTGCGCCGCACTTCATCAGCTTACGATTCCCGGATTGACAATTAAATGCAGCAATTTAGGACACACTAAATTGACCAAACACCTACTACAAAAGTCCCGTTGTGGATAGAAAACCCATACGGGGAGGAGTAATGCGCTCAACCATTGTTAAAAATTTAATAGTCTAAATGCCTTGAAAAGCAAACTGAAGATAAAGTTTTGAAATTTTTCTTAGCCGCAATGATATGTATTCATTTTCCACAATACTTTCAAGAATATGAGCATATTTTCAATGTTGAATTTCAGGAAACATTTCATCCTTCTACCACCACACTATTTGCTACAACAACAAAAAATGAGATAAAATATTCATTTTTACAGAATATTGAAATTTACCCTGGAAAGTCTCTATATATTAATTTTGATCTAGGATTAGAGCAACAAGAACAACTAGTTGAAATGATTAAACGACAATGTGGTGATTTTTCATGGGATTACTCTGATATGAAAGGGATTCACCGAGGCACCTAAATGTATCAAATCTATACAAATGATAAAATTAGACTAGTAAGGTAGCCTAAAAGGAGGATGAACCCATTGCTAAAAGATATAGTAAAAGAATAACTTCAAAATCTATTAAATACTAACTTCATTTACCCTATTTATGATAGTAAGTGGGTGTCACCACTAGTCGTTGTACCTAAGAAAAATGGTAAATGGAGGATGTATATGGGTTTTAGTGAACAGAGTAAAGCCACCTTTAGAGACTATTTCACCTTACCTTTCATTTTTCAGGTAATGGATACCTTGACTAGGAAAGAATATATTTCCTTTTTGGATGGATTCAATGGCTATAATCAAATCCAAATTGCAACAGAAGACCAAGAAAAGACAACCTTCACTTGTCCATGGGGTACTTATTCCTATATGGTTCTCCCTTTTGGGTTATGTAATTCCCCTGCCACCTTTCAAAGGGTTCTCCTTGCTATTTTTTTAGATCTAGCCCAAGATTGTGTGAAAGTATACATGGATGACCTCACTATCTATGCAAAATATTTATAACAAGCTTTAGACAACCTAGAGAAAGTTTTAATCAGATGTCAACAAACGAACCTTTCCCTTTGGAATGAGAAATCTAGGATGATGCTTACTAAGGGCATTTTGTTAGGCCATCATATTTCTGAAGCTGAGATAAGAGTAGACCCTACTAAAATTGTAATAATTGCTCAAATCAAAACTCCTAGATATCAAAAAGAGGTTAAAAGTGTTTTAGGGCATGCCATATACAATAGAATATCTATTCAAAATTTTACCACAATAGTCACCCCTGTGTTTAAAATTTTAACTAAGGATGTTTATTTTCAGTGGGATTCCCAATGTCAAATTTCCATTGAAACTCTTTAACAAAAGCTGTCTTCTAATGTAGTTTCGAGAGGAACAAATTGGAGTCTCCCTTTTGAAATATATACTGATGCCTCAAAAAAAAATTTGAGGATTTTTTTGGTCCAATGAGAAAATAAAATTCCATATGCCATTTACTTTGTCAATAAGAATCTCTCTCCTACAAAAATAAACTACATAGGCATAGACAAGGAATTATTATCAGTATTTCATGTCATTATTATGTTAAGAGATTATATAACTGAGTATGAAGTTTTTATAAACACACACCATTAAGCTTTTAGATTCTTAATGAATAAACCTTTCACTAATTCTAGTGTTACCAGATGATTGTTACTGCTACAAGAATTTAATATTACTGTTGTTGACAGACTAGGAAGAGAAATATTTTCCGCTGGTTTTTGTTAGGCACCTGTAAAATTTGATTATACCAAAGGTGGCTAAATATGTTTTGAGCCTTCAAGGAACAATTTTTCCTATCAAAAACTGTTGGCTCTTGAAGACTCTTGAAGGCCTCATGCCTCTGTCCAGGTCCCATACTGCTGTTTACATCCTAAAAACCTCTGAAATCCTACAAAATTCCAAAGTCAAGTGCTGCTGCAAACATCCTTTTCCCCTTCCTTCTCCTCAAAACTAACCTCTTTTTCTATTTTTCCATTCCCCATGAAAATCCCATAATTTCATGTTTTCTTCCCTTCCCATTTCATAAAATCCACTTCCTAAGGTCTAAGACCCCTTCTTAGCCTTATCGAAACACTCTATCTTCTTCAAAACCATTAAAAATTCATGAAAATTTCATATTTTTATGTATTGGGCTTAAGCCCCCTTGGGCTAAGCCTCTAACCCTTTCTCGTCCATAAACCCGAGCGCCAGGACCAGGCACCAAGACAGTCGGGCGCTTATCCTTTCATTTTAATTTTCTCCGCCCAAAACATAAAAAACCTTTGTAATTTGTATTTTTTGGGTTTTAAATTTAATTTCCAAATTTTCCACCCATATGATTTATAGATCAATCTCGATCGTCGATCTGCTCCATAGATCGGACAGAGCAGAGCACGACCTGCCTGTGGACCCCCCCAAGCCGTGCACTGTTTTCCAAACCCAGCGGTATTTTCTCGCACCGCCTTCGGGCAAAGGGCTGTTTTCCCTTGATGGCCAGCGATTACATTCACCTGCCGCCACGCGTCCTTTGTACGATTTAAAAATTTCCATGCAAACATCGTCCCTCGCGCGTTAATGTCTGGACCGGGATGCCCAGCGAAATCGATCTCCGCCATTCAATCTGGGCCCACTCATCCAACGGTTGTTGATCGCCGAATTTGTCCGATGTTTAACCAAAGTGCCCACGCGATAAACAGGCCCTCCTATAGCAGAAAATTAATCCCCGCCGTCGATCTAATCTGTAGATCGACGGCCCATATTGCGTCATCCGATTCCGTTGCCCAGTCAACAATTCCCCGCCACTGACTTTCCATTGCCCGCTCCTGACCGTCGATCATGCGCGATCAACGGCTCTGATCCAATCCTCCTCCCCCCCACGTTTTTTCGACCGTTGGATGATGCCATCCAACGGCCCTGCTTCTTCCACACATCCTCCGATGCAGGCTGACCTATAAATGCAGGATTTTGTAACATTGGTTTGTTTTTGCAAGGTTTAATGTTCTTCTGCTTAAATGAAGAATTTTCGTAGGCCAAGGATGATGATCCTCTAGCCTTCGAATACATCAGATAAATAATCAACAGGGTTAAGATACATGTTTCGACAATGTTTTCTCAGGCATTGATGCCTTATAAACTCTGCGCAGCCCCACATGACAGTAAGAAAAATCATGAAACATGCACCAGTTGAAAATTATCAGTGCCGAAGGCCAAGATGAACCAGAAAAGAGAATTAATGGACAGATCAACAGGGGTTATGGCTAAGATAGTTACCAAAAGCCTAATCCCCAATCTAAAACATAGTTTAAAGGATAACCTAAAGTGTCTTAACTGACAGAAGACCTCCACCGCCACAAATTAGGGAAAATTGATTCCTCCCAGCGACTAAAGCGCCACCTGTGCCTCAAAGTTTTCAATCAGGAACAAAATTTATTGAGCAAGGTCAGATATTTTGCCTCGACGCAGCCAAAGAGTTACTTCTGCCAGGAATTTAATGAAAGAATGTCTACAGAGTAACCCTAGCATCACATAGAGCCTCAAAGGTCAACAAAAGCTCCCACCGAGCTTAATGCATAAGTATAGACCAATTAATATAGTGAAACACTTGTACAGTTTCTTCATTGAGCCCCTAAGAGCCAAGAAAACATTAACGTTGTATTAATTGTATTTGAGATCTTTTGTCAGATCTCACCTCCTCATCTTTCTATAAATACTTCAGTATAAGATGAGTGAGGGGTTGGTTGTTAATGTAATGGCTGAAGCATTGTAACGTAATTGAGATGAAGACTTCTGATTGTAAATAGTGATTCACTGGCTCTTGGAGCTCTGCTTATAACAGATAAGTTAGGTTGTGAAAGAGAGATGAATTAAAACAATGGACTTGAAGATTGTAACTGGTTTGGAGCATCAATACAAGCTGATTTATGGGATCATGGTCTATGTTGACGGTGATGTTATTCTCATTGTAACTTGTGATTTTGTCTCCGTTTTCATTATGTTTCATATTCTACTGTAAAGAACAGTTTAAACAGTGTTAGGACCTACTTTATACCAGTAACCATCTCTGGCTGAAAAATATTTATTTAAATGTTTTCTTTCAACTGTGTTATTTGGAAATGATTTAATTCAGTTTAAGCATAGGAATGCTGGCATTCCCTCATCTTATTGTCTTAGCTGAATATTATTTTTAAATTTTACTTTCAGTATATGTTGTGTGAAGATGAAATGAGGAAGATATGGTGAGCCCTGGTCCCAGTCTTGTTTGCATAGTTGTTTGATTGTTTCCCTTAGAATGTGTTAAAAGCTGGATAGTTTCAAAGTACTTACCAGATCTTAGGCCATTCTGTGTTATCTCTGTGATTGTCTTGGAAGTAGCCAAGTAAAGAAGAGCTAGGAGAGGATTTGTGGTGAGCCCGGCCCGCTATTTTCTACTCCAAGGGTTGCCTTCAAGTTTCCCTTAGTTTTTATATGTTTTCTATTGGAAGTGTATCAAAGGCTGGATAGTTTCAAAGTACTTACCAGATCCTAGTTTGCTTTCATGTTTTTCTTAAGTGCCTGGTCAAAGACTGGCTAGTTTCAAAGTACTTACCAGATCCTGGGCTGCTCTTTGTTCTACATCTGTTTATTTCCTTTCTTGATGTATCATTCCATTCCACCAATCAAACCTTAGAGAGATCCTTAGACATAGATGACTTGCCCCATCACTCCTGCCTCTGAATTTTTCAATTAAATCCTCCTATGAATCCATAGCCCAATGGACTGAAAACCTGCCATTATCTTTCTTCTTGATCAAAACTTACTCTTATGCTTGCAACTTCTCACTTTTGAACCTCTTTACCTTTGGGAGTTTTCGTCTCTAACAAAAATTATGTTCAACCATCCAAAAAACAATCAAAACCATTGGACTTCATAGCTAGCCTAATATCATTATCTCAAACTTCAAAGACAAATCCATCTTTGCACCTATTGGACAGATCCCTCTCCGAATTCAGATGGGCTAGATCCTAGAATCCCAAAGTTGGTTGAAACAATGTTGTTTCTGTAATTGGACTCTGCTAATATTGCCAATAAATTATAGATTCCTAACATTTCTGGCGACTCCACTGGGGATTGAACCCAGAATCTTCATAAGACCTTGTGAGTAAAAATAAGCCTTTTTTAAGCACTACCAAGTCATGGTAATCATGGTAAAACTTGTTTGAATCAGTGAAAATCTAGGTCAACCCTAGGATTCTCATAAGACTTTATCTAACCTTGAAAAATCAGCTAGCTTAGCCATAAGAGTAGACTGTCTTTGTCTCACAACCGTAGCTAAGTTTTGAAGCAAAGTTAGGACATTATTAGAAAAACCACACAAATAAAAACTAACTCAGAAAATACCAAAAATACTTTAGATTGATGGTAAAACACTTAGTCCTACATTTCACTTACCTTGTTGTGTTTTACCTTATACTCTTAGACAGAGTCTGGAAAGGGCCAGGTAGCCTGCGGATCTCATCCTCTTTTAGAGGTGAAATATCTGGTGAATGCCCACCCAGTCAATCTTTGGTTAGAGTTTGTTGTGTTTCCGGATATCCTTGACAAAGGATATTTCTAAAGCACCGTGGCAGATAGTGTATCTCTTAGAAAACATTCTAAACTTTCCACCTGGCGACTCCAGAATCCTGAACATACCTTAAGACTCCACTGGGAAGAACCCTTATCATTATAATATCATTTAAAACTCAGTTAGAAGACTGTTGGATTAAAATTTTGAAAACAGATTAGTTAACCTCTTAAAGACCGTCGTACCTGGTTGAACTTTTCTTGTCATTTGGGTCTAAAAACACAGCGTAGTGGCTCCTAGGAAGATTCACACTAGAGCCCATCCTGACCCTGATCCACCTGAGGTAGTTGATAACCCAGAAAGGATCCTTAGGAAGTCTCCTAAGATAGAATCTTCAACTATTTTAAGATCACCCCTAAGAGCTAATTCAGTCCCTGAAAATATTTCAGCTCTACAAAAATCACAAGCTAACCTATTAAATCCATTTAGAACTAGGTCCCTTGATGATTTAGATCAGTTAGATTCTAAGTCTTCACATTCATCTCCTGAAACAAGTGAACATCTTGGGAGTAGAGAGACAACACCTCCTGATTTACATTTCCTTTATAATCTAGGTGTCTCTCATCCAAGACCAGCTCCACATTCTACTGCAGTCCCATCCACTTCTTTTCATCCTTCATCCACCACTCAAACCACTTCATTTCATCCCACACCTCCTATTGTCAATCCACCTCTTGTCAACCCGCCCCCACCACATATCGTGGCAGCATGGTATGCTCCCTTAGTCCTTCCTGTACCATTAGTCAATATTCCACAGGACTATCAGTCAAAAATTCCATTATATGATGCTAGCAATGCTACAACAACATCACAACATGTGGACAAGATGAATGACTACTTTGACAGAAATGAAATTGATGATGATTCTGTCAAACTCAGATTATTTGCTCAAAGTTTGGGGGAGAAGTAAGAAAATGGTTTAAAGCTCTAGCCCCCCACAGTATCAAAAATCTCCAAGGCTTCCATCAAACATTCTTAAATAAATGGAAAGTGAGGAATAATCCTCTCCAAGTCCTTGCTGACTACAACAACCTTCATAGAAACCCCGGGGAAAGTGTACAAGCCTATTGTACTAGATTTAACAGTGTGTATAATGCACTTTCCCCAGAATTAAAACCTCCACAAGGCTCAGCCTTAAACAAGTTTCCTGAAGGTTTTGACGCTGACATGACCTATTCACTCAGAGAGAGAGATTTTGTAACTCTTGAAGACATGCAAAGAGGTGCTCTTTCTGTGGAAGTCAAACTAATGGAGAAGAGAGCAAGGATGAAAGCTAAAAAGAGAGTATCTTTTAGAGAGGAATCCGTGCCTACTATCTCAAACTCAAATATGGAAAGAATGATGGAAGAAATGATGAATAAAATGAGCATTCTTGAGAGAGCACAAGCAAGTCAAAACCAAACTGCTCCTCAAAACAGAAACCAAAACCAGAATCAGAATGCTAGAAGGAACCAACCTCCTAACAGACCTAGGGAAGATGATCAGCAGATCACTCCTCCCTTTCATCAAAACTATATAAGTGAGGTTGAGGAAACGGATGAAATAGAAGAGGATAATGATATGAACCTATTTTGGGTAGATGATGATGACTTTGAGGTTCATTATCATAGAAAAAAGGGTCTTTACACACCTTATGATGACAAAAGAGATGATAATGAAAATTGTGGTCAAGACATGGAAAATGCCATCACAGAATCTTCAAAAGAATATGAACTCAGAAGTAAATCTAGTCAACAGACCCCTAACACCAAAACCTCTGACAAATCTTCTCAAAACAGCACTACACCCAAGCCTAAAACAGTCAAACAAAAGGACAAGATAGTGGCTTTTGATTCTAGGAAAGGTAAAGAGAAAGGCACTCAAAATAATGAAAAACAGAGTGCAGACATTAGTAGTACTAACACTTCAGCTAGTACTCCTGTTTCAACTATTGTGACAAGTGTAAATAGAACCAATCCACAAGTTGTTGTTGCTGATAAAACAACAGCTAATAAGGCTGAGACCAGTATTTTGAAGAACCAGATTCCTTTCATCCTGGAACAGGAAATTTCCAAGATCAAAATTTTTATTCCCTTGACCGAGTTGGATACCCAACATGTATATAAGATCCATATTTTGAAGTCGTTAAACATAGAAGAAAACGAGGACACCCTCAATCTTAATGATGACCAACCAGATCTTATTTTTGGTCCAAAAATTGAAGGAAAGTTTCAAGAGGGACCCATTCCTCCTTTTTATGTGAGTTTAAACGTTCATGACAAGATTCTACACAACGCTATGCATGACTCAGGGGCTTCTCATAATTTGATGCCAAAAGCTTTAATGGAGAGCCTGGGTCTAGAAATCACCAGACCTTACAAAGACCTATACTCCTTTGACTCAAGCAGAGTAAAATGTCTAGGATTGATCAAAGACCTATGTGTTAACTTAGCCCAGATTCCAGCCAAGTCTTTAGTTATGGATATTTTTGTGGCTGATGTACCTCCAAAGTATGGAATGTTATTATCAAGATCCTGGGGGGATAAGTTATAGGGGACCATGCAAATGGACATGACCTATGCGACTATCCCTGTTTTCAATCAGACTAGAAGACTTTACAGGGAGTCCCATATGAAATACACAGTTACAATTCAAGACAAACCACAAAACTCTCCTCTATACTCCATGAATACAGGCCTTGATTCTTTTATTATGTTTAATAATTAAATGCTTACTGAACAAATCACTTTAACAGGATCAATGACCAAAAGGGAGAAAGAGGAACATAATGCTAAAGTGTCTAAGCAGTTGGCTGTATTTGAAAGCATTAGCAAACCAAACTCAGGTCTTGAATTACTAGTCATCAATCCATTAAACTTAAATCTTGATAAACAAGAGAACAATTCTCAACCTGATGAGAAACTTGAGGATTTAAAACAAAAATGACTTAGTGCTGATATTAAAGAAGCATCTGGAAGCACGGTAGTTGAGGAGAACATTCACCAAACGGATAAAACTGATCAAAGTCCTCTCTGGAGTATGTATTTTGATGGGTCATGCACTAGAACTAATGCTGGTGTAGGTGTCTGCATTACTAACACTGAAAGCAAACATACGGAATGCATTTTGTGCAAATTAAACTTTTAGTGTTCTAACAACATAGCGGAGTACGAATCCCTACTCTTAGGCTTACATTTGCTGAAAAAGTTAGGAGCCAAGAAAATAAATGTGTATGGGGATTCTGAGTTAATCATTAGGCAAGTCAATGGGGAATACAACGTACATCATCCCAGACTTAGGGCCTATTGTAACGATGTCATCGATCTTTTGAAAACATTTGAGGAGTCCGAATTATTTTTTGTCCCAAGGAAAAGAAATATTATAGCCCACAATTTAGCCTTTGCAGCTAGGACATGTCTAATGCCATATGAGACCGAAGATTGCTCAACTCAGATAAAATTTAGGCCAGCTGTGCCTGATAACAAAAAATATTGGCAGGTGTTTGACGGAGATAAACAAATAGAAGACTTCATGCAATACAGAAATGAATTTGAACTGCATAGCTCAGATTCAGACTATGATACAGACTGCAGTGAAGAAAATTTTCTTGGTGAAGAAGAACCTTTTCCTGAGCTTGTCAATATCAACCTTCAGACTAGCAAACTTAGAAACAAAATGTATTTGAGTGCTGAATCAGAAACAGAATAATTAGAAACTCTGTATTCTAAAGATGAAAGTTTGCCAAGTGGTCTAGCACCTTTAGAAGAGTTGTTTGATTTTAATGATGTGGCCAAAAAACCTAAACTGGAACCTGTAGAGACTGAAGTGGAAGAGTGCAACATAGGCAGTGAGGAAAAACCAAAAATGATCAAACTGTCCAAAACTTTTCCAGCTCGCATTAAACTCAAATACATTGAGTTGTTCAAAGAATTTTCTGGTGTTTTTGCATGGAGTTACGAAGAGCTTAAGTCCTATGACACTGAAATAATACAACACAAAATCCCTCTTAAAGAAAACCAAAAACCATTCAAACAAAAGCTGCGCAGAATAAACCCTGTACAGCTGCCTTTGGTTAAGAAGGAAATCATGAAGATGTATGAAGCTGGTATTATTGTCCCTATTAGATATTCTGAGTGGGTATCTAATCTGGTGTCTGTTAGGAAGAAGACTAGAGAAATCAAGCTTTGTATAGACTTTAGAGACTTAAACAAAGCTTCATTGAAAGACAACTACCCTTTACCAAAAATGGATCATATTTTACAAAGGGTGGTAGGGTCCAAAAGAATTTCTTTTCTTGATGGATATTCAGGGTATAATTAGATCTTAGTTCAGCCTGCTGATCAATTAAAGACAACCTTTACTACACCATGGGGTACTTTCATGTATGTGAAAATGCCTTTTGGTCTAATGAATGCTGGAGCAACCTTTCAGAGAGCCATGGACATAGAATTCTCGGAAAAAATTGGCTTCTTCATCATTATCTATCTTGATTATGTAACTGTGTTTTAAAAAACAGATGAAGAACACTTAGAGCATTCAAGAAAATTTTTCGAGAAATGCAAAAAGTTTGGGATATCTTTAAACCCTAAGAAAACACTTTTTGGTCTCCAAGAGGGTAAACTTCTTGGGCATTTTATTTCTGAGGAGGGTATAAATATAGATCCAAAGAGGATTGAGGCCATATTGCAAATCTCTCATCCTCGAAACATCAAGGAGTTGCAATATTTCATTGGGAAGATTAACTTTTTGAGAAGGTTCATCCCTAACTTAGCTGAGCTCCTTAGGAATATCACAAACATGTTGAAGAAGGAGTAGGGGGTAAAATGGACCTTGGAAGCAAAGACATCCTTTGAGCTAGTGAAACAAGCATTAACCAAAACACCAGTTCTGATAGGACCCTATTTCTCAAAATATTTTTATATCTTCTCATTCGCATCAGAACATACCATAGTTGCTGTCCTTTTACAGAAAAATCCACAAGGACAAGAGCAGCCTATTGCATTCTTTAGTAAGGCATTGAGGGATGCCCCATTGAAGTATAACATCATGGAGAAGCAAGCTTTTGCTTTGGTTAAGGCTTTAAAAGATTTCAGGGTATACATCCTTCACTCACACATCATTGCCTTTGTCCCAAATTCAGTTGTTAAAGACATTCTAACACAAGACCCAGATGGTAAGAGAGGTAAGTGGATTGTTGTTATTCTTGAATACGATTTAGAGATAAAACCCACTAAACTCATCAAAGGCCAAGGTCTGGCTAGATTAATGGCTGAATCAAATTGTGAAGTTCTTGATATTCATATGATTAATGCTTTGGATGAACAAGAAGAATTCTCAAATACTATGGTTGAAGATCATTTTATGAATTCTCCTTGGTATGCTGATATTGTTTATGTTTTGCTAAATTT
This sequence comes from Pinus albicaulis, assembly GCA_034641835.2. Taxonomy (NCBI): domain Eukaryota; kingdom Viridiplantae; phylum Streptophyta; class Pinopsida; order Pinales; family Pinaceae; genus Pinus; species Pinus albicaulis. The sequence goes on from CM076581.1 coordinate 990,175,265, forward strand.
AAATACACCTCCTGGTTTGAAAAAAACAAAGGCAAGGTTCTTGAAGCTGAAAGCAGTAAACTATTGCATTGTAGATAGATGTCTTTATTGGAAAAATACAAGTGGTATATTGCTTAAATGTTTGCCTGAGTTTGATGCAGAGAAGGTTAAGAAGGAATTCCATGAAGGAGAGTGTGGGGGTCATTTGTACTGGAAGTCAACAGCCAACAAAATTTTGAGGGCTGGTTTCTATTGGCCTACTCTTTTTCTTGATATACACAAGATGATCATTGCTTGTCATAAGTGCCAACTATTTGAGGGAAAAAGAAAACTGCTACCCCTTCCTCTGCATCCAATCACTGTTGGAGCTCATTTTCAACAGTGGGGAATTGACTTCATAGGAGAAATTCATCCACCATCTTCTGCCCAGCATAGGTGGATTCTTACTGCCACAGACTATTTCAATAAGTGGATAGAAGTCATTCCTTGTAGGCAGGCCAATGACTCTGTTATTATAAAATTCATGGAGACTAATATTCTCTCCAGATTTGGCTGTCCTACCAAGATCAGTACTGAAAATGTAGCAACATTTGGATCAAAGAGAATGGTTGAATTCTGTCACAAGTATCAGGTAACATTGGGACATTCCATAGCCTATTACCCTCAAGGTAATGGACTTGCAAAATCCTCAAACAAAAGCTTAGTGAACATAATCAAAAAACTGTTGGAGGACAATAAAAAGTCTTGGCACACAAAGCTTATTCATGCACTTTCGGCTGACAGATTGACTTTGAAGAAATCTATTGGTATGTCGCTTTTCCAGCTTGTGTATTGTACAGATGCAATTTTTCCAAATAGCCTTGTTGTACCAGTCATGAAGTTGATTCAAGAGTTGCAGACTGAATAAAATGACATGACCAAAAGAATAAATCAGACCATTCATCTTCAGCAGACCAGAGAGGAAGTGTATAACAAAGCATTGCAGAAACAGGACAAAATCAGAAAGCTTTTTGATAGAAGAACAAAGGCCAGCAATTTCAAGATTGGGGACAAAGTTTTAAAGTGGGACTCAAGGAGAGAAGAAAAGGGCAAGCATGGAAAATTTGACAACCTATGGCTTGGCCCTTACTCTATTCATTCAGTTGCTGGTAATAATGCTTTTTTCTTACAGGAACTAGATGGAACAGAATTGGTTGGGGGTCCTGTCAATGGCAGGATGCTTAAGCATTACTTCTCTTGATCCATTTGTCTTAAAGTATTTTTATATTTTTCCATTATGAATATTCCATCCACCATTGCATTCAAAGTTATGAAAAATAAAAAAATATAAAAAAACAAAGAAAAGAAAGAAAAGAGGGCAGAAATGAAAACAAGAAAGGCAAAGCCCCATGCCAAAAAAGAGATAAATCTGAAAGTGTGCAAGCTCAAATGCCACTCCTGAAACACACATTTCTAGTTAGTCAAACTGTTTAAACTTGACTAATTAGATTTAAATTTTCTGCTGATAGGATAGTAAATTTGATATGCCAAACTGTCTAATCTTGGCTTATCAGTAGATAGTTTAGGATAGAAATGAAAGGTTCAAACATGTCCAAAATCTGAACCACAGTTTCCAAAATAAGATGACTCAAAATTGTTTTATCTACTGAGTCAAAAAAAGAGAAAATTTGGTTCTAATTTTCCCAAAATCTGAATCAGAGAACAAGGAAGAGATAGCTCAAACAAAAGCAAAAACAGAGCTGTGAAGAAAAGAGAAGGCCTCGATCAGAAACTTTCAGATCGTAAGCCTTCCATTTTGTTTTTATTCTTTCTGTAAATAATAATCAATGTGCAGCTTGTTTTTATGCCATAGATCACAGCAAGTCAAACAACTTAATATTGACTTGACTGTTTTTAAATTTTTGTTGTAGAATTTAGAGAATGAAAGTCTGTTGGACAGTTTAATCCCAACAAACAGTAGATTAGGTAGAAAAAATATGAGCTCAACTGTTTAATCTGAGTTCAAGGAGAAATAAGGAGTAGAATTAGATTAGTTTTTATGCTTTCAAAAGAATAAAATGTTGTGAAAAGAGTTTGCCAATCCAAATGCACTTTGATGGAGAAAAAATGTTAGATCAGTAGGATTAGGTAGGCAGAAAGTTGTATTGATGAAGTCCATTATCTTTTTCCATAACTAATTTTATTTTTCAGAAGCAAAGCAAGATCATCCAGCAAAAGGAGAGCAATCTAATGGATGAGGCACATGGTCATCATTCCATAGAGAGCAATGGATCAGGCACAAGTCAGCCTCCTAGAGAAATCAAGTCTGAATTCTTGATGCCTTCAAGAAGGCACCATCCCCAAGTGGAGCCACTGTTAGCCACCTATAAAATTTGATTATACCAAAGGTGGCTAAATATGTTTTGAGCCTCAAGGAACAATTTTTCCTATCAAAAATAGTTGGCTCTTGAAGACTCTTGAAGGCCTCATGCCTCTGTCCAGGTCCCATACTGCTGTTTACATCCTAAAAACCTTTGAAATCCTACAAAAATCCAAAGTCAAGTGCTGCTGCAAACATACTTTTCCCCTTCCTTCTCCTCAAAACTAACCTCTTTTTCTATTTTTACATTCCCCATGAAAATCCCATAATTTCATGTTTTCTTCCCTTCCCATTTCATAAAATCCACTTCCTAAGGTCTAAGACCCCTTCTTAGCCTTATCGGAACCCTCTATCTTCTTCAAAACCATTAAAAAATCATGAAAATTGCATATTTTATGTATTGGGCTTAAGACCCCTTGGGCTAATCCTCTAACTCTTTCTTGTCCATAAACCCGAGCGCCAGGACCAGGTGCCAAGACGGTCGGACGCTCATCCTTTCATTTTAATTTTCTCCGCCCAAAACATAAAATACCTTTGTAAATTGTATTTTTTAGGTTTTAAATTTAATTTCCAAAGTTTTCGCCCATATAATTTATGGATCAATCTTGGCCGTCGATCTGCTCCACAGATTGGATGGAGCGGAGCATGACCTGCCTGTGGACCCCCCCCAGCCATGTCCTTTTTTCCAAACCCGGCGGTATTTTTTCGCACCGCCTTCGGGAAAAGGGTTGTTTTCCCTCGATGGCCAGCAATTCCATTCACCTGCTGCCACGTGTCCTTTGTACGATTTAAAAACCACAGTGCAAACGTCATCCCCCGCGTGTTAACGTCTGGACCGGGATGCCCAGCGAAATCAATCTTCGCTGTTCAATCTGGGCCCACTCATCCAACGGCCGTTGATCGCCGAATGTGTCCAATGTTTAACCAAAGTGCCCCCGCGATAAACAAGCCCTCGTATAGTAGCAAATTAATCCCCACCGTCGATCTGATCTACAGATCGACGGCCCATATTGCGTCATCTGATTTCGTTACCCAGTCAACAATTCCCTACTGCTGACTTTCCATTGCCCGCTCCCGACTGTCAATCATGCGCGATCAACGGCTCTGGTCCAATCCTCCTCCCCCCCATGTTTTTTCGACTATTCTGAGATTAAATCCCGACCATTGGATGATGCCATCCAACGACCTTGCTTCTTCCGCACATCCTCCGATGCAGGTTGACCTATAAATGCAGGATTTTGTAACATTGGTTTGTTTTTGCAGGGTTTAATGTTTTTCCGCTTAAATGAATAATTTTCATAGGCCGAGGATGACGATCCTCCGGCCTTAGAATACATCAGAGAAATAATCAACAGGGTTAATATACATGTTTCGGTGATGTTTTCTCAGGCATTGATGCCTTAAAAACTCTACGCAGCCCCACACGACAGCAAGAAAAATCATGAAACAGGCACCAGTTGAAAATTATCAGTGCCGAAGGCCAGGATGAACCAGAAAAGAGAATTAATGGACAGATCAACAGGGGTTATGGCTAATATAGTTACCAAAAGCCTAATCCCCAATCTAAAACATAGTTTAAAGGAGAACCTAAAGTGTTTTAACTGACATAAGACCTCCACCACCACAAATTAGGGAAAATTGATTCCTCCCAGTGACTAAAGCGCCACTTGTGCCTCAAAGTTTTCAATCAGGAACAAAATTTATTTTGCAGGGTCAGATATTTTTCCTCGACGCAGCCAAAGAGTTACTTCTGCCAGGAATTTAACGAAAGAATGTCTACAGAGTAACCCTAGCATCACACAGAGCCTCAAAGGTCAACAAAAGCTCCCACCGAGCTTAATGCATAATTATAGACCAATTAATATAGTGAAACACCTGTACAGTTTCTTCATTGAGCCCCCCAAGGGCCAAGAAAACATTAACGTTGTATTAATTGTATTTGAGATCTTTTATCAGATCTCACCTCCTCATGTTTCTATAAATACTTCAGTATAAGATGAGTGAGGGGTTGGTTGTTAATGTAATGGTTGAAGCATTGTAACGTAATTGAGCTGAAGACTTCTGATTGTAAATAGTGATTCACTGGCTCTTGGAGCTCTGCTTGTAACAGATAAGTTAGGTTGTGAAAGAGAGATGAATTAAAACACTGGACTTGAAGATTTTAACTGGTTTGGAGCATCAATACAAGCTGATTTATGGGATCGTGGTCTATGTTGACGGTGATGTTATTCTCATTGTAACTTGTGATTTTGTCTCTGTTTTCATTATGTTTCACATTCTGCTGTAAAGAACAATTTAAACAGTGTTAGGACCTACTGTATACCAGTAACCTTCTCTGGCTGAAAAATCTTTATTTAAATGTTTTCTTTCAACTGTGTTATTTGGAAATGATTTAATTCCATTTAAGCATAGGAATGTTGGCGTTCCCTCGTCTTATTGTCTTAGTTGAACATTATTTTTAAATGTTACTTTCAGTATATGTTGTGTGAATATGAACTGAGGAAGATATGGTGAGCCCTGGTCCCAGTCTTTTTTGCATAGCTGTTTGATTGTTTCCCTTAGAATGTGTTAAAAGATGGATAGTTTCAAAGTACTTACCAGATCTTAGGCCATTCTGTGTTATCTCTGTGATTGTCTTGGAAGTAGCCAAGTAAAGAAGAGCTAGGAGAGGATTTGTGGTGAGCCCGGCCTGCTAGTTTCTACTCCAAAGGCTTCCTTCAAGTTTCCTTTAGTTTTTATATGTTTTCTATTGGAAGTGTATCAAAGGCTGGCTAGTTTCAAAGTACTTACCATATCCTAGTTTGCTTTCATGTTTTTCTTAAGTGCCTAGTCAAAGGCTGGCTAGTTTCAAAGTACTTACTAGATCCTAGGCTGCTCTTTGTTCTACATCTGTTTATTTCCCTTCTTGATGTATCATTCCATTCCACAAATCAAACCTTAGAGAGATCCTTAGACATAGATGACTCGCCCCATGGACCACTCTTGCCTCTGACTGTTTCAATTAAATCATCCTATGAATCCATAGCCCAATGGACTGAAAACCTGCCATTATCTTTCTTCTTGATCAAAACTTACTCTTTTGCTTGCAACTTCTCACTTTTGAACCTCTTTACCTTTGGGAATTTTCGTCTCTAACAGCAATTATGTTCAACCATCCAAAAAACAATCAAAACCATTGGACTTCATATCTAGCCTAATATCATTACCTCAAACTTCAAAGACAAATCCATCTTTGCACCTATTGGAGAGATCCCTCTCCGGATTCAGGAGGGCTAGATCCTAGAATCCCAAAGTTGGTTGAAACAATGTTGTTTCTGTAATTGGACTCTGCTAATATTGCCAATAAATTACAGATTCCTAACAGTTTTCTATCTAGACTTGTTCATACAGGTGGCAGTGCACCAATTTATGATGATTTTCTGGATGAGAAGTTATTTGGCATTTCTACTTATACACCTTGCTATGCAGATGTAGCTAACTACCAAGTTACAAGGATGCTGCCAGAAAATTTGTCTTTAAGAGAAAAACAGAGAATCATATAACTTAGTGCTAAATATATGTGGCATGATGATTTTTTATCCCATACTAGACCAAATTTGGTTATCAGAAGATGTGTATGAGAGGATGAAATGAAATAAATTGTAAAATATTTCCATAATGAACCATCAAGTGGAAATTTCACAGATAAAAGGATTCCTTATAAAGTACTACAAGCCAGGTATTACTGGCCCACAATTTTTAGATATGAAAATAAATATGTGGCCAGTTGTGATGATTTTTAAAGAATGGGGAAACCTATGTTAGCAAATGAAATTCCTCTTCAAGCACAGTTAGTCTATGAACCTTTTGATAAATGGGCATTAGAATTTGTTGGCCCAATCTCTCCCATGTCTAAAAACAAGAAATATATTATGGTATGTACAAATTATGTAACCAAATGAGTTGAAGTGAAAGAACTATATTTTTCTAATGAACAATCTATTATTGATTTCCTATTTTAAGAGATATTTACCCAATTTGTTGTACCGAGGAAAATGGTAATTGATCAGGGAACCATATTTACCTCTAAATTGGTCAAAAATGTATACACGCGGAAAATTTTGGGCATACCCGCGTATGGGATTTTTAACACTGTTTTTTATGAATTTTGTTCAAGTCTGTGGGAATGGGTACCCAAGGCCAAAGAGACAATCATGAATCATATGAGGGTGAAAATGATGCTATAACAGATGCCCCCTAATACATGAGGTCAGAAGGGGTACATGATGGCCGAAATGTATTATGCACATAGAAAGAGCTTCACAAGGACAAGAGAGGACTTCACCAGATTTCAGCCTGCTAAAAACCAATGAAAGAAAACAGAGAGTCAACTCATGCTGAGGCGGGAATACCCATGCTCAGTCAAAAATATATCATATAGGAAGTACAGAATGGATCCAAAATGTATACAAGTATAGTTGAACTGAAAGTACACAATGAATCATCTGAACATGGCCCGGAAATACAAGTCGGAATCAATGTCCAAATATCAGATATAGAAAGTTGATCAATGATGCTGAAACTAGATGTCTGATCATAAAAGTAGCTGAATATCCAAGTACCAAATCATAAGGGGTGGAACACATGGTACAATCATGCAACTCGGGAGCCAACATATAAGATGCTTCTGTACTGACATTGCAACATATAAGGATGAACGACATCACTGGCAGAAACTGAATGGACTGTCAAAAGTGAACCGAAAAAATGCTGATGCAACCCGAGGTCTTCACCGATCTCGACGGCACAATTCTACACAATGGGAATAAATGAGTTGAAGTCGACCATGTGAGAAATCGTTGGATTACCAGTCAATAATGTTAACCATTAACCAACACGAGACAACCCACCAATAATGAAAATGAGTGTCAAGGTGCCCCAGTACAATCTAACAAGTGCGAATGAATGAGTTGAAGTCGAACACTTGGAAGAATCTACCAATCAGGAGGCAATGATGAATCCCCATGGTCGATAGAGAAGAGTCTGCCACTGATGACTGCAAACCCTAAGGTACTGACAAAAATACTCTAGATCTTATTCCCAGAGCAATGAGGCGGAGTCGATGGGAAAATATCTACTGGAAGGAAGGCATTAAGGCATCCCACATCAGTCCAGCGAGAGTGTAACCCGTAGGCCAAGATTTGGAAGGAATCGGACGAAGCAGAGTGATGGAACCAAAGCGAAGTACGTTTCCGAAATGCACAAGATGATTCTAGTGCACGGAAGAAACCCTCTGAACCAACCAATAATGAAAGCTGACACAGAGGCGAGATATCCACCGATAGGGTAAAATGGAAATCAAGGTACTGCACGAATCTCAAGTGTGATAATGTATGCCGATGTTGAACAAAGGGGAAACCACTCAGTCAAAGACCCATAATGATAATCAAATGCTGAGCACAAGGTCACCTATCAATGATGGAAATAGGGCCAGGGTGCGGCTCTAGGTTTACTCTCAGAGAAATGTGTCGTAGTCGATGAGAGACAAACCCGTCGGAAAGAAGTCAATGGGGACCTTCTCAAACCAGCACGAGAAAAAGACCAAAACATCTGATGTGATAGAACAAGATACTGACAAAACCGGGAAGGCCGACTGAATAATGAGTCAAGAGACACCGCAGAATGGCCGACTTTGGTTAGACTTCCCTTGAACAAAGCACGACTCATGATGACCATGGCAGTAAAAAGTGACACTGTATAAGTCTGTTATGCAGGAGGCAAAAACAAACTCTCCATATTATTGGAAGAGATAACCAACCGGGGGAGGACTGACTAGTGAAACAAGGCAAAGGCTGAACCTAGGTCAAAACTAAAACCATTCCAAATGAAGGAAATATATGAGTGTATGTGCTTTTTTCAAGGGCAACAAACTGACACTGTAATGCCATCAAATTATGAAGTGACATCACGTTCCCGCTCTTTTTGTTATATTTGATTTTTTTGTCTTTTTCATATAATAAGCCTGAAAAAGAATAAAATAATTCTATAGTACAATGGATAGAACGAGTATCAAGAAACAGATGCACTAGTTCCTGGGATAGGAACAATCCTATGCTCAATGCAAGGTGGCGAAAACTGGTAAGAGATACTCTGAGGAATGTTCCATCCATAGGTAAAAGGGTGTCAAGTCACGATAGCTAAGTGCATGCAATGGTTAACTTGTACAGACAGTCAAGGTCAAAAATTGGCTTAAACATCGAGTCCAAAATGAAGCCAGCTAAAGGCCAAGATAAACAAGTAGCCAATATGCAATGCAGTAATACAACTTAACAACACCGAGGAGCCTCTAGGGTAATAGCCAGAAAAATAATAGTGGAGAAGAAGAAGAATGAAGCTTCAACACATAAGTCATGGCGGGACTAAAGAGGACTCCTGAGCTTACATAAAATGCAGCATGGGCAACAAGTGATAGCGAGGAACTAACTAGGAAGCCCATGTAAAGGAAGGCTCTACCACCAAGCCATGATTAAATAATCGGCGAGTGAAATGGGTGAAATACTCATGACCTGATGGGATCGACCCTATGGCAAGTGATCAGAATGGAGGCTAGTATTCAAAATGCAACGGAAATTGGATTCCCTAACCTATATGCCAGTGAATATCATATACCTACCATTACGGGTCAGCAGTCATGGTTCAAAAAACAGAAAAAATCTCGAGTTTATAAAAATGTACCTGAAAATATACCAATCTGGGCACTTCCAAGCATCTGGGTTATGCAGCTTAAGATAGATTGAAAAAATAAGCATAACAAATTTTTGCGAAAATTTTCAACTTTTTGGGCATAAATAGACAAGTTACCTCACATTTGGTTCATTGTGACTTGCTGAATTGGGAAAAAGAGCTCTGGAGAAAAAGCCTCTTTCGTCAAAACAGGAGCAATCGACCGTCAAACTTCGCCGAATTTTTCAGGTAAGCTCTTAATCCATCCTTGTTATCAATTTTGTCTGTTCATAGGTTTAAAATTTGTAAATTTCACCGTAGAAATATTTGTTTAAAATTACGGTTCTGCGCATACGCAGGTTTATATTGACCAATCCGCGTATATACGCGATTGTGTACAGAGAAAGTTGCGTATGCGCAACCCGAAATGAAAAAACGTGATTCTAACGAAAAAATTATTGAATTTATGCAGGATGAATATATCATGGAGAGAGCGTGAGCACAGTGCCATTGACAATGAAGTAATGCAGGATCAATTATTGCTCAATATTCTCCGAAATTGTGGATTGCTCAAATTTTTCAAAATGCCAAATATGAAGAGTAATGTCTGGTTGCTCGAAATGCTTGTGAATTATTGGGAACCGAAAGAAGATTGTTTCATAATAGATCAAATGCCCATACGTATCGAAGTGGAAGATATCTATTTTATTACTGGACTCTCCTGGAGGGGGGAGCCAGTAGATTTACATGGAAAACCCTTGGGAGGGCTCACCGTGGAAGGTTACGTCCACTTCTACTGCGTAGAGGGTTCCAAGAAAGTTGGGACTCAAATTGCTATCAAGGATTTAAGAGACTTGCACATGAAAATTCTCCTTTTTACCATTGGTAGGGTAGCAGGATCTGCTTCCCTACACCAGGCATCCAGGACTCAAATGAGTATAGTTGTGGAATTCTTAACTCATTTATATGATTGGTGCACAGCTCTACTAATGAGCATGAAGCAACAATTGACTTCCATTCGAAAAGCAAAGACAAAAAATTTCGGATATGGTACAATATTGATGACATTCTTCTTCGAGAAGATTCCTCGGCTGAGACCCAAAGTGATCTCTTCTATCAGCAGTCCAAGGGACCCAAGAATTGCTCGATGGAAAGACCTGATGAAGAGACTGGGGGGAAGTGAAGTTCCCCGAACCACCTGGGATGATGAGTTCTTCCAATGGTGGGGAGAACAAATCCTCGTTGTAGAGGACTATCCCTATGCCAGGATGGATTTCCGTGGCGATCCAGACCTCATCCTTCCACCTGGTGTGGCATGGGGTACAGTCGGTAAGTTTGCAATTTTTTAAAATTATATGATTTTTTTTTGGATTTTTTCAATATGTATGAAAAAATGAAACATGTTTTTGTTTGGATTCAAAGTGACTTAAAATATCGTAATGATCATGATATAGATATTGGACCAGTCCGTCTTGATGGTTACCCACGACACAAGCATCGCAGAGGCGAGGCGGATATAGTAGACTCAGAGAAAACCCTCCATGCTGTACAGAGGAGCTTGGAGGGGTTAACCTACCAAGTGCCTATGGCTGCAGTGGAATATCTACCCGAGGCCATCCAAAGACGGGTAGTAGGAGTACCTCATTACTGGGTGCGATTATTCTGCCGAGTCGCGATTGCGATCGTGTTCTATAGGAACACAACTTTTGGGCAGGGACCATAAGAGTAGATATATATGACTTATCGGATGACTGTATATTTTTTGAGATTTGAACATGATTGGGCATAAGCCCAAATTTTGTATGAATGATGGATCCAAATTTTTGTATCGCTTTTGAACACTCTGATGATATATATACAGCGATTTTTTATGTGATGTGACAAATGTATAAAAATATATGATGTTTTTGATGATTAAATTTTAATGTATCGAATGATTAATATGCCAATCAATTTCTTGATTAGCTAATGAGTCTTCCATCCAATTGTCAACTCGAGGAATATGAATGAAAGTTAAAAATTGAAAAGACCTTTGTAACAAACGTACCCTCAAGAAAAAATGGAGTAAAAATGGATCTCGAACCCGATAAGTATTGTTCAAGTGCGACACCACCAGCTAGGAGTCCAAGAAAACTACCAACGAATCAACACCCAAAGATATTGCCTCCGAGAGTAGATAAATAACTACAGTGTATTCTGCTATATTATTGGAAGCAGGACCAATGCAGACTCCTCTTGAGACTAACAGCTGACCGGATGGATGATGAAGCACCCAAGCTGCGGAAGCCAAGTTCCGGGTGTGTCTACTAGCACCATCGGTGAAACCAAAATGACTCATGACATCCAACACAACCTGCCAAAGCAGATCAAAAACATCACCATCCCATCAAAGATTGAAAAACCAGATATGTATAAAGCACAACTACTATATACAAAAGAAAAATGCCAGGCCAAAGCCTAGGCATAATAATTTTTCAAATAGAGCCCATTTCTAGGCTCCGACAACTCATTCCCTTCAAAATCGACCAAGGTATATGCTCCTTTTTTAAGGAATTTTTTAATGATAAAGGGGCCATACCACATAGAATTAAACTTTCCTGCCCCCAGGGCATCTTTTTCTTGGGCATAGACCAAAACAAGGTCACCTTCCGAAAAAACCCTAGGCTTGACCACCTTATCGTACTAAACTTTAACTCGGTTTTTATGCGCTTCATTCATTATGGCAGCATCCCAATGCTGCTCATTGAGATGTTCCAGATGAAGGAGACATTATTCAAGACTAGAATTGTCAGGAAGAAGTTCAACAGCCAACTTAAGAGAAGGAATCTCACATTCAATGGGAAATACGAATTCCAACCCGTAAACTAGTTGAAACAGAGTAAAGCCAGTTGCAGTTTTTATTGACGTCCTGTATGCCCAAAGTGTAGGATATAGCATGATATGCTAGTTGGATCGAGCTTTATTGATTTTCCTTTGAAGAATTGTCTTCAAGGATTTATTCATGGCTTCCACTTGCCCATTGGCCTGAGGATAATACGTAGACGAATGCTCCTGCCGGAAACCTAATTTTAGAGCCAACTCAGCCATCATGCTATTCTGAAAATGACTGCCATGATCAGTGACAATCTCTCTAGGAATACCAAAATGAGCAATAACTCGGTTGAAAAGAAAAAGAGCTACTGTCTCACCATCATTCCCAAAAGTAGGCATAGCCTCGACCCACTCTGTAAAGTAGTCTACTTCTATAATAATGTACTTGTGACCTTCAGCCGAAGGTGGGTTAGAAGTAGTATAATCAATGCCCCACTTTGTAAAGGGACCGACAGTAATTACTGGAAAAAGCGGAGCTGGATGAGTGCGCATTTTTCGAGTATAAACTTGACACGGATGACACTTTTTGACCTACTCTACACAATCTTTGAAAATCGAAGGCCAAAAGTACCTAGCACGCAAGATTTTTTGGGTTGTAGCAAGCCCAGATAAATGACCACCACAAGCTCCATTGTGGCAATCATTCAGCACAGCCTTAGCTTCTTCGAGAGTTAAGCAATGTCTCAGGATTGAATCAACCCCTCGATGGTATAAAGCATCACCAATGATCAAATAATTTTTAGCCAAGTGATGCAACTTACGACGCTCATCTTTCGAAAAAGTAGAGGGAAACTTCGCAGTCTGAAGATACACAATGATATCTCCATACCAAGGATCCTATGGAGAGATAAGAAACAAATGTTCATCCGAGAAGGATTCATCATAGACTATCTCCTCTCCACAGGGCAACTTAGAAATCAATTCCGCGAAAACCAATGATTTCTTGGACTTGGCAGACATAAACTCAAGATCAAATTCCTGAAAATTCACAATCCATCTATTGTATTTGCCCCCAATCACTCGCCTACTGAGAAAAAACTGAAATGGATTGGCTGCTGCCAAAACATAAGTTTTTCGTAGAAGAATGTAATGTCTGAGTCGCTGCACAACATGAACAGCTGCTAAAGACAGCTTTTCTATCGGAGTATACCGGAGTTTAGGTCCTACCAAGCCTTGACTAAGATAGTAAATAACATGCTCTGCAAGAGCATCATCCTCCTGAACCAGAACCATACCAATGGTAGATTCTGCTGCTGCAAGATACAAAAGGAAATCCCTGCTATAATCAGGTTGACTCAATAAAGGAGCAGAGGTCAATGCTTTTTTCAAAGCATCGAATGAACGTTGAGCGAAGTCATCCCAAAAGAATGGAACTCCCTTATTCAACAATCTCATAAATCCTTTGGTAACTTTAGCATAATTTACGATAAATCTTCAAAGAAAATTAGCTTTTCCTTGTAGACTTTGAAGTTGACGAATAGACGACGGGGGAGGCAACTGAAGTATTGCCTCAACCTTGAAGGGATCTACCCTAATCCCTTCCCTAGACACAATGAATCCCAATAACTGACCAGATGTAACCACGAAAACACACTTGTTTGGATTCAATCTAATCTTATAAAAACGACATCATTCAAATACTTTCCGGAGGTGAGCAGGTTGATCCATTCTCTTTCGAGAATGAGCAGCTAAATCATCCAAATATGCCTCGATAATCTGTTTGATGTCGTGGAAGGCATATGACATGGCCCGCTGAAACGTAGCCCTAGCATTTTTAAGACCAAAAGGCATCTTCTTGTAAGCAAAAGTACCCCAGGGACAAATAAACGCAGTCTTATGCTGATCTTCAGGACGGATAGTAATTTGATTATATCCGGAGAAACCGTCCATGAAGGAGAAAATCTCATTACCGGCACACTCATCAATAATCTGATCTATAAATTGTGTGGGGTAATTATCTTTAGGACATGCTTTATTAAGGTCTATGAAATCAATGCAAACTCGAATTGTTCCTTGCTTTTTATCTACGGGAATAGGGTTCGAAACCCATTCAATCAAAGGAACAGGGAAAATAAATCCCACCTGAAGCAGCTTCTCCACCTCGGCTTTGATAGCTGCAGCCTTCCTAGGATTGATCGGACGAAGTTTTTGCCTCACAGGCTTAGCATTTTTGTAAGTCTTGATCTCAAGCTAAACAATAGATGGATCTATACCAGGCATTTCCTCATAAGACCAAGTGAATACATCCCTAAACTCTTTAAAGAGATCGGTATAAATCTGAATCTCTTCAGGGGAACATTCAGCTCCGATGAAGACATTGTCTATAACATTGGGATCCCTGGAAATGTTCACCGGGATAGTTGGAGAAATCACAGCCATGTTCCCTTCAGCATGTAACTGTGTTGGTGCTAAAGGGTTCAGGACTGGGCGAACAGGACCAGGAGACACAGGGCTTGGAAAAATTGATTCAACTTCACTCAAATCAGGTAAAAAGTAGGACCGATGATGCAAATCATCCCACGGTCTATCTATACCAGTCATAGCTTCCAGGATGGCCTCTTCAGATGGAAGAGTGGTATCAAGGAAATCCTGGGCAGAAGCAGAACTAAGTGTCCAAGATGGAGCCACATCACCATCCAATTCCTCCAAAGAAAGAGGAGCTGGAATGGACTCTGCAAAGTCAAAAATAGATTGATAAGCAATCTCAGCTGCAGACATCGGAAATGTCATTCCACCCACTTGACCTTCCGCTAATGTGGCTATAGGGGAAGGTAAGGTCCAAGGGTCCGAAAAATAATGAGTTCTGAAGAAATCTCTTCGAAGAGGAGCCCTGGAGGATGAAATTGCATTTATATGAATTGAAGGAGGTGGAATATCAAAAGTACCCATCAAGGAAGAATACATTCCAACCCCTAAATTCTCAACAGGCGCCTTGGTATTATCCAACTTTGGAATAGTTGAGTCAGTAGATGCATTCGGGTCTACAGGAGGACAGTCCAGTTGATCCACCGTAACAATCCTCCCTTCATGAGGGAAACAAATAATCCGAAATAATGAAGATGCAATGGAATCCATCTCATAAATCCAGTTTCTCCCCAACAGAAGGTTGTAGTCCAAGCTTGCATCAACTATCTCCACCTCTATATTTACAGTTTTTCCCCCAACACAGATGGGAAAAGCTGGGTCAATACCATGCGGTCTGTGAGAATGACCATCAAATGTAGTCAGAAGAGTAGTAGATGGAACAGCTGCGGGAGATCCAATTCCCTTCCAACATGTGAGAGACATCACACAAGTGGAAGCACCCTCATCAACGACTATCCAGAAAATATTGCATTTCTGGTACGATGATTTAATATGAAAATCCATATGATGGGGGAGTCTCTTTTTAAAATTAGTCATATCGAAAGTAATCATAAGAGAGTTCTTTGGATCAACAGCCCCAATTGCAGTGAGAAGAGCACTGCGCTGAGCCAGACAAGACTGGAGCACCTCAAGAGCTGACATGGCACAAGGAATATGCACCAGATCTTCTACAATAGAGTAGTTCTGGGCAACCTTGGCATTTGGATTAATCATCGTACGCTTAGTAGATACTTTGGGCATCCAAGGTATAGGCTCAACAGTAGGCTTTGTGATGTGAAGTGGCTCAGTAGCATCGGGAGCACCCTTGGCTTTTGAAGACTCATCTTCACCATAATCACGGGATCTCATGGCGACATCCACGTGAGCACTCATCATGTATATGTTTGATGGAATTTCCCCTTCCTGGGTGCCCCCAGAGGAAGCCCCAGTATTTTGATTCGCGCCAACAACTAGCTGTTGCCCTTGGGGAAAAGGGTTTGTCAACATAGCCTGGGAACTGGAAGAACCTTGCTGAGCTAACAAGCACTGCGCATCCTGAATTTTAGGGCAAAGGTGAGTAAGATGGTCTCTAGCACATAACTTGCATGGAAACTTCACTTTCTTCTTATCCTTTGGACCCTCGCCAACATGCTCGTTGGTTTTATTTGCATTACCCTTCCCATTCTTGCCATTTTTCTTATTACGTCCCTTCTTCTTCCCTTCGGATTGTTGATTTTCTTTAGGGTTAGAAGTCTGAATGGAATTTATCGACAAATATTGAGAAGGCATTGATTCAACAGCCACAGCCTAACCAGAAGAAGCAGATTGTATAGAAAACTGCTGCAATTGATTAAGTAGGTTAGCTGCACCACTATTGATCGACCCGATAAGTCCATCACCATGAGGACCGAATTTAGTCTTGGATAAGTCCAATTTGGAGTGAGGAGCATTAGGAAAATATTTATGAAGGACCCCAGACTGAGAATATATCAATTCAAGCTGTCGGGCCCTAAAAATGGCTTGCTCCTCAGAAAATACCCCGGACAGGGATACATCCTTAGAAATATCTGACTGTAGAGATTTCAGAAACCATTCCAAAAGGAATTCTCCTGGAATATGAGCTTTAATAAGCCTCTTCCTTCTCCGCCATTCCTGAATATGATCAGAAATGTGGGTTGCATCGTCCTGTTTAAAATTAGCTAGGAGTTCAGTACGGGCATCATAACGGACAGGAAACTGGAAATGATTTAGAAATGTTGTAGCCAGATCTCCAAACGTGGCAAAACTACCCCCAGTTAACTCAATATACCACTTGGCAGCGTTTCCAGTTAAGGTGCGTTGAAACAATCTCAACCTAATCGAATCGTCGATCAGGGAGTTAGAAGAACACCATTAATGGAAGGTGGTGATATGGTCAGCCAGGTCCTCTCCATTCTTGCCTTCAAACTTTGGAATGTCTGAAGGTAGTTTGGTGGGAACCGGAGGCCACCCTGGACTATATCGGATCGGATCATTCGTCAATTTCAATAGATCTGGCAAGTTTAACGTTGCCAGAAAAGGTAAACGAGGCGGAGCCTGAGGATTCCATCCTTGATGGGATGAATTCCCAACATTCTAAAAAGAGTACCCTGGATTTAATGAGGCACCAGGTTGCCAAAAAGAACTCGTAGAAAATGCTGGGCCAAAAGACCCAACATTTGGAGAAGGACCCCCTCCCCACGTAGAGTTACCAAAGACCAGACCAGTTCCCCCTCCCAAAGTATTGAATGAAGAAGAAATCCCCTGATAGGGGTTCCAAGCATTAGAAAGAGGGGAAAAAGTCTGATAAGCACTCGACGAAGGGAAAGAAGCATTCCCTTGGTGACCAGCGTAAAATTGATTCCCCGCCCCCGCTGTTGTAAATACAGGGTTCCAACCTGTAAAAGTAGTCGAACTCTGACCTCTAGACCAAGGGTTAAAACCTTGAGTCTGAGAAGTAAAAGGAAAAAACCCTAAAGAAGGATTTGAACTAGGAATATGCCTAGTTCCGAAGGGGAACCCTTGAAAATAAGCTGACCCACTAGCGATGGAAGACATGGGTGTAGATGTAGCTACAACAGCGGAAAAGGAAAAAGGAGGAATCCCACTAGTGGGCATTTCAAAACAGAAGGGACCAGATTGAGAAGCATGTGCTTGGGTGAAACTAGAGCCAAACACAGCAGTACTAGAAGCAATCGTAGATATAGCAATATTGCCTCCTCCTTCAACTGAAGCAGGAGTCTGAATGCCTGCAGTACTCACAGCAGAAGCCGTGTTCCCAGTCGTGGCCATCGAAATGTATGAATAATATGGAGGATCTTCTGGTCTTGCAGACTCAGGTCCGATGTACTCAACAACAAACGGATAATCAGGAGGAAGAGGAGATTGAAGTGACTGAGGAGGCTCAGGTACTTCCTCTACTTCTATTCCTAACTCTCCTGGAAACAAGACTCTCGAGGTAAGCAGAATGCTCTTCTCGGAACCCACACCAGAACCAACTACAGGACCTTCAATCCCTTGTAGAGGATCACTCTCCACTACGTTCGATATCACCGGGTGATATCCACCTGCTATGTTACTCCTACGCCTTCTTGAAGAAGGCTCTACACTCTTGGGAGATAACCCCCGAATTCTCCTTGATCGACGAGGCACTTGATCAACCACTTTAACAAATATTAATTAGACTAAAAAAAGTATAAAGCTAAGCAAGCTAGGAGCAAAGAGCACTCACTACAAAAAATCCCTAAGATACAGCCAAGCAAGCAGCCTTCAGGTATTTCCACTCCGGGTGATTACGTCCAGACACCAAAATACGAGAAAGCGAAAAATAGGACCTCCCGAAAGTAGTCTGGGATAATTACGGCCCAGGCCTACTAGCGAAGGTAACAGAAACAGTTACGTCGACCTCCTAACAACAGCCTTTTCCGGCACAAGTACCCAAGCTTCGCAAGGGCACCCCCGAGAAGTACTGCTGGAAGTGATACGACATCTGCCTCAGGTACCACGGGTATTCCCCCCCGCAGTCACCTGTGTGGAACCTATGAATGTCAACTATGGGCACCAATCCATGTCAGAAGCCGGGTAGAACGGTCTTGAGGCAAGATCCAGCAAATCAGAGAGGGGGTATCTCTCTTCTCGACCTTCAGTTCCCCTCACGCTTGACTCTCTGGAGGAGAGCTTTCCCGGTCCACCTAACAGAGTTGGATTTCACTCAATTAATAAACTTCTATGTTCTAGTTTGAGCGGCCTTGGAGAGTTAACTCTCCACTCACCTAATCCAAGGCCCTACAACCTAGCTAGTTGGTGTATGAAACTTAATAAAAAATTGCTAGTTGTTTTTAAATTATAGCGCTTATTTTAATTGGTTGTTATATTATGTCAATGGCATATGGAAATGAAACTTGTGGTGTTTTAAGATGCAAAAAAGAAATTAATGAAAACCAAACTACATGCAAATGCAGTAATTTCCTTTCGATGAAAAGAAATTTCTACACGGGTTCTACGAGACTAACAAATTTTTCTTTTCAAATATCAAACTCACACTCGCAAAATCTATGAAAAATACTATAAATGCTTAAGTGCACCTAATGCAAATAACTAAGAGCATGCAAATTCTAAGATGCAGAATCTAACAAAGCAAAGAGAAATTTCCCAAGAATCCTTCAGTTTTATCACTTCTCGGTTGTCCACTAAACTAGTTCCCAAAATCAGAAACTCTCAGTATAAAGACACCAAAATATGCTTGACACAAGAGGAAGAAACCAATGACAATTCCCTTCCCAAATCAAGTCAAAAAAAAAAGGAAAGAAATCTCAAAAAAGCTTCAAAAGATGTAACGAAACGAAAACAAAAATGAAAAACAAAAGCAAATGACAAAACAAAATGTTTTTTTGAGCTTTTGAATTTTATAAAAAAGAAGAGCTCTAAGAGACCAAAAAAACTATCCAATTACCAAGCCAAACAACTCTGAATTTCAAGAAAAACTTCCAAAACGCTCCAAATCTTATAGTGCCACTTAGTAGCAAGATTTATATGAGCAAAAGAAGACAAGAAACTCAGTAACTCAGCCCAGAATAATAGCACAACCTTGCAGCAATCACAAACTTCAAAGAACCAAGAAAGACTCTTCAACAATTGCAACAAGACCTAGTCAAATGAACTCAAGAAAACCAACCAAAAAATAGGCAAAAATCGAAGCACAAAGCAAGACACAAAGCTAGGAAAGAGTATATGAGCAGAAGCTCTCTGTCCTGATGAAGCAGAACAACCAAGAATCCTTAGAAAGAGATCTTGGTACTCGAACCAGAAATGCAAGCATTAAAAACAAGATTTGCCAAATAAGCCAGTCTTCAACCAATCAAGAGAGAAAAAATACCAATGACCACTACTAACACAATCTAGATACTAAAAAGACACTGTAGGAACAAGTCTCTACAGGCAGACAGGACCAAAAATTCAAGAAATCATAAAATTTCAAAATTTACCCAGGCATATGCTACTTGAAAGTTTTGAAACAAGCATGCATACGTGACTGTGTCAAAGGAAACACGCGTATACACGACTTCCTTTAACAAAAATTGCGTGTATACGTGACTGTGTACAGAAAAAATCGCGTATATAAAGGTAAATAATGAAAAATAAAAAGATTAAGCCTGGATAAAGAACCAGGTCTTCAGTCTGACTGAGAAAAAGTTAACTAGACTGGAAATAATAGTTAAAACTGTTGGAAACCTTTCAAACAGATGAAACCACCCAACAGGGGAATCACAATAATGCAATCCCCAGCGGAGTCGCCAGTTTTGTTTCAGGAAATAACTCCCTAGAGGTTTGTTGGGTCAAAACCCCCACAAATCAGGGCATGTTGTTCAAGAAGGACTCACACAACCACACTTGTATGCTAAAACTAGATAACATCGATAGTAGAACTCAACCGTAATCCTACGTTTGATGTAGATCCCGTGGGGTCCATACCCCCAGCAATCCTTCTTCCTCCTCAACCTGAAAACCAAGAAGAAACATGCACGAAAATCTAGTTGTACAGCATATATTTATCCTAAATGTCAGTGAAATCCATGTGAAACATCATATAAGCAATAATAAATGCTTAAATAATAATCTTTTCACATATGCAAGTAGATATTAACACATGAATTCATGAACAAGATGGTTCTTCTTCATTACGAACAACATGTATAGTAATAAAAAGTGGAGAGATCACCTGAATCCTTCCACGATCTTCGAACAGACCGTCGTCCGGATCCATCCCGCCCTTGCCTCGCTAGGATACTTTCAAGACTTGTGCACACGAGATGACATATAAACGGATGAACATCTCCAGGAAACAAGGGTTTCCTGTAAAAATCTGGGAAAGTGCAGGAGGCACGGGAAGTCAGAATTGAATTGGGATTCCAACAGAGTATAATGTCTATAAATTTCTCTCTCCCTTAGGCCATGCACATGAGGGGATTTTATACTCCCTGAAAGTAGTTTCAATTAGTTGGAAACAGTTGGCCACGTGCTGAGGTGGTTGAACTACTGGAGTAACCATCAACCCAGCCCAAAAATAGGGAATTTTTATATATTTTTTAATGATTTTAATGGCATACGTGGAAAAGTGTGTATGGACTCGCGTATACACGCAGAAAAGTCTGGGCATACCCGCGTATGGGATTTTTAACACTGTTTTTTATGAATTTCGTTCAAGTCTGTGGGAATGGGTGCCCAAGGCCAAAGAGACAATCATGAATCATATGAGGGTGAAAAATGATGCTATAACACATAGGTTTCTTATCATAGGAAACTCATCAATTAGGTTTCCATCAAGGACATCTTCATCAAGTAGGTTGCCATCAAGGACAACATATTACTCATATTTCCAACAATCTCCCCTTTTGGACTTGATAGCAACCATGATGGTGTTTGATCACCACAACAGATAGATACATTAATCATAACCATTATTCAAACACCATGATACTGATACATTAATCATAACCATTATTCAAACACCATGATACTCTTCCCCTTTGACATCAAGGGCAAAGGGCGGATCAAAACCAAAACAAGGTTTCTCTTCCCTTGTAGAAAGATGAGCTCTGTAGATCTAAAATGCACTAAACTTACCTTGCTCCCCTTGAGTTCATGCTGAATCTTTAGACAGAATTTTCAATGAAGTACATGACTCTATAACTCAACCAAGTATGACCATTCCGATCACCAAGGACTCATAATTACATCAATGATCCAACCAAGTGGAATTACATATTTGACTGAACTACCAAACCAAGTGAGTTTACAAATTTTGACTCAACTACCCAACCAAGTGGGTTTACAAATTTGACCAAGTCCTTACATGACTGAATATAACAATTTTACAGCATAGGTCTCAACATGACCTTTTCATCAAATGACTTTTATGAACAAGACCAATGAATCTCAATCATGAGATCAGACCACAAAAAACACTTAGAATGCCAACCATGCATCCTTTCCCATAGGACAAGTGCTCCCCCTTAGCTTGTGCATCCTGAACACTTTCAATAGAAAATCATCAAGGCATCTTTATCAACAATATATTTATTGAATGAAATAGAAATGTAAGAACTGGAACATCACTAGAGATACCCAATAGCACCGCAACTGTTTTGAAAATGCTGACCCTGAAAATTATACCAGCAAAAATCCATACGCAGTTTTATGTATATAAACTCGCGTATATACATGACTCTCCTTTATGAAATCCGTGTATCAAATTTAATCTTCTGATTTTAAGCAGATTTGATCTTTTGAGCAGCAGAGACAACTCCCAGCTTGTGTCTGAGATATTCAAAGGCTTCCCTAGGAAGAGGTTTAGTAAATATATCAGCAACTTGGTATTTGGAGGGAACATATTCCAATTTCACCTTTTGTTCAAGAACTTGTTCACATAAGAAGTGATACTTGATAGGAATGTGCTTGGTTTTGGAATGCATAACAAGATTCTTTGAGATACTAATGACACTTGTATTATCACACATAATGGATATGGGAGGTGAACATTTGATTTGAATGTCTTGTAAATTCTACATCATCCAAATAAGTTATGTGCAACATGATGCGAAAGCCACATATTATGTTTATGTTGTAGATAAGGCAATAGAGCTTTGCTTCTTGCGGAACCAAGATGCTAATCAGGGCCTCATATAGAATGCACCACCACTAGTGCTCTTCCGATCATCAACATTTCCAGCCCAATCTGCATCTGTGTAAGCATGAAGAGTGATATTAACATTCTTTGGAAACCATAGTCCAAAGTCTTGAGTTCCTTATAGATATTTGAATATTATTTTGACAGCCTGAAGGTGAGACTCTTTTGGATTAGCTTGGAATCATCCAAAAATCCCAACTGCATGCATAATGTTTGGTCTTGTCCCAGTTAGATAAAGTAGACTTCCAATCATGGATCTGTATTCTGGTTGATTCACTACGGGAGAATCATCATGAGAACTGAGGTTACACCTAGTTATCATTGGTGTAGTTACAGGTTTGCAGTCTTCCATCCCATACTTCTTCAAAATTTGCTTGAGGTATTTTGCTTGAGATAAAAACATGCCATCGGTGGCTTTCTGCACTTGTAAGCCAAGGAAAAAAGTTAGTTCCCCAAGAAAAGACATTTCAAATTCTTGTTGCATAACAGAAGAAAATTTCTGACTCATGGACTCTTCATTACTTCCAAAAATGATATCATGAACATATACAACCACAATCAATAGTTTATCATTTTTAGTTTTTGTGTATAAGTTGCTATCAGCAGAACCCTTTGAAAATCCTTTTTGATGATGATATTTGTCAAGACGATAATACCATGCCCTTGGAGCTTGTTTGAGACAATATAAAGCCATTTTAATTTTACAAACAATTTTTTCATCATTGCCCAAAATTAATCCGTCTGGTTGTTCTATATAAACTTCTTCTTCTATATCTCCATTGACGAAAGAAGATTTAACATCCATTTGATAAACTTTGATTTGTTGAAAGCTTGAAAAATCAAGAAACATTCTGATGGCTTCAAGTCTAGCTACGGGAGCAAATGTTTCTTCAAAGTCTATACCTTCTTGTTGAGCATACCATTTACAAACAAGTCTAGCCTTTTTTCTAATAACATCTCCATTTTCATTTAACTTTTTTTTGAATATTCATTTTGTTCCAATAACATTTTTATCATGAGGTATTGGAACTAGTTCCCAAGTATGATTCCTTTCAATTTGATCAAGCTCTTCATTCATGGCTTGAATCCAACATTCATATTTGCTAGCTTGATTGACATTCTGTGGTTCAATGGTGGATAAAAATGCTAGGTAGCTAGTAGACCCTACAAGAGTTCTTCTTGTTTGGACACCTGATCCCTTTTCTCCCAAAATTTGAGATTCAGGATGATTCTTTTGAACATACCTGGATGGAGCCTTTTCAGATAGATCTTCTTATGTTGCTTCATTGGGTTCACCTTCTATATTATCTCTATTTGGTGCAGGAAGATATACATCATCATCATAATCTGTTGTTTGTATTTCCCCTTTTGAAGTTGAGAGAGATTCATCAATTACAACGTCAATGCATTCAACAATATTCCGAAGTCTTTTATTGTAGCATTTATATTCTTTACTTCTAGAAGAGTAACCAAGAAATATTCCTTCATCTGCCCTAGGTTCAAACTTGCCAAGTTTTTCATCATTGTTCTTGATAAAACATTTGCTTCCAAAAACTTGAAAATGATTTACAGTGGGAAGATTACCATACCAGAGCTCATATGGTGTTTTATCACTATTTACACGAACATGTGCTTTGTTAAGAATATTTACAACAGTATGTGTTGCTTCTCCCAAAAATGTGTCAGGTGTTCCTGAATCATCAAGCATAACCTGTGCCATCTGTTGAACTGTTCTATTCATTCTTTCTGCTACTCCATTTTGTTGTGGGGTACCAGCTACAAAAAACTGTGAATTCATATTATATATATTCACCTCCACAATAAGATCTAAGACACTTGATTTTTAGATCTAATTCATTTTCAACCAATGCTTTGAAGATCTGAAATTTTTCAAATGCTTCATCTTTGTGCTTTAGCAACCCAATCCAACACATTCTAGAGAAATCATCAATAAACAGAATATAGTATTGTTCTCCACGGAGTGACCTTTTTCTCATGGGTCCACATATATTAGTATGAATGATTTCAAGAGGCTTACTTGCTGATCCTTCCTTGGCATTAAATTGCACTCTGGTTTGCTTAACGAATTGGCAAGATTTACATATGGTACTTTCAGGTAGAGTAATATTGGGAAGATCACGAACAACTTTGAGTCTGCTATATTTGTTGATTTGAGAGAAGCTCAAATGCCCCAATCTTCTATGCCATAACCAATTTTTTGAAGATTTACCTAAGTAGCATTGTTCTTTACAGCTTTTCAATACATACAAATTGCTTGGTGTTCTATTTCCTTTTATGATTGTTTTTCCTGTATCCAGATCATGTACCACACATTCTTTTGAGCTAAAGACAACTTCAGTTCCTTGATCACACATTTGACTTGCACTTAACAGGTTATGCTTTAATCCATCTAAATACATAACATTGTTAGCTTTAACCTTTTATTTTAGAAAAATAGAACCTTTTCCCTTAATGACAGTAGGAGCATCATTTCCAAAAGTAATATTCTTTTCTCTTTCTAGAGCATTGTATGCAAGAATTTTATTTCTGTCACCTGTCATGTGTTTTGAGCATCCACTATCGATGTAACATTGATTTTCTTCTCCTTCTGCAAATAAATCTATGCCACAGTTCTCAACCTTTAATTCCTTCTTTCTCCATACCTTGGAAGTTGATGGTATATGCTCTTTTGGCTGAAATTTTCTCCTGCATTCAGATTCTTCATGACCAAAGTTATTGCAATAAGCACATTCAGTTTCATTTTGAAGAGGAGAAAAGTTGTTATATGTATTGTTCTTTATTCCAGTATCAATTCTTTTCTTTATTGCTTCTCTATTCATGATGGTTTTTTATGCAACACATTGAACAACTTTATGACCAAAATTATGACATGAGAAACATTGTCCATTGAAGAAGAAATTTTTGCGATCATTGAACCTTTTATTTTTGTTTACCTTTTGGTTGGTATTTCTATGAAAGGTATTCCTGTTAGTGTTATTTTTATTGAGGTGGTCATGCTTTACCTGTAAAGTTTCTTTGTTTCCTTGCTGAGTGACAGAATGCTGTAGGTTGGCTATAGCTGCTTTTAGATAGTTTGGTGTTGAAGACTGATAAAATTCTCTGACATATCCAAGACCTGTCTTTATGAGAGGAGAATGTTGTGCCTTGATAATTTCATCTAAGGTTTCAGATCCTTTAGCAAATCTAAGATTCAAAGTCTTTACTTTCTCAATTTATTTTCTTAGACTTACTACTTCACATTCTAATTTCTCATTGTGTTTCTCCTTTTCTTCAAGCTGATTTTTTAGAGTTTCTATGGATATTTTTTATTCTTCGAAACATATTTTGAGCTGATTGATTTCTTCAAGAAAATAATTGTCTTCTAGAGCATCCATAAAAGTATCATTTTCTTCTCTAGACTCTTTTTCAAATGCCATAAGAACTCTAAGATCTTGATCAAATTCTTCCTCACTATCTGATAACCCAACACTATCTTCATGAGTATATTAAATTTTTCTAGTGCTAAATCGATTCTTATTTCTTCTTGCTATTTCTTTTCCTTTTTCATGTGTTTCTTTATGAGGACACTTAGCAGCATAATGACCAACTCTTCCACAAGCAAATAATTTGAAAGGAAGCTTACCTCTAAACCTTCCAGTGCCAAGTTGGAGCTTATTTACAAAAATTACCTTATCTTCTTCTGAAATATACCCTGATCCTTTTGTTTCTTGTACTTCTTTTCCTTTTGTAGAGGCTATAAATATGGCTTCTTTTCCTTCAAAAGATCCTCTTTTTCTCATTTCACATGCAGTTAGAATCCCATGGAGTTGGACAATAATAAGACTTTGAAGATCCTGTTTCTCTTCAATAGCACACACTTTTGACTCAAATTTTGAAGTTAGAGATCTTAAATTTTTTTCAACCAGAGTAGCGTTAGTTATGGTTTCACCCAAGTTTCTCATACGATTTACAATATCATCTAGACGTAAAAAGAAATAGGCAAAGCTCTCCTCATCATGCATCCTTAGATTTTCGTACTGAATTATGAGAGTTTGGAGTTTAGCACTTTTTACCTTCATATCACCTTCATAGCTTAGAATAATTTTGTCACATATTTCCTTTGCTGTATTCAACTGCATGACCCTGACAAATTCTGATTCAGTCAGACTCACCAATAGTGCATTCATCGCCTTTGAATTTGTTTCATAGTTCTTTCTTGTCATTGCATCTGTTGGACCTGAGGCTGGATATTGATAACCTCCTTCAACAATAGCCCATACATCCGCTCCAAGAGACTGAAGATAGGATGTTGTCCGTGTTTTCCAGAATATTAAATTGTTTTTGTTGAAAAGTGGAGGCCTAATAGATGTTGTCCCATCTTGATTTCTCATCTTGGCTGATCTTCCTTCTAGCGGTTAATCTTCTTCAGAAGGACCTGCTCTGATACCAATTATTGAGAAAAATACCGAGGGGGGGGGCGAATCGATGTTAGAGCTTACAACTTGACTTTAACTTTTTCTTTTTCATAATTGCATACTCGGATTTTATGAATTGAACTCGCATATAGACGTGGATATGCACAAAGAAACTCGCGTATACTGATATAAATTTATAGTTTATAAAGTATCTCAAAAACATATTTACGAGTTATGAATCAGGTTAGATAAATAGGAAATATGTGCAGTAACAACAGTATAAAACATCACAACAAGTGGAACACACATGAACACCAGTATATAAGGTGGAAACCCAATTCGAGAGAAAACCACCACTGCTGTCGTCTCTGTCTTCAATATTTATTATATGGAAAACTATTTACAACATTGTATTGATGCAGGCTCATATCAGTACATAGGCTTCTACCCGCAAAAGGCTGCAACCTTCAGTCGTTTACCAGCTGCTACTGGAAGGGAGCTCCAACCCCCTGATCTCATTTACCAGCCACTCCTGGAAGGGAGCTTCAACCCCCTGAACATAACACCAACTTCTACTGGCTGGAAGCTTCTAATTCCATATTGAAGGCTTCAACCCTCAGACCCACTGCAGACCATGCTTCATCAATTTTTATACTGGATCCAACAACTTCGACACAACAAAACTTGTAGGCCTCTTTTCATCATATTTTTCAAACTGGACCCACTCCAGACATTTAAGCTCAAAGAACATACATCAAACTGAAACTTATAATCCCATAAATTCATTAACCAACCAACCAACCACTGATATTTAATCATTATCAACTAGAAGCATAATCAGTATTCAAACAACCCAGATCTGTATCAAGACATCTTTGACAGTTAACAATAATACAACAAAATAGATTAGACATTTCTTTATGCACACTTCAGAAAAACCCTAATTCCCATACGCACTTTTAATTCACTGAACCCGCGTATATACACACTTTTACAGAGGCAAAACTGCATATATATCTGCAACTATTTCGGGATTGACCTTAGATTCCATACACGCTTTTGCTGAAACTAACCTGCGTATATACGTGCTTTCGTTGACGACGAACCTGCATATAGATCTGCAAACATTGCAGGGCTATGAAAATCTTCAGAACATATAAATAGCTCAGAGCTTACCCTTCACTTTAGCAAACGTTCGCCACATCTCATATCTAAACATTGCATAGAAGATATATAGTCATTTCAGGTCTAAAGATCCTAACCATCATTTTATTCATAGGTGCATTATTAATTCAAATCTATTAATAAACTGCAACCCATTCCATGCAGATATACTTCAGAGTGAAGAATCCATTCAATACCCAGACATATGACCTTTATCAACAATCATAAACTCTGCCCAATACTTCAAGTAGAACAATGAAAACACTGTAACCAGAAGTTTAGAAATAACCCAGACTTCAGAATAGACATGCAAATACAAACTCAACCCTAAACAATCATTAATTCAAATAGCATATGCTACTTCGTTTCACTGAAGCCGCGTACATACATGCTTTCATGCACATCAACCCGCATATACTTGTGTGTATTTTATTCTTTAGAAAACCTTAACTGCCATACGCACTTTTCATGAAGCGAACCCGCGTATATACACACTTTTTTTAAAACCAACTAGCGTATATATCTGTAAAAAATATATTTTGCAGAACAGACCAAATCTATAAAACTTACTCAGATTTATTCATTTTCTTCAACAAACTTGCACCAGCTCTTCATCATTCCTTCAGTAGGTCATTTTATAGATTCATCATCATCAGATCTAGAGATCTTGAACCATCATTATATCCATGGGTGCATCATAGATTCATATCTATCAATTAAGAATAGAGTTCATCCATGCATATATTCCTTAGAGAAATTTATTCATCAGCAACCATTACACATGCACATGTACCACTATGATCTTCTTCTCCTTATATAGTTTTAGCCTTTTCCAATACCATGAGCCAAAACCACACTACTTTCGATGGTATTCTTAGATGGAATAAAATAGACAATACAACACTCAATATTATGGGCTAATACCATGGTAATGCCTCTTGGTATTATAATTTTAGAGCGCAAAAGTCATACGCAACTTGGAGCGTTCGTTTCTGCGTGTATATGAAACTTCTCTTCATAAAAACTGCGTATATGCTAACCCTGAATGTATACATGGGTTGCCTTCACAAAAGTAGCTATACATTGCATCCATACGTGAGTTTCCTTCACAAAAGTAGCATATACATTGTGACATATTATATTTGTCATTTCTCTGTCACTTAGTGGAATTAGTTTCTCTGTCACATTTGAAATAATTTGTAGCTACATCATTCTTAAATCTTTAACACAGAGGTTGCTTATCATAAGAAACTCGTCAAGTAGGTTTCCATCAAGGACAACTTCATCAAGTAGGTTGCCATCAAGGACAACATATTACATCATATTGCCAACAAAAGGCATCTCATCATCTGCGTAGTGGCCTTAATGAAGGCACTAACCGAAAGCATAACAATAAAAGGAAAATAAAAGTGCAGAGGCTGAAAATAAAGATTTCACCAAATTTTACAATACTAAAGAAATAAAATTAAACTGGCCACCTGGGCCAGAATATGAGTTTCATTTTTTAGGATGAAGAGGATTTCCTATTTCCAGCTTACTAGGAAGTGTTGATGATGTGGACGAACCAGTTTTTGGACTAGGAGGAGGTAGCGATTGGTGAGATGATGTGGAGACTGGAGTGTTTATATATTCACTGCATTTATAACATATATACTCTCCTGGTGACGACATAGTGATGAAAGTATCTACTAGAGCCTAAATATATGTTAGCTTGGTGTAATCCAATTGGACAGCTAGGCGCTGTTTAATTTGGCAGAGAAGAGATAATTCCTTACTTAGGGAGGAAATTATTGTTTATGCCTTTAGGCTTGCCATTTTCTCCAAAGGTAAATCAGTCTGGTTCATGATGACTGCCAGCTTCTATTCATAGACTGTTAGCCCTACAAACGCAACCGTTTCAGGTTTCCAGCATGATGGAAGACCTGCCTTTACCAGCTCATCCCACTCTCCATCAAACTGTTCCACTCCCCTGGAAACCTGCTCTAAACCACTTGGTGCATTTGCACGCGCAGTATCCCTTTCAATCACTCTCCTGAATTCCATCACTCCTCTGAAATGGTCTTTGATTCCCTGAGTGAGAAGCTCTTCAGGGTCCAACCCATTCAGGTAGCTGATACACCTTTTAGCCATTGCCACATTTGCTTCTGCTTCCTCCTGCCCCTCTTGCAACTTCACTTTGAATAAAAAAACCACAATATTCTTTTCATCCATCAGGGTGAGGTATTTCTAGTGTTTTCTCACCTCTGATATGATGTTTGTCCAGATGAGGCACCTGGCTTCCAGGAGGGTGACATTTCCCTTCATCCGAGTGTTCAATTCTTTGATGGTTTTCTCCTGTATCAACTTCTCTCTTTTCATTTTCTCAACCTCTTCTTGCAAGGTTGTTACCACCTTATCATTTGTTTCCAGCTTAGCTTCCAATTCTTGTATCCTATGGCGTGCTATTCTGGCTTCATTTTCTGAAAACTGTAAGTCTGACAAGGCTTTAGTTAGCTACTCCGAAGTAATGCCAGGCTCATTAGAATTTGGGGTCACGCATACATGCTTGTCCCATTTTCCATGTAAATCAACCAATATTTTCCTTAAACCAATCATCTCCATGGTCATCTTGGCATTACCTTATTTCTCTTTAACCAAGGAATTAGCTAGAGTTGATTTCTCTCTTTCCACCTATATCAACTCATTCGTTTGTACATGTCCTCCGTGCGGGGTGTTTAGACTTTTCTTCAACTCAGAGTTCTCTGCCTCCAGATCAAGGAGGATCTTCTTCCAAAACGCATCCTTATTGCCTCCCTTTTCCCTTACTACCTTCCTAAGATTTTGAATATTGTTGTTTATGGCTCTTACATTAGCTCTTTTTTCCTTTGATTTTCCAACACTGCATTTTACTTGTCTTCAAGATTCTCGAGAGAGAGCGCAAGATTTACCACATCATCTCTCAACATATCTCCAATACATTGGTGCAAAATGAGCTTGTCTATTATAGGGATATTAGCCAGATTTAAAGTGAATTCCAAGGCTCGGTAACTAGTTCCTTCGGCTGTAGGCTCCATCACAGCCTCTGTAATGGAAATTATCAGCTATTCTTTATCCATATCTAGCTCAGTGGTGAGACGAGTATGGTATTTGTTCACGAATCCTATGTAGTTCTGTTTATGTTGCCTATTCCTTCCCTCACCTCAGCTCTGTTAACTGAAATGGCCTGCAACAACCCAGAGAGCTCTGACGAGGAAGCACCATCATAAGTAGTTGTGAAACCAGCCTTGCTTCTGTGCAACTCCCTGTATCGGACCAAATCCTCCTATGGGGGTTCTTCCCATACAATCTACACTTCATCAATTTTCTTTTTCTTAGAGGTATGAGATCCCTCGCCCATGTCCATTCCTTATTGTCCTCTTGAAGCATCTGCCTCATCAGCTTGCCCTTTTATTTCTGTTCCCGCGGAAGTAGTGTCTCCCCTTCCTTCTGTAGCTGATGATTAGGCCTCCATCTGTGAAGCCAAAGGCCATGTATCAAGGTTAGCTCTCCACTCAATGAAGGACCTAGTCTCATGCACATAAGAAGTCGACTTTATTTTCCTTTTCCTATTGGAAAGGATCCCTTTTGGGTCATAGGGCCAAGCTTTTCCTTGTATCAAATCCATCCTTTGAAGTAGCATTTACGCTGTGGAGAGGGTGTGCCTTGAATTTATGGTGAAGCGGCCGGCAGAGGTAGGGAGCTTGAGAATGTATCCTTTCTTCACAGGAACGAAGTGGAACTGGTCGGCCTTCAAGGTGTGACGGATGTACTCAAGGGAAAAAATGCGTATAGCAGGAAGCAGCGGCAGGCGGTAGGGGGGTACGTCTGTGCCATAAACCCCAATCTTAGTGTAGTCGTCATACAGGTACCAGTCCCCTGTGCTATCTTCATCATCGAACAACATCCCGTCCTTTTTCTCAGGAAATATTCTAGGTGGAGGGTTTTGATGTATGATGGTGTAGGCTATGGACATGAATTCATTCAAGAATTTTGTGCAACCACTCCCATTAGGCTGTTGACAAACAAAGACGTTCCACTCAAAGACATTTCTTGGATGGGTGTTCACCCTTGAAAGCTTTTCGAGGCCTAAAGTCTCAAACCTGTTAGCATGCTCAAACAAGAAGAGATAAAACACTAATGAACAGAATCAAAAAGACCTAGAAGAGGGTAACTCTAGGAATTGGGTCTGAATAGCCAAAGCCAGGAAAGTAGGGATATCCAAAAGAACACCCTTTTGGGACATGAGGCAGAGGAGATCTATACATTATTTTGACACCCACTCGACCTCCCTGAGACCTAGTAACCCTAAAATGAAAGAAAGGATAGGTTGGAAATTATCTCTGAAAATGGCCAAGGGAACCATATCTGAAGGTGGGATAGTCGCAAGACAAGAATCTGAAATAAAAGTGAGGACTTCACTCTGTTGCTTCCAGGGAAAATTTGAAAACTATCGGGAGAGGGATAACTCAGCAAACTAGACATAACTCTAACTGTAGGGGAAGTGAAGGGCTTCCTTTATGATATCGGGAGATATTCAGAAAATCTTATTACCCTATGCTGATAAGAATAGATCCCTGTGTTCATCATAGGCTTCACTAAGCCAACTTATAAACTCAGGAACTGGATATGTGGTCTGAGAAATCTGATAATACAGGCCTGACTGGACTACCCTGAACTGGTCTTGGCCCTTCACATAGGATTCAAACAACTCAGGTCTAAGACAGGATACACTGAAGGGGTAGAGTAGGTCGTGAAGCCACGCATAAGCGTCAATGAGGGGTTCAGGTCTAGGGACATCCCTGACCTCACGAGCTTGGGGGGTTTCAGGTTGAGACTTTCTGGGCTTTGCTTTCCCCATGACCATCTTTAAAAATAAAGCAGAAGGAAAACAATGAGGCGGAGGAATGACTAAATACCTGCAAACAGTGAAGAAACCCAAGGGGGAAAGCGACGCAGGGGTTGAAAGCAACCTGAAACTGTAATTTGAACTTCGCTACATGAAATATTCATAAAAACAAGTATTTTACTAAGAGTGGGCATAAAGCATGATTAAATAGACCTAGATTTACGGAAATCGAGGTTAGGGTGCCAACTGTAGGGCTGACGTCATAAGGACGTCGACAATGGGGTGTGTGGCAATAGGTTGTTGGCTATCAGGAGCCGCGTAGGTGCTAGCCATGCACCGAGTTAATACCAATACTAGTCTTGTACTAGCTTTCCTAACTTACCTTACCTTTTATTTTCATAGAGCCATATGTCTCACTTCGAGGGTCCACTTAAAGTTCTGTCGGGAGCCCGTGACACCCTCTTGTTACACTTCATCACCCCATGGGAAGCTTAAACTTTGTCGTGCCATCGAGTGAGGTCATATGCTCTGGGGGGTAGATCTCCACCTTCTCCATTCCATCCTTAGTACCCCCAGAATCCCTGCATGTGGCACTCCCTTTTGGCTGTCCGACATATGTATGCAGGCCCACTTTTGTTTAACTATGTGGCGCCATCATTCTTTTGTCCGCACTATTACCATGAGGGGGTTTGCATGCCATATTAAATTTATACTCACTTAGCCTACTTATCTTTTATGGACCCTTTCCTTGTTTATTTTGACTTTTCTCATTTTTTCTTAAGGTGTGGGCTGACCAAACAACAGAGACCATCATACTTATCAGTGGCCATCCTCACGTCCATTAACAATTTTCATCATTGACTGGTAATCAGAAAATTTCTTGCATGTTTGATTAAAAATCCTTCATTCACATGTATGAAAATATGCAGTTTAGTGAAGCGACAACCAAGACCTTGTGTTGAGGCTTACACCATTCAACTGTGTTTCCTCTCCCAAGTTGTGATATTGTTTTCAGATACTTCTTATCAGATTTATATTGTCATGAAATAAGCTTACAAATTGTGCTTATCGATGGAAATACTGGTCATATCTCTTTCTATAGAAATCATTTTGATATAGCTATTGAGCATGGGAATTCCTGACTCAGGATAGATACTTATATTTATGACATATGTTGTTGTTTCAGGTTTTCCTCGGTCCTCCAGCTCCTCTCTCTGTACTACACATATTATAAAGAATTTTTGCCATCGTCTTTGCCTCTGGCCTCACACTTTAGGGGGCATATATTATATTACAGATGACCTCCTCATCAGCTCAAAGGAGAAGGAAGCATGGAAGGAAAAAAAGGACCTAGACAGAGACCCATTTTTATAAGGTAACGCACACTAGAGGCAGTCAGGTTGAGTTATAACGCATCCCAGACTTTCAGAGGGAGCATTAGTGCCTAGGTTAATGAACTATATTTCCTAAGTGGCATCATTACCTGTGTTTTTATGAATAAAAGGGACAAATCCCGCAGTAACTACCTAACATTTCCTGCTTTTTCTCAAAGGAGTCAGTCCAAAAAGAAGCAATATGTGGTGCAGGACTTTGATTGGAAATTACTAAACCCAACTCAGCATCCGAAGAGGGAAAAAGCAAGTAAAATCAAGGAAAAATAATGATTTTTCCCTATTCAAACTAATTGAAAAGATTGGCAATGTCCGTCCCCCCAAGTTTTTATAAATTTGAGGCTTGGGCTCTTAGTCAAGGGTCGAAAGGTTGATCGTGTGCAAAGCTTAGCTTTATTGTTGAGTGTGACACTTAATGATTAGCAAGGTTAATTGAGAAATCTTAGCCCAAGTATCATTACACTCTG
This sequence comes from Pinus albicaulis, assembly GCA_034641835.2. Classification (NCBI taxonomy): domain Eukaryota; kingdom Viridiplantae; phylum Streptophyta; class Pinopsida; order Pinales; family Pinaceae; genus Pinus; species Pinus albicaulis. The sequence continues at coordinate 990,210,026 of CM076581.1, forward strand.
AGATAAATAAGAGAGAGAGAGAGAAGTCGAAAGATTGAGGGAAGCTTGGTCCAACCAATGGTTGTAATCTTCCTTCTTATATTAATATAACTCTATCTGTTTTTTCCATTTAATGTTTCAGTATAACTTTTATTTTTTATTTGTCTATGAAGCATGATATAAAAGGGCTAATATTTTCATAGTTAAATGTTGGTTATATACTTTTTTAGTTGCTACTAAGTGATACAATTGTGAATATTATACCTGTGCTTTGTTTGTTTGCAGGATCTAGACTTGGAGCCGGAGAGGGGGAATTCCGCCACATCAATTAGCGCTCTCCAATGGATATTCTCTCTACATAGAGGTAATCCTTAAATATCTCACTTTTTCAATTATGCATTAGTATAAACAAGTATGCAACGTCTTTTTGAACTATACAACTAATCTAACTATCTGCCTGTAAAATTCCCAAATGGGAAATGCAGAAATACAATGCAGATTTGTAGGAAAATAATGCAGATCATCAAAGACAAAGAATGAGGAAAATATGGAGACATTTAAAATGTATTTACAAAATAAAAACAGATGTAAAATACGGCCAATAAGATGCATAACAGGAAATACAAGTCTCCAATACAAGAAAATCATCAAAAAGAGGTGTTGCAACCATGTATTAAAACTGGAAATTGAATTATAGCATTATTTTATTGGGCTAAAAATAGTTGTAGATTACACTTTAGATATAGAGAAAATAAGTGCATGAAAAGTCAGATCTATAACAGATCCATACACTATATAGGCTCTTCCTCAAAATCCCCTTGTGGTTTTCAGCATTACACCATGTACAGGATGTAGATCTGAGTTTTAAGACTGCAGATCTGCAGAAATATTTAGATATGGAATTGGATCTGATCTGATATGAATGAGAGAATGATCACCACCAATCGATCTCAAAAGTGAAGGGCAGATCCCGAACACTTGAATACGAACTCTCCAGATGGTGTGCCAAAACACCCTGCAATTTCACCTACAGGAATAATGCAGATCTGGAAGTAAAACTACGTTATAGGGTTTAGATTGTGGTTGGCCACATGCCAAGTTCAGAAAATTAATATCAATACATCTGATACTCTTCTCCCAATCGATTATAACCCTCTACCATTGAAAATGAGCATTGAAATGGCCTAGATCTGAAGAGATCTAGCCTCCACTTGCTACAGCTTTCAAAGACAACCAAAACCTTAATAGGATCTGTGTTTTAGTTGAAAGAAGAAGCTTGGCCTTCAACCAGATAGTGGAAAATAAAATTCAAACTATGCCAAGAGCTACTTAATGGGAAGAGGTGGGATTCCTGACCAGGAACACCCAATGCTAAACAACATTATCCTCAGCTAAACAGCAAGAGCATGATATATGTATAAACAAACAATATATTCAAAAATATAATATCATCAACCCCCTTCTCATGCTGCCATCCTCTTCCTTTTATAAGTTAAGAGCTTGCAAACCCTAAACCACCTCCAATGAAATCACTCCTTTCACACAAAGCATCTCCCTCTAAAACTATTTTGTGCCTCATTGATGGCCACTCCTCCATGACAACGTTGTAGATTTGGGCAAGGTTGACCCAATCAAAATATTCCAGCCCCTTTCACACCTAAGGGAGCTTGATTTAGTAGCCAAGATTTATCATTTTTACAATTTGCATGGATCTATTCTTTATTAAGGAGTGTTATGAACCTCCTTTTCTCTTTTATTCTTTAAACAAAGACAAGAAATAAAAATGAATATTCCAATTAGCTTATGACTAATTGGGAATATTACAGTGCACCCCTCCCAAATATTGCTTGTCCTCAACCAACTGACAAGGTGAGTGCTGCAACTCTTCTCCTCCTCCATTGGTGACACCAACATGTGTTAAGCTTCGTCCATAAGTTAAGTGTTCACCAATCCAGCCCTCAATGAATTGTTCCTCCATAGTTCTCATGAGATGTAAATAATCCATCCCATAAGGAGACAATAGCTCAAATGAAACAAACATGACTTGCCCAATGCTCTCCCTAAAACATGTAGCATAAGACACATAGAGAGTCTCCATCCCATAGGGTACATACATACCTCCCATCCTCCCTCCATACATTCCCATAAAAAGTACAAGTACATCATCAATGTATGGGAGCAAAACTACATACATACAAATAGAAATTTGTGCATATGGAGGTGGGTCATAGTCCCACATGTGGAACCAATGCAGTGCATCTCCTACTTGCATCAGATCAAGATGTGGTAAGTGGTTTCCCCACCACTTAATTGTTGTCCAAGTCATCTCACCATGGATGAAATTGTGAGATATATTTGGTGCCTTAGGAATGTACCCATGATGAAACAAAATCTCCCTTTGTCCTCCAAGGGAGTGGCCATATTCAAAAAAATTTGTGGCCCAAAGTTGGCCATGAAGTTTATAAGGTACAAAACTCCTTCTTGGAGTTATGGCCTGCATATACATGGTAAAAGAATACATACAATCAGAAAATAAAACATGATTTACGTGGGTATGTCTTTTACCAACAATCCTCCTTGTACAAATGGAGTGGTGCATAGATCTTTCTCCTCTCTCAAAAGAAGGAAGAGATGGCTGAAATAACTCTTTCATAGAGTCATGTTGATGTCCCAACTCCACATGGTTCATGCGTTCTTGAAAATTTTGATGTATTTCTCCTTCAAAGCCATCCCAATCAAAGCTCCTCATGATGATGTTGTAGATCTTCATGGAATATGTGTGGCTGAAATATAATTCTTCATAGGCTCTTTGTAGCAACTTCTCCTTGAGCTTGGAGGCTCTAGACAAGAAGATCCTACCATGATGATATATGACTCCTTATTGGACTCAATAGTCCTCTTCATGCAGCTCGACATCAAGTATCATGCAAGTGTGAAGATCCTTGGAATAATCCACCAACAGTTGGGATTTCCAATATGGATCTAAACTCCCCAACACTGACAGCGCTGATGATCTATCAACATAAATGTCTATCATGTGGCTGCTCTTCTCCTTGAAATATCCCATGCCAAAGGTATGTGTTGTAAGGTCATCCCTTCCCTTCTTCTCCTCCCACATCAAAAAATAAAAAATGAGAGTGGGTAATGATGATGTTGGGATAAGATCTCCCTCCTCCTTGAGCCTACCCAAGACTCCCAACACTGTATCATTTTCTTCCAATGCTCCCATCCCTCTTGGATCTAATTTTGGAGCATCATGTTCTGATACATATCCCACAAAACTTAATTCATGTGACCTCCCAGGTGGTTTTCCACTAGATAAAAGTGTCCCATGCAGTAATCTCATAAGCATGATAGATGGGACTATAAGGTCCTTGCTTCCACTGCGCAAATCCATATTTTTTCTTTGTGTGGAAGTGGGATGTGAGGAATATGTATGCATGCATTTGATAATTTGAGTTTCACCACTCTTCTTGTCCACCCATTCCATTTGCAAAGCCTCCTAATCAGTGGTAAATTTTCCCAATGTAATCAACCATTGAACACCCAAGATCACATTGGTGTCAATTATGTCAACCAAAAGCAAGTGATCAATCAATGTATAAGTACCCATGGTGACTGAAAGTGATGGGACATAATGCATGCATTGCATTATTCTATCTCCTGGGACCAAAACAGAGAATCCCTCAAAAGCATTAGTGGGTATTTTCCTCCTTTGCACTAGTTGGGCATCAATGAAATTGTGGGTAGCCCCACTATCAATCAAAACAAAAACCCTCTGATTCAAGATGGAAACTTGAACTCCTAAGGTCAAGTACTTAGGTACTCCTCTCAGAGATGCAAGAGACCCTCCAATAGGAGCAAACGCTCCATTCCCATCTCTTGACGGTGTTGGTTCTCCTCCTGCAGTGTCAACACTGTGACCTATTCTTGGTTCATCTTCTTCTTCCTCCTCATCATCTGAGAAGACCTCTATGTAATGTGATTTTCTAGTAGCACATCTATGTCCAGGTGCCCATGATTCTTGGAAAGTGAAGAAAAGCTTCCTTCTTCTTAGATCTCTCCGGACTTCATCATCAAGAGGCTTCTTGTATGATCTCTCCTTGGAAGGAGCAACTTTTTCTTCCTTTCCCTTTGAAGGAAAAGACGACTTATGCTGGAAAGTTGCCTTTGCTTTTGGCAAGGCATCTTGAAGGTCTCTAGCCCTTTCAATAGCATCATGTAGGGTAGTGGTCTTGGTAGATTAAACCAACCCATGAAGAGGTTCATCTAAAACATCAATGAACATGTACACCCTTCTTGCTACAGACAAATCAAGAACCATAACAGATAATCTTAAAAAGTTCAGAAATCTAAGTTTTTGTATTACCTGATTGTTTCAACTTTGCAAGGCTCATGAATGGTGCCTCTGGATCTCTTCTATCAAATATTTCCACCAACCTTCTAGTGAACTCTGAATAAGCAGTCACATTGGCATGACCCAATGTAGACAAGCCATGGAACCACAACCATGTGCTTCACCTTCAAGGTGCAGTGCTGCTATCTTGACAGCCTCCATCTTTGGAACCTTGTTCAACTAAAAGTATATGTCAAGTTTTTCTACCCAAGATTTGGCAGAACACTTGGATGACCCATCAAAGTTGGGTAAAAATAATCTTCCCATAGTGTGGTGTTGATCATGATTCTGAATGAATCCACCACCTCTATGATGATGCCTTGGTTTTCTATTGTCCTTAATGTGACAAAAATCCTGAAAACTCAAGTGATCTTTGAATCTATGATTTTGAGACTCATATTATTCAAATAGTCTTCAAGGGATTCATGCTCTTGAAACCCCTCATTTCCCACAACCAAAATGGTAGGCATGGTAGAGCATTGGGAAACTTGTGGCTGATGCACTGATTGATCATTCCAGTGATGAGACATGCCAGAGCCTTCTCCAAGATGGAATCCTTTAGGGGATTCTTTGATTCTATCCATTCTCATCTCTTTGATCTCTCTAGCAAGATCTTGCATGGCTCTAAGAAGGATCTTAGGAAAATCCTTTTCTTCATCTTCACCTCTAGATAAACAGGCTTTACCCTTCTCTTAATTATCATTGGTGTAATCAAAATTATTTTGTCTTCTCTTTAGATAGCTCTTCTCTCTATCAATAAGAGGCTCTTCTTCTTTAGAAGACATATTGGCTTCTTAAAATGCGTAGATTATGCCAAGATGATGCTCTGATACCACTGTAATATTCCCAAATGGGGAAGGCAACAATACAATGTAGATTTGTAGGAAAATAATGCAGATCATTAAAGAAAAAGTAGAAGCCCAATATGGAGACCTTTAAAATGTATTTACAACAGAAAAATAGATGTAAAAGATGACCCATAAGATGCATAATAGGAAATACAAGTCTCCAATAGAAGAAAATCCTCAAAAAGAGGTGTTACAACCATGTATTAAGACTGGAAATTACCTTACAACGTTATTTTATTGGGCTAAAAATAGTTGTAGATTACACTCTAGATATAGAGAAAATAAGTGCATGAAAATTCAGATCTATAAAAGATCCATACACTATATAGGCTTTTCTTTAGAATCCCCTTGGGGCTTTTCTGCATTACACCATGTACACGCTATAGATATGAGTTTTAAGACTGTAGATATGCAAAAATATTCATATTTGGAACTGGATATGATCTTATATGAACAAGAGAATAATCACCTCCAATGGATCTCCAAATTGAAGGGTAGATCCCCAACACTTGAATACCAACTCTCCAGACGGTGTGCCAAAACACCCTGCAACTACACCTACAAGAATAATGTAGATCTGGAAGTAAAACTACACTGTAGGATTTAGAATGTGGTTGGCCACATGCCAATATCAGAAAATGAAGCTCATTACATCCAATACTCTCCTCCCAATGGATTAGAACCCACCTCCACTGAAAGGAGCACTAAAATGACCTAGATCTAAAGAGATCTAGCCTCCGCTTGTTGCAGCTTGCAAAGACAACCAAACCCTCAACGGGATCTGCGTTCTAGTTGAAAGAAGAAGCTTGGCCTTTAGCTAGATAGTGGACAGTACAATTCAAACTCTCGCAAGAGCTACTCAATGGGAAGAGGTGGGATTCCCGACCAGGAACACCCAATGCTAAACATCATTATTCTGAGCTAAACAACAAGAGAATGATATATGTATAAACAAAAAATATATTTAGAAATATAATATCATCAACCCCCTTCTCATGCTTCCATCCTCTTCCTTTTATAAGTTAAGAGCTTGCAAACCCTAAACCACCTCCAATGAAATCACTCCTTTCACATAAAGCATATCCTTCTAAAACTGCGATGTGCCTCATTGATGGCCACTCCTCCATGATAGTGCTGTAGATTTGGTCAAGGTTGACCCATTCAAAATATTCCAACCCCTTTCACACCTAAGGTTGCTTGATTTAGCAGCTAAGATTTAGCATTTTTACGTTTGGCATGGATTTATTATTTATTAACGAGTATTATGAACCTTCTTTTCCCTTTTATTCTTTAAACAAAGATAGGAAACAAAAATTAATATTCCAATTAGCTTATGACTAATTGGGAATATTACATTGCCTTGGGTTCTGGGAAGACCGCAGGGGATTTACTTCAGCTACCACCAATGCATTTTACCCCTAAGCATGCATTATCTAGGCCCGTCTATTAGCTGGGATATGATGGAAGGAGGTGCAGTCCAGCTCGCCAGGCTGAATGGGGAGTTGTTCCCTAGTCATATTAATGGTAGCAGATTAAAGTTATATAAAGACAACTTTGTCCCCGGTAGTTCACAATGACTATATGGCCGGCTTAGAGTCTTGATGCTCTGCATAGTTGGTTGGGCCATGAGATTATATTTGGGGTGTAGATACAAGAGAGCATGAATCAAGCGAGCGGGCTTCAAGAGAGTGTGGCGCAAGCAATCAAAATCAAAGATTTCGAAAAAGCAGTGCGTCGAAGCAATTCCACTCCTGAAGCATGCCTTGAGCGACATCAAAGGGAAGATCGATGGCCCACCAGCTTTGTGACTCGGGACGAGTCACAATTTTGTGTTGGGGGCCTGTTGGACATGGGATCCCCTCAAAGTAAGAAGCAAAGAAAGACTTCACATATCAGGGAGTGGAGTATGCAACGCAAAGTCTATTTTGAGTCATAGGGGCTTTGGGGTGGGTCAAAGCCCCTTATTATGTAATGGGATGGGATTATTTTGTGAAATTTTGACTCTACCCATGGTTTTGGACCATGGTATTGTAAATGTTAAACCTATATAAGGAGTCTAGATAGAAGTCATATTAAAAATGAAAGTAAGCTTAAACAATAGATCTTCTGAGAGGCATTTGGATGTAAGATTGCTTTGAATCAGAGTCTCTGTTTTGGGTTAGAGGAAAGGATCATGCAACTATGTACACGGATACCTTACGAAGTCTGTAGGTATGTGCGCAGACCCCTACAATTGTGTGTGTAGGGCCCTGCAGCTGTGTGCACAGGGTGGAACTGAATCTGTGAGAAGGATCTGGCTATTAATGAAAGAACTGTTGCATAGATATGATTTCTACTGATGTGTTTTTTTTTTACTTACATTTTATGAATGTTTATGTTGAATAAGGGTTTTGATCTGTAATTAAATAACATAGTCTTTTTTATGGTTGTTTACTTTGTTTAATGCACGAATAAGTAAGATCACACATTCTATTAGTAAGTTCAACAAATGTGTTGAACAATGTCTGTATTATTGATAGATCTGACCTACAAAGCTCTGTAAAGGAGGAAAAGCCTTAAAGCCACAATCCTCTATCCCTTTGGATGAAAAAACCTGGTTTTAGCATCACCCTATATTGCCTCGGGTGAGACTTCGATTTGTGCAAGTAGGTCATTTCCAAAAGGGTCGATAATAGTGGGATTTGTTCCACTACACAGTCACTTTGAACTTGGGTCTAAGCCCCATCAAGCCAAGGGTCATGCTTAGGCCTTTGTGTAGGGGAGATGACAAAGTGTTCAAAGGATATGAATGATCCTGTTGGAATGCCTATTAACCAGGTGAGCCAAAATGGCATATAACATGCCCTAACCGAACTAAGTTTAAGTCTTCATGTAGTATGAAACAAGTTCCTAGAACATCTCCAATGTCGAATTCTTCATAATGTTTTTAAAATATTTATAAATCCTACACGATAAACATATTAAGGCACGTGAAGCATGAAAACTACATCGAATCCTTTAGGGACTCATTGATCTAGGAAAAAATACCATTAAGTGCAAAATGTAGGATGAAAACATATTTTATACTCTTAGGAGTGGACTGATGGGCCCTACAATTTATCTATTTTGGATGTTTATCACCTTAAGTTTTACTTCTTAATTCCCAGGTATGCAAGATTTATCTCCTGAAGTGTTGTGGTTGGTGTACCCTACAAAAAAATAACCAAAAGGGTTGTAGGTATGGTCTCAAGTAAGCCTAAGCTACCTTTGATATTGGCAACAATACATGGAAGATAAAATCCATGAATAGATATATCTAATTCTATACTAATCGCCAGATACCAACAAAAGTGCATAAAGATATCCAACTAGGTGATACCCTACCACAAATTTACCTACTACCCTACATATAGGTATCTAACCTTAAAAATTATCTGAAATTTGGGTGTGTGTTGGAAACTCAAGGTTCTCAAAGTTCTTTCGTACCACTCGTAATGCACATAAATGGAAGAAAAAAATGATTAGGATAAAAATCTAAGCCAATTTGAAACATAAAAAGTATATAAAATAAAGCAATAACATTGAATCTACATGAAAAGGTATCTTTTATTAATATTTTAACAAGTGATGCTAATATTCCTCTTTAAGAAGGAAACCTCCAAATGAGGGGTACTCTAATATAATGATAATTACTAAAAGGCATCTTGAAATAGTTTCTATCTACCTCAAATCCTAACTATGATTTACCCCTGCATTAATGATTAAGTCGCATTTCTTAATGAACACCTACTTTCTAAAAAGTAGTCTTATGAACTACTTAATGGCTTTTATTCAAATAAAAAGATCATCTAACATTAATTAATTAAGGCCTAACGGCCTAAATACCCATAACTAAAGAGGTTGGAGTCAAACCCTAATATGAAAGACTGACCAATATTAATCACGGGTTCAACTCAAACACAATTTTAAACTAAATTTCTATCTCATACGGATTTTAGACCTCAGCAAAGTTCTTTTAGGAGATAGTCACTATGCAAGTGAAAAATAATTGAAAAATAATGCCTTTGACAATTATATTTGAAATATAAACTTGGATCGTGATTTTCCTCCATATGTATTATTTTTCGTACTAATATTGTTATAAAACATTAACTAAAACTTTTAATCAAATTAATCTTATATTCACAACTACAACCACGAACACAAATCAACAAAACATCACGACTTAATTTCAAATAAACAAATTAATGCCTTAACTAAAAAATATGTGAAATAGCAGTGTTGGATTCCAACCAAAAAATAAATCATGAGATACAATGATTAACAATGCTTTTTTCTCCTTAACGGAGATACATGATTATTCTAACTTTTGAAAATGATTTTCTTTTTTGTCTCCCTCCATGAATTCAATTTTTTATTATTTTAAATAGAAAAGATGAAGGTTTGTGACATATAACCACACTTCTTTTAAAATATGAATCCAAGAATGCAATGCTAGCACGTAGATGCAATCATTCAAAATATATTAAGAAAGCAAAAGCAAGCATATCTAATGCAATACAACTATAGGAAACATTTATTTAATCATATTAAGGACATGGAATTATTTTTTATTAGAATTTTCTAGATTAGAGGGAAATATTTACCTTCTTTATAGTAAAAAGAATTTAAAATACATTTTTATACCATTATCGATAGGATAATGATAAGGCTTCTCAAAAGTATAACTTGAGTTATTTGAAAAACACCAATGAAGTTACATAAGAAGTATAATAGATTATTCATGAGAAAGGATAGCTAAATTAACTAATCAAACCCATAATTGTCAATCAAATCTTGAAAAGCCCGAAGTAAAAAAGTTAATAATAAAATTTATAATCATTATAAAAGACACCAATGATATTTTTAAAACATGTCTAATCATTATGAACATTGATATATAACATTGATATATAACAAGCATTATTCATGTTTGTTGTCATTTAAAAAAGTCTAATCATTATGAACATTGATATATACCATTATCTTATAACAAGTATTATTCATGTTTGCTGTCATTTCGGAATGAATGGGTGATCAATAGATTAAAGTAGAGTTGAATAAGTAGAGTTGAAAATTGAACTTTATTTTTAATAGTAAAAACTTCAAGTAAGTTTTTAAGAGTTTTATTTTCTTCTAATTTACGCTTACATCAATGAATATGTATTTCGATTTAAAGTGTCATTAATACAATATGCTATTAAATAAAAAATAAAAAATAAATATTACATGAATATTAAATAATAATAAAAAAAATTAATTTAATAATTGATTTAGACTTGATAATTATTATTTGTTATTTATTTTGATTTCTCTATAATAAAATAGTTTAGGAATCCATTCACATGATCATTTTTACTAATAGATTTTAGTTTGGTAAATTGGGATCTAAAACTTTTTAGAAGCAATTTGAGGCATCAAATGATATTTTTTTAGAGTAAAAGATTGTCGCTAAAGTGTTATGCCTTTGGGAACTATTCTAGACATAGATACCCTTCCAATGACATAAGAATCACCTCAATCGAAGTTTACATGTAAACATTATGCAATCTGGAAGTTGATCTTCGTATTTTAACCACCATGATTCGAAAGGATGACACATCTGTTAGCCCCCCTATAAATCTTTGACAAAGCAAAGTAGGGGGCTAAATTGTTTTTTAGCCTTCAAGGAATGCATCTCCCCAGAAGACACATCATCCTTGAAGTCTCCTGTGTCTTTGCCTTTGATAGATTTCCCTCTGCTGACTCCCTTTATAAGGTCTCATTGATTACATAAATTCTGCTCCAAAAGGCCTACATTAACCCTTATATCCCTGCAGAATGTCCCTTTCCACCTCTTCTTCATTTTTCAAAACCCCTTTTCTTTACCCCAAAATCCCCCTTAATCCTTCTAAACCTCTCCAAAAATTCCCCCTTTATGGTCCCCTTAATCTCCCCAAATGCCCTTGGAAACCCACCTTTACCCTTTGTCTAGCCAAATTCTCACCTTTGTTCCCTATTGCTACCCTCCTTTGGCTTTAAAATGCACCGAAATGGGTTAAAAACCCACTTTTTAACATTATAATAGAGCTATCACCTTTCGGCTAGCCCCTTCGGCTTTTCTTCCACCTTGTGACCTGGGTGCCAAAACAAGGCGCTAACCAAAAAAGTGCTTATCTCAATTGGTATCGTAGGAAATATCAATCGTCGATCGGCACAGATCGGACGGTCCATGTTAACTCTGCAGCGCCCGTGGTCTACCCCGTCATTCCCCTCCGATCGTGCCATCGCTGTCTATTTTACCGCAGATCAATGGTCCACAGTACATCCGTCCTGGTGGTCCCCGCCGCAAACACTATACATAAACCACCTGGTTTCTATCATACTACTTTTCGGAGGAAGGTGGTTTTTTCCCACTGCCCAGCGATTCCACTCATCGATCGACGCGTGTCAGGCGCACTATTTCAAAACCGCTACCTCATCGCATGTTATTGTTCATCTGCGGATGCATAGTGATATCACTGTGAGCCGTCCGATCTGAGGCGGCCCATCCAACGGTCATCACTCAACGAAGTTGCACGAGGTTTAACCTAAGGAAATCGTACCCCTGGCCCACTGTCCATCACCCTCCGATGCATTTTTCACTGTTGATCTCCGCCAAGATCGGACGATCCAGATTCAATCACACGCCTGCTGTTGACCCGGGCCCGCCACGTCATCCGTCCACGTATCTTCATCATTTTTTTCGCCCGTCCCCTTTATAATCCATTCAAAGATTAAGTTTTAATGTTTTTTACGTTAAACTTCTACCTCGACACCTTCCATTGTTTTTCGCCAACCTTCACCAGAGCATTTCTCCACCATTCCTCTGCATTTTTTCGTCATTTATCCGCAGTCCCACTATCATCCTCGCAGTCGTCCACATCATCCCACCCCCATACATGTTTTTCGTAACAGGTTTTCGTGTTTTGCAGGGTTACCAATAGTAAATGGCCGCCATGATTCAGGGTTTCTGTCACGGCGATAGAAAGCACAAGGAAGAGTGTGCATAGAGATCATATCATGGAGAAAAGCCCGGGATAGTGCTCTGACATGACTTCCATTAAAAGAACAGGGTTTGACCCTGTAAAACTGTCCCGGAGCCATTAAAATGTGGGTTCCGCAGACAGAGATATAAATGAAGCAGCAGAGAGATTAAGGCACGCAAATGAAGATATATAAGCCTTAGGTTCAAATATTTAGAGGCAAAGTACTAGTTTGAAGACCCAGGGATCACGCAGAAGGTACAACACACAGAAATCAATGCATATCAGGGTTTCTATAGCAGTAGAATGATTTTCCTCCATAAAGGACAAAGTGCCCATGCATTTTTTATTCTACATTGTGCTCCTGAAGAAATTTCCACCCTGACAAGAGTCCAAAGCTACCAAAGCATTTGTTTCATAAATACGGAAGACTTCTCAGTCGTTTATTTATCATTGTTTATTCACCAAAAGTACCACAGAGTCATCCAGATCAAAGTACATCAAGAGACATACCGAAGTAAATAGAGGCCTGAAGAAGACCACTCTTCCATCCAAAGAGTGACAGGAATTGAATGCTCAGAATTTAAACAGAATGGGCTTCGGCCATCTTTCTTTTCAGAAGTTTTAATACCGCATTTAGTTTTTCACCTACCTCCTCTGCTTCCCTTCAGCTATAAAACTCATGAGATAATATTGTAAAGGTTTTTGATGAGATATCAGAGAACTGCAAGCTGTTTCTCTGAGATATAGTTCTATGTAAGTTGTAAGATAGGCTGAATAAAGATGTATTTAGGCTAAATGTTCAAGCTACGAGCAATGCTATACATGACTAGTGTTGTTTTTTAATATGACAAGCACATTTCTTTGGATCCTGATCTAAAGTAGCTGGTGATGTTTTTCTATCTCTGTGTTTTATTTCATTTCATTACACTTCTTCTGGCTTGCATCAGAAATCTGGCATAGGATTTTCCCTGTTAGGCACCCTATGTTTCTGCTCTCCTTGCCTTTATGTTTTCTACTAAATGTGTTATCTAAGGATTGATTTCAATTAATTCAACCAGTGTAGTGGTATGATATATTGCTATATGATGTATGAATTAGTGGAATCTGTATATGTTCTTGTTTAGATTTAATTAAATGAGTTGAGAACACTGGGGGGTTTAGAACTCTGTCTCTGCCTTAATAGGATCTTTCCATTTCAATTAAACTTTCCAATTTCCCTCAAGTTGCCTCTGATTATGTCCAAGCAGGTCTGGATTTAAATGACCTCTGACCTGATCTATAGACAGAATTGGATGGTTTTCCTCTTTTCACTTTCAATCCTTAATGTTCCATGCCACACAATCATTTTAGGATCCAATGCTTTAGATGACTAGCCCAACTGAAATATTGCACATTGAACAACAATTAAACCCTTTCCTAACTCCATTTCCCAATGGCCTTGATGTTCTCTGAGTTATCTACCTTAGCCTAAAATCCTCTCTATTCATTGCCTTGTCTTATATTGAACCCTTCATTCCTGATTCCCAACAACCAAACTCAAACAATCAAACAAACAAACTTCGAGCCTTATAACTAGCCTAACATCTTAACATTTGAGCTTTCAAAGACATAAACCTTTGCTTATATAGAGATATCCCACTCTGGACCCAGGAGGGCTAGATACTAAGGTCTGAAAGTGGTTTGATGTTGTCTCATCTTTTGGTATTTCCAACCTTGCCAAAACATGGGAACCCCAACATAATGGTGACTCCGCTGGGGATTATCTGAGTATTCCTCACCTTAATGCATCATAAGGGCCTCAGAAACCTACAATCTCTTGTTAGGTTGGCATTTAAGCACTCCTATTCACACATCAACCTCTATACCATTTGTTGTGTTTTCCCCATACTCTTGGACAGAGTCTGTAAAGGGCCAGGTAGCCTCTAGATCTCACACTCTTTCAAAGGTGACATATCTGGTAAATTCCCTCCCAGTAAATATCTGGTTAGAGTTTGATGTGTTTGGAAGATATTCTTGAAAGGGGACATCTCATAAGCACTATGGTGGACAGTGTACCCTCCAAAAACATCCTAAACCTTTCCACCTGGCGACTCCATATTCTGCAAACATTTTAAAGACTCCACTGGTGATCAGTAGGCCTGCTGATTATCTTGGTTCACATTAGACTCCACTAGGAGTCCAAAGCCACTACAACATCAACCACAGTAGAAGTAACAAGTAGGGTTAAGCTTCTCAGTTAGAAAACAACATTCTGGCTTCAAGAACCATTCATACAAGAGCTTACCCTAACCTAGACCCACTTGAAATAGTTGACAACCCTGAGAGTATCCTCAAGGGATCTCCTGCACCTAAAAGACCAACTATTTCTAGCCACATCCATAGAGCTAACTCTACACCAGAAAACTTTACAGCTCTATCAGACCCACTTTTTGACCTAGGCAATCAAAATAGTTTGCCAAGAACTAGGTCATTCAGTGTCCTAGACCAGTCAGACCTTGAGTTTCATGTTTCACCACCTCAAAAGTAAATACCTTGGGAAGAGACAGACCCCTCCATCTACACATCCTGATATACACTTCATTCAAAAATTGGGGCTCAGTCACCCTAGATCTGCTCATCAGTGTTCTGCTGGTCATAATATCCCTATCATCCATATACCTGCTACCCAAGTCAACCCTTTACCTCATCAAAACATCATCATGGCAGCCTGGTATGCACCTTTGGTTTTACCTCAGCTTCTAGTACCCTTACCCAATGATTATCAATCAAAGATCCCTCACTTCACTGCAAAAGAGTCTACCACAGCCCAACACCATGTAGATAGGATGGAAGATTCTTTTGACTACATGGAGATAGATGATGATACAGTCAAAATGAGAATCTTTTCTTAGAGCTTAGGGGGTGATGTGAAGAAATGGTTTAAGGGCCTACCTCCGGGTAGCATAAATGACCTCCCAGCTCTATATCAGACCTTCATAAACAAATGGGAAGTTAAGGCCAAACCTCGCCAAATCCTAGAAGAATATATGAGCCTTAAGAGAAACATAGGAGAGAGTGTCCATGATTACACAACGAGATTTAACATCATTTATAATGCTCTCCCTCCACATATGAAACCTCCCCAAGGTATGGCCCTAGAAAAATACCCTGAAGGCTTTGATGCTGATATGGCCTATCAGCTTAGGGATAAAGAGTACAACACATTGGAAGACATGCAGAAAGGAGCAGTGAATATAGAAGCCAACTTGATTGATAAAAGGGCAAGACTGAGAGCTGAGAAGAGGGTAACATATAGATATGACAAAGTAGCTTCCACATCTAATCCCAATTATGACTGTCTATCTAAAAACGTGGAAGAATTACAACAGATGATAAAAAAAATGGTTGTCACTCTCAATAACCAAAACCGAAACCAAAACCAGAACCAAAACTTTAGGAGGAACAATAACGCTCCCAACAGATAAAGAGAATCCGATCAACAGGTTATACCCCCATTTCAAGAGAATTTTCTTGATGAAGATGAGGGAATCATAGAAGAGTCTGAATGGAACGCAATAAACATGTTTGAAACATAAGATTCAATCCATAACTGTTACTCAGAAGAAGATCAACCCTCATCCTCTTATGGGGATGAGGAATGGTTAGAATCTGAAGATTATAGGTTAGGATTTGAAAATTCCATGATGCAGGTCAGAGAACAATATGAACTTAGAAGCAAGAGGAGCGAAGAAAATTCAAAAGCTAAAACTTCTGAGGTCGCCATTAAGAAAAGGCCCGAGAAGACTTCTAAAGTGATTGCTGAAAATAGAAAACCATCAGCTAAAAGTTCTGGGAAAAACAAAGAAAAATACAACCAACAAGTTGATAAATAAAGCCAACCCACTAGCAGCACTAGAATTGCAGTTAGTTCCCCTGATAAAACGATCCCTAACCCTGTAAATAATGAGAATCAACACACTGATTCTGCCACTAAGGCAGTGGCTAATAAAACAGATTTGAACATTCCAAAGAGTCAGTCCACTTTCAATTTGGAGACTGAGATTGCAAAAATTAAAATCTCCGTCCCACTCTTTGAGCTGGCCACTTAGGATGTATATAAAGACCAAATTTTGAAAGCATTAAATTTAGGTGAGAATAGTGACACTGTAAATCTAAGTGATGATCAACCTGCCCTTCTGTTTGGTCCAAAGATAGAAGGAAAGTTTCAGGAAGGGGTAGTGCCCCCTTTTTATATCAGTCTTAATGTCCATGATAAGATTCTCCATAATGGAAATACCTGGGATTACGAGGCATCACACAACACAGTGCCTAAAGTAGTGATGGAAAGATTAGGCCTAGAGATAACTGTCCCTATAAAGACCTGTATTCATTTTGACTCTATTCTGATAAATGTCTTGGCGATCGAATTTGTGTGAACATGATCGATTCTGTGGAAAGTGTATGGTCATGGATGTTGTTGTCGTAGATGTGCCACCCAAGTATGGTATGTTATTATCAAGATCATGGGGAGCCAAGCTGCAAGGAACAATGCAGATGAATGGGGCTTATGCCACAATCCCAATCTTTGGCCAAATTAGAAGACTGTACATGGAAGCACAAATGAAATTCCTGGTTAGTAGCCCTGAAAAGCCTGAAAATTCTCCTCTATACTCTGTACATATAGACCTAGATTCCTTTATCTTCTGCAATGATGAATATTTGGGGGGACCAGAATCTGAAAACGTAGACACAAGAAAAGGTACACATGATGAAACAAAGCTAATGGATTTTAACATAATGGCTACCCTAGACTCAGAGGAGGAAGATGTAGAAAACTTTGAACAGTGAACTGAAACAACAACAGAAAGTGAACTAGAAACAGAATACGATCATCCAACTAGTCACCTCTCTGACTTCCACACCCATAACAAAAAAATAAACAGCCCACAGCCTAGTGCAGACCCTATAATGAAAAATAATGGCGAACCCAGCTATAGGGAAAGAAACGATAACAAAAACGAGAGTGACCCCCTATGGGAAATGAGTTTCGATGGGTCCTGCACAAGAAGAACTGTCGGAGCTGGGGTTTGGCTACATAACATAGAGAGCGACTATGCAGAAGGCCATGCCTGCAATCTGCATTTCAAATGTACCAATAATATTGCAGAGTATGAGGCCCTTATCCTGGGTTTAAATCTAATGAAGAAAATAGGAGCCCGTAGAATAGCCATGCAGGGAGACTCTGAATTGGTTATCAAACAAGTGAACGGTGAATACACAGCCAAACACCCTAGGTTGAGAGCATATAGGAACGATGTCGTAGATATATTGAAAACATTTGTTGAATACGATTTAGTGTTTGTCCCCAGGAGTAAAAACGTCATTGCAAACGGATTGGCTTGCCTAGCTAGTTCATATCCTAAGACTCCGAACGACCAACAAATTATCATACAAACCCGATTCAGACCTGCAGTGCTAGATAACGAAAAATACTGGCAGGTTTTCGAGGGAGATAAAAAAATTGAAGATTTTTTGATGGGCAGGAACGAGTTTGAGTTTTCCGATTCAGACTCTACGTCTAGTGATAACTGCCTAAGTGAGGAACCCTCGGACGAGGAAGAAAATACACCCCATGATGTAGAAATAAACACTTTAAATGAAGAAATTGGAAATTCAACCACAGTGTGTAAAAACGCAGACAACGAAGAAGTAGAGGTGCTGCAGGCCAAAGATAAGAAGATAACTCGAGGTCTGGCACCGTTAGAAGACCTTTTTGACTTCGATGATGTGGCAAAAAATCCCACCATTGAACACGCGGACTCTGACGTAGAAGAATGCAACATAGGCACAAAAGATAATCCCAAAATGATTAAATTGGCTAAATCCTTACCCGCGAACATGAAAAAGAAATACATTAACCTTTTTAAGGAATTTATTGGCATGTTTGCGTGGAGTTATGAAGACTTAAAGGCTTATGACACAAACATTATACAACACAAAATACCTTTAAAAGAAAATCAGAAACCCTTCAGGCAGAAAATTCGTAGGATAAACCCAAAACAATTTCCTGCAATTGAAAAAGAGATTAAAAAGATGTATTAGGTAGGCATAATAGTTCCCGTAAGGTTCTCTGAGTGGGTTTCAAATTTAGTGGCTATGAGAAATAAAACTAGGGAGATTAGATTATGTATTGACTTCAGAAATCTTAATAGAGCCTCACTCAAAGAAAACTACCCTTTGCCAAAAATGGAACATATTCTTCAGAGGGTGGTAGGCTCTAAAAGGATCTCCCTTCTAGACGGTTTCTTAGGTTACAATCAAGTCTTAGTAATCCCAGAAGACCAACTCAAAATAGCCTTTACCACTCCATGCGGCACCTTTATGTATGTAAAAATGCCTTTCAGACTGATGAACGCTGGTGCAACCTTCCAAAGAGCAATGGATATAGCTTTTTCGGATGAGATAGGACACTTGATTGTTATTTACTTGGATGACATAACAGTCTATTCTAAGACTGAAGAAGAACACCTAAAACATTTGAGGAAAGTGTTTGAAAAATGTAGAAGGTTTGGTCTGTCATTGAATCCTAAAAAGACTGTCTTTGGGCTACAAGAGGGAAAAATTCTTGGCCACATTATATATGGAAAGGGAATTAGGATAGACCCACAAAGAATTGAGGAAATACTACATATCACACACCCAAGAAACATCAAGGAATTATAGTCCTTCATTGGGAAGATTAACTTCCTTAGGAGGTTTATTCCCAATCTAGCTGAACACCTTAGGAACATGAATAACATAATGAAGAAAGGTGTAGGAGTTAAATGGACTGTTGAAGCTAAGAAATATTTTGAATCAGTAAAACTTGCACTCACCCAGGCTCTTGTTCTAATCAACCCAGATTTCTCAAAGGATTTCCTAATTTTTTCATTTGCCTCCAAGCATACAATAGTTGCAGTTCTACTGCAGAAAAATCCAGAGGGAATGGAACATCCCATTTATTTCTTCAGCAAAGCACTCAGAGATGCACCCTTGAAATACAACATAATGGAGAAACAGGCCTATGCTCTGATTAAGGCCTTGAAATACTTTAGGGTGTACATACTACATTCCCACACCATAGCCTATGTGCCAAATATAGTGGTTAAAGACATTTTGTCCCAGGACCCATATGGGAAAAGGGGAAAATGGATTGCTGTGATCTTAGAATATGACCTTTAGATAAAACCCACCAAACTGATTAAAGGTCAAGGCCTAGCTCAATTAATGGCTGAATCAAATCTACAAGCCCTAGACATTAACATGGTAAATACCTTGGATGAGCAACAAGAATTTCCTGATACCATTGTTGAGGAAAATTTTCAGAGCTCTCCTTGATATTCTGACATTCTGTATGTGCTTACACACCTCAATGCCCCCCCTAAACTATCGAAGACCAAGGCCAGATTCTTAAAGCTAAAAGCCAGAAGTTACTGTGTTCTGAATGAATTCTTATACTGGAAAAATCCAAATGGCCTATTGCTTAAATGTTTGCCTAAAAATGAGGCACAGAGGATTAAACAAGAATTCCATGCAGGAGAGTGTGGAGGCCACCTGAGTTGGAAAGCCACTGCAAACAAAATACTCAGAGCTGGCTACTATTGGCCTACACTCTTCAATGATGTCCATAAGATAATCATTGCCTGCCACAAATGCCAGATCTTTGAAGGCAAAAGAAAACTCCTCCCTTTACCCCTACAACCCATCACTATTGAAGGTCCATTTCTGTAATGGGGCCTAGATTTCATAGGGGAAATTCACCCTGCTTCTTCTGCACAACAAAAATGGATCCTAACAACCACAGACTACTTCACTAAGTGGATAGAGGCCATACCTACTAGGAATTCCACAGATTCAGTCATCATTAGTTTCCTAGAAGGCCATATCCTCTCTCGGTTTGGCTGCCCAAGGAAAATAATCACTGATAATGTTGTTGCTTTTGGATCCAAGAAAATGATTGATTTTTGTCACATGTATCAAATAGCGCTTGGTCATTCAACTGCCTATTACCCTCAAGGTAATGGATTATCTGAATCATCAAACAAGAGCCTAGTGATCATCATCAAAAAGCTACTGGAAGAGAACAAAAATTCATGGCATAACAAGCTGGTACATGCTTTGTGCGCTGACAGGCTTACAACAAAGAAATCCATTGGCATGTCACCATATTAGCTTGTCTGTTGGACAGAAGCAGTGTTTCCTACCAGCCTTGGGGTACTACTGATTAAGCTGGTCCAAGAGATTCAAACAGAAGAAGACGGTATGGTGAGAAGGATAGGCCAAACAATTCATCTACAGAAAACAAGGGAGGAGGTCTATAACAGAGCTATCAATGTTCAGGAAAACATAAAGAAGTTGTTTGACAAAAGAACCAAAGCTGCTGATTTCAAAATTGGGGATAAAGTTCTGAAGTGGGACTCAAGAAGAGAGGATAAAGGAAAGCACAACAATTTTGACAGTCTGTGGCAAGGTCCATATGTCATCCAGGCCACTGTGGGCCCAAATTCCTTCTTCCTATAGGAATTAGACGGTACAGAGCTGTTTGGGTGTCCTGTCAATGACAGGATGCTCAAACACTACTTCTGCTTATTTACAATTTCCAGTTTCCATTACCATTGTACATACCATTGCAGTTTTTTTTTTTTTTAAAGAAAAAAGAGAAAATGTTCCAAAAAAAAGAGGAAAAAGAGAGGTTCAGACATGCTTAAAACATGAACCTATGGTGTGCAAAATATTGGCTCTAATAAGCTCAAAACCTGAGCCAAAGAAGGTAAAACAGCTGGTCCTAACATGCCCAAAATCTAGACCAGCAAAGAAGAAAGAATAATCAGCTCTAACATGCCCAAAACCAGAGCTGAAATGAAGAAAAGAAGTGACTCTAACATGCTCAAAACTTGAGTCACAAAGAGAAGAAGGATACTTCAAGTTTCAGATTTCAAGCCTTCACAGTTTTGTTTTCAGTTTTCTGCAAATTTCTGTCCATGTGCAACTGTCTTTATGCCTTGGATCTACAACAAACTATACTGTCTAATCCTAGTTTGGTTGTTTTTCAATTTCTGTCGTAGAAAATAGAGAAGAAATTTGCTGGACAGTTTAATCCCAACAGATATTAGATTAGGTAGAGAAACATATGAGACCAACAGTCTAATCTGGTTTCATGGAGTAATAAGGGTAGAAATAGAATATGTTTATTTTCCTGTTTGTAAAAAATAAATGATGTAAAGGGTCTGCAAGTCCAAATGCACCCTAGAAGAAGAAAAAATACTAGGACTGTAGTGTGGGTAGGTATTTTGTTCGGAAAAGTGTTTCTGCTAATGTAATGTCTTCATATTGTGGCAGATGATCTAAAGAAAGAAAGGGATGTGCCAAGCAGCAGGCAACTGGCCTACTCCAAAGATCTATTCTCTGAATTCTTGACTCCTTCAAGAAGAAGCCATACCCATGTGGAGCCACTGTTAGCCCCCCTATAAATCTTTGACAAAGCAAAGTAGGGGGCTAAATTGTCTTTTTTCCTTCAAGGAATGCATCTCCCCAGAAGACACATCATCCTTGAAGTCTCTTGTGCCTTTGCCTTTGATAGATTTCCCTCTGCTGACTCCCTTTATAAGGTCTCATTGATTACATAAATTCTGCTCCAAAAGGCCTACATTAACCCGTATATCCCTGAAAAATGTCCCTTTCCACCTCTTCTTCATTTTTCAATACCCCTTTTCTTTACCCCAAAATAACCCCCATAATCCTTCTAAACCTCTCCAAAAATTCCCCCTTTATGGTCCCCTTAATCTCCCCAAATCCCCTTGGAAACCCACCTTTACCCTTTGTCTAGCCAAATTCTCACCTTTGTTCCCTATCGCTACCCTCCTTTGGCTTTAAAATGCACCAAAATAGGTTAAAAACCCACTTTTTAACATTATAATAGGGCTAGAACCTTTCGGCCAGCCCCCTCGGCTTTTCTTCCACCTTGTGACCTGGGTGCCGAAACTAGGTGCTAACCAAAAAAGTGCTTATCTCAATTGGTATCGGATGCAATATCAACCATCGATTGACGCAGATCGGATGGTCCGTGTTAACTCTGCAGCACCCGTGGTCTACCCTGTCATTCCCCTTCGATTGCACCATCACCGTCTATTTTACCGCAGATCAACGGTCTGCAGTACATCCGTCTCGGTGGTCCCTGCTGCAAACACTGTACATAAACCACCTGGTTTCTATCACACCACTTTTCGGAGGAAGGCGGTTTTTTCCCATTGCCCAGCAATTCCACTCATCGATCGACATGTGTCAGGCACACTATTTCAAAACCGCTACCTCATCGCATGTTATCGTTCGTCCGTGGATGCATAGTGATATCGCTGTGAGCTGTCTGATCTGAGGCAGCCCATCCAGCAGTCATCGCTCAATGAATTTGCGTGAGGTTTAACTTGAGGAAACCGTACCCCTGGCCCACTGTCCATCACCCTCCGATTCATTTTTCACCGTTGATCTCCACCGAGATCGAACGGTCCAGATTCAATCACACGCCCGCCATTGACCTGAGCCCGCCATGTCATCCGTCCACATATCTTCATCGTTTTTCTCACCCGTCCCTTTTATAATCCACTCAAAGATTAAATTTTGATTTTTTTTACATTAAACGTCTGCCTCGACACCTTCCACTATTTTTCACCAACCTTCACTGGAGCATTTCTCCACCATTCCTCTGCATTTTTTTGCCATTTCTCCGTAGTCCCACTATCATCCTCATAGTCGTCCACATCATCCCACCCCATACATGTTTTTCGTAACAAGGTTTCGTGTTTTGCAAGGTTACCAACAGTAAATGGCTGCCATGATTCATGGTTTCTGTCACAGCGACAGAAAACACAAGGAAGAGTGTGCACAGAGATCGTATCATGGAGAAAAGCCTTGGATAGTGCTCTGACACGACTTCCATTAAAAGAACAGGGTTTGACCCTGTAAAACTGCCCTGGAGCCATTAAAATGTGGGTTCCGCAGACAGAGATATAAATGAAGCAGCATAGAGCTTAAGGCACGCAAATGAAGATATATAATCCTTAGGTTCAAAGATTTAGAGGCAAAGTACCAGTTTCAAGACCCAGGGATCACGTAGAAGGTACAACATGCAGAAATCAATGAATATCAGGGTTGCTATAGCAGCAGAATGTTTTTCCTCCATAAAGGACAAAGCGCCCATGCAGTTCTTATTCTACATCGTGCTCTTGAAGAAATTTCCACCTTGACAACAGTTCGAAGCTACCAGAGCATTTGTTTCATAAATACGGCAGACTTCTCAGTCATTTATTTATCATTGTTTATTCACCAAAAGTACCACAGAGTCATGCAGATCAAAGTACATCAAGAGACATACTGAAGTAAATAGAGGCCTGAAGAAGACCACTCTTCCATCCAAAGAGTGACAGGAATTGAATGCTCATAATTTAAACAGAATGGGCTTCGACCCTCTTTCTTTTTAGAAGTTTTAATACTGCATTTAGTTCTTCACCTACCTCCTCTGCTTCCCTTCAGCTATAAAACTCATGAGATAATATTGTAAAGGTTGTTGATGAGATATCAGAGAACTACAAGTTGTTTATGTGAGATATAGTTCTGTGTAAGTTGTAAGATAGGCTAAAGAAAGATGTATTCAGGCTGAATGTTCAAGCTACGGGCAATGTTGTACATGACTGGTGTTGTTTTTTAATATGACAAGCACACTTATTTGGATCTTGATCTAAATCAGCTTGTGATGTTTTTCTATCTCTGTGTTTTATTTCATTTCATTACACTTCTTCTGGCTTGCATCAGAAATCTGGCATAGGATTTTCCCTTGTTAGGCACCCTATTTTTCTTCTCTCCTGGCCTTTATGTTTTCTACTAAATGTGTTATACAAGGATTGATTTCAATTAATTTAACCAGTGTAGTGGTCTGATATATTGCTAGTTTATGTATGAATTAATGGAATTTGTCTTTAGATGTTCTTGTTTAGATTTAATTAAATGAGTTGAGAACACTGGGGGGTTTAGAACTTTGTCTCTGCCTCACTAGGATCTTTCCATTTCAATTAAAATTTCCAAGTTCCCTCAAGTTGCCTTTGATTATGTCCAAGCAGGTCTGGAGTTAAATGACCTCTGACCTGATCTATAGACAGAATTGGATGGTTTTCCTCTTTTCACTTTCAATCCTTAATGTTCCATGCCACACAATCATTTTAGGATCCAATGCTTTAGATGACTAGCCCAACTGAAATCTTGCACATTGAAAAGCAAGTAAACCCTTTCCTGACTCCATTTCCCATTGGCCTTGATGTTCTCTGAGTTATCTACCTTAGCCTAAAATCCTCTCTACTCATTGCGTTGTCTTATATTGAACCCTTCATTCCTGATTCCCAACAACCAAACTCAAAAAATCAAAAAAACAAACTCTGAGCCTTATAACTAGCCTAACATCTTAGCATTTGAGCTTTCAAAGACATAAACCTTTGCTTATATAGAGAGATCCCTCTCTAGACCCAGGAGGGCTAGATCCCGAGGTCTGAAAGTGGTTTAATGTTGTCTCATCTTTTGGTATTTCCAACCTTGCCAAAACATGGGAACCCCAACAACATCAACCCCTATTGTTCATGGAAAAGGGGCTAGCCACATGATAATGATGAAAAATACATTAGAAGATTCAATATTGTAACTCTAGTTAAGAGTTGAAGAAGTCAAACTTAATTTCTTGCAGGCTATTAGGTTCTCTTATAATCAAATCACTAGGAGCATTTTATTCCATAAAAGAGTAGAGTATTCAAGAGTGGATAGGGAGAGAGAATAAAAAGAGATTTTGTGCACTATAGTAGACCAAAAGCCACACGGCTCACTTATTTGTACTAGCATCGATTTTCCATTAAAATAAATAGAGTAGAGAAACCTTACCTTCCTATTGGGTTTTCCCTTGAAATGGTTTTCCAGGTTATGTCAATTTGTTGTTTGTGAGCTTTAGTTTGTTGTTCTCTATTTTCTACATAAATAGAATTTACATGCATATGCAATAAAAAATGATTAACATATTCTCAAATATAAGGATAAATAGACCCTTGTACTATATATATTGGTTTTTTTAATATATTTTGGTAGATATATTGTGATGAATTTTCTGTGTAATATCCTCAGTATTTCATGAATCATATTGGTATATCATATGTTTCTTTAGGAATGTCACAGAGAGCAACAAAAAGCCCAAATTAGCCAAGTCAAAAATCATAAAACCCTAGCCATGGGTGATGAATTTCTAAATAACGCTTAACATCCGATATAGGAGAGGTTTCATAGCTAGAAGCACAATTTTCAGATATAAATAGTCATCCGAGGCTCGTCATGGAAACCCTAACCTATAAATTTGGGTTATTTGGAGAAGATGAAGGCTTTAATGTCATATATATTATTGATTTATTTCCCTCTCTTACATATTTGTGTATATGATATCATAATGTGTTGGATCAAAGAGAAATCGGAAGATTGAGAACAAGAAAAGAGGGAATCTAATGAAGAACCTAAAATGAATGACCTAATACGAATTCCTTGAATATTTCACAATCCCTATTCAAAATGGAAGAAAAGGTCGAAATTAATCCATATCAAGATGAGATTGATGCTCTAAACTAAAAACATTGGTTGTAGCATTTAGAATTTTATGTTGTTAGTGTGACCAAATTATACAACTCTTCAAAATTTATACTTTTCAATCACTTTAGAAACTACTCATGTAATCAACAACATAAAATTATAACCATTGTCATACACATTTGAAATACATATAATACATGAATATTCCTTTTATTTATCTGTTAAATACAAGCTTCAACTTGCTATTACATCATTCCATCACAATCTTCTACTTGTAGGTTTATCAGTTTCTATAGAAAGGAAACTCTATCCTTTCTCATTTATCAACTACCACTAAAAGAGACTCTTTCCCCTGCCATTATATAAACCACAGCTAAAAGGGACTATTTCCCCTACTCATTTATTAGCCTTTGCTGAAAGGAACTCTTTCCCCTGCTCATATATCAACTTTCACTGAAAGGGGATCTTTCTCCTGAAATGAAAGCTACCACTTGTTGGCCTTGTTGATCCTTATTTCATCCATTTTCAAACTGATATCAAGAGAAAACTTCCTTCATAAACAAATAAACCTTCTTACCACAACCAATCATGAAAGCCACCAATTAAACACATTTAAGAATTATTTTATTATTAAACGAATCGCCAGACACACCAACAATCATTGATTACTGATCACAACTTCAATACACACCAACAACATAAATATTTATGCCAAAAAAACTTTAGTAATATTTGATTACTGAAAAAACACCAAACTAATTTGTAATCATTAATTACTAATCAAACACCAAACATACACACTAGCAACATTAATCTTTTCAATTTTCCAATAGCACCATAAAAGCCTCCTTATCAAAACATCATTCAAACCATATCACCAATTGCACCTCTTTAGATATCAAATATGATCTCTAATTTACCCTTGATGCATACTCACATTATGCATCAGGTTGCACCAAAAACCTCTCACACACCTCTTCCAAACAACATAGCTTCTCGCTTGCACACTCCACACACTTTGCAAAATTAATTATGCTTATAACGGAATTTGGAATGATAATTTTGGAATTAAGACTTGTATTATCTTACTCTTGAATTCTTGCATGAATATTGAGAATTTTACTTCCTCCTGATTCAACTGAATATTCTAACTATGCTCTTTAACTCATCAAACTCTTATTTTTTGTTTTTGTCATAAAAACTATGTCAATATGTTGTTTTCCTCAATTCTATTGATTTACAAGATTCAACAAAGGTTCTTTTATTTTTAGGTAGCTTAAACGTTATTGAACTACCAACTCTACCTCAAAATATATCCATGTTTCTATTATGTTTCCAACTCATTCATGCATGTGTTATCAATCTTTAACACTCTACATTTATGTTTGGAATATGTTCCAAATGCCAAAAGTTGTCACCTCGTTTCATGCCAAAGGTCAAAAAATTTATTGAAAAAATGATATTAAATATATATGTGTATGTGTGTGTCTGTGTGTGCATGCATGCAACATATGCTCTACAATATTATTTCCATATAGCCCCAACAATTTTAATTAAAAATCAAGACTATAGGTATACATTCACAATAGTACCCAAGCACTTAAACATTATTTGCTACCATATAAGTCTCGCTTGGCCCATGGTTCTTTTGATCAGCTGGTAACCCATTCATATGAGGCCTTAAATTATGGCCCAAAGTTCCTTTAATTTAAAATGTCTTATAAATGCTTCTGATGGATCCTAGTTCTTTTAACACATGAAAAGGCCACAAAACCATGATCTAGTGCGGTTTTTGTTACTTGAAGGAGTGTGAATTCTTGGCCATATTTCCATATCCTTGACCCATTATCCCAGCCATATTACCTGGTACACAATTTCTTTCCTCTAGGGTAAAGCCTCCTAGGCTTATATGTGAAACATGGGGCCTCCTTTGCTCCTCCTCATTGGCCCTACGCTACATGATTGTACTCTCACTGTGTTTGAGAGCTAGTTAGTCTGGAAATCATCCTTTACCATTTCTTGTGTTACCTATATGGTCTAGGTATTAGGATGTGTTGTCCTTATGGGTACCACCCCTCTACTGGTGGATGAATCAAATAATAGTTAGTTTGAGTTGTATACCACATGCGCCTAAGGAAAATTCATCCTACAACCTCTTCCTATGCACCACTCAAAAAATTAAGAGCAAGACACTCCAGGGTGTCATCACGTTGACATCACCAATGCCACGTGGTGTCATCTATGTGGTGACACATGTAACTTAGATAGACAAAAACTGCCCTTTGAATGGTAGTTGGAGCATTGCATAGCCCAAAGGGAAGAAACTCGGTAGGAAAATGTTCCCCATGGGCATGTAAAAGTGGTATTATCTTAATCCTTGGGTGTGATCTGTATTAGGTTGTAACCGCTAAAGCCATCTAAAAATGAGAAGTACTTTTTACCCACAAGGGTATCAAGCACCTAATCGATGAAAGGAAGGGGAAAGTAGTCCTTGATAATTGCCTTCTTCAGTTTTCTGTAATAAATGAAAATCTTCCATCTCCCACCTTTATTTGGGACCATCACCAACAGAGAGACCCATTGGATATCAGATATAGGATAGATAAAATTAACATGTATGAGTTTTTGTAATTCTTCTTTCACAATTTCTCTTAGTTTAGGGTTCATGCACCTTTGGGGTTGTCGAACAGGTCGGGCCCCCTCCTAAATATAAATATGATGAGTAAAACTTTCAGGAGGGATTCCTTTCATTTCCTTGTATCCCAATGCAAAGGAATCAAGATGGTCATGCAAAAAACTCATAAGTTTCTCTTGTTGGGATGAATCCAAGTCTGAGCTAATATGTAAATATTTTCCTTGAATAATCTCAACAAGAGTGGTTTCAGGTTCGAGAGTACAAGGTGGAGTTGCTAGAGTATGTGGTGAGGAGGGTTGATAATTGTAACTCTCTTGAAAATCCAGACTAAATATTTGACGAAGTGAGCCAAAAATTGGAATTGTATCTAGATTGTTCAAGAAATCTCATATCTCACGCTCCTAAGTAGACTCGCTACGATGATGTATCAAAGAAACATGATAAGTCTCCTCGTCACTACTATAATATAGCCATACGATATCTCAAAGGAACTACTATCATTCAATACTATGGTTCAAATCATCTTGGACTTCAATGGCTCCTTTCTCTCCCTTCATTAGTTGTGTCACACTCGAACAACTGTTTCAAGAGTCCAGTAGATAATTCTTGCATGATGGGTCTGTGTTTTTTTGGGCTTTATGGATGAAAGAGAAGGCCCAATAGGAGAAATAGTTTCATATTTCTCAATGTTTCCTCTGCCCTTATTGGGCTTCGGACCCCTACCCTTTTTAGGCATTCATATTAAAATAGTCAAGAAAAAATGACAAAACTTAAAAGTACACAAAAAATCTTAAACAAATGTTGCAAATAAAAGTTCAAAACTGAAAAGAATCCTTCAAGAAATAGAAGCAAAATATAGAAAAAATAATATCAAACTTACCCCTACTGTAAAAAAAATCAAAAAATTCTTCCCAATCTTAAAATGCCTCTTCGACAACAGTGCCAAAATGTTGAGTGCAGGAGTTGCAGTTCAACGAACTCCTTCAACAATTAATTATAAACTCAGGGCTACATAAGCTTAGAGGCGTAGCAGAGGAAATGCCAAGAAATTATATGAAGCTTCTTTAGATCTGTTCCTACTTCCTTAATTATAGTTTGCAAAATAATAAGAAAATATCACACGTCAATCAAGACTAAAAGAATTCAGGTGCTGGAATGAAAAAAAAAAAGTAATTTCCAGAAATTCCAATAAAAGGAACTATTAAATCATCATGAGCAATCCCAATCAATAAAATAAATATTTTAGATTATTTTTAGTGTGGTCATAAGAGAGAGGAATAATTAAATTGTTTGGGATGTCTACCTTCCTCAAATGTTTTCCTTCCTGCACTGAACTATTTTTCCTGCACTGCAACAACGTTCCTGTATTGAAACGTTGTTCCCATACTGAAACTAATTTCCTACACTGGAAGTATATATTGAAATTGCATTGAATATTTTATACTTTATATAGGATATCTGATTCCTTGTACCAGGATATCAATTCCTGTAACAAAATAGAGGTTCCTATACCAAAAAACCAGCATTCTTGTACTCAGTTTCCAAATTACTTGCAGAAAATGAAAATCATGCTAATCTTAAAGAGATAAATTGAAAGGTGAAACATAAATGGAAAATAAAATTTCTCAAGAAAAAATATTCTTTTAACTAACCATATATTTAGAGATGAAATACGCTTTACAAGTAAAACGAAATTCTTGCTTAAAACAAGAAACTTATTTCATGTAAAAAGAGAAACTATCTGATCCAAATATCCACATGATTCTTCATGAGATGGTTGTTTGTTATGTAAATGAGATTTGAACTTTATTGTGAATAAACATTTTAACTCAAAAATCCCTATAATGATTTTAGAATTAAGTTAAGTCTATTCCACAAGTGCAATAAGTGAAAGCATGGATTTATATAATGCAACAATGTTTCATTAAAAGCTCGTCAATATAAGTTAACACTGAAAACAACTTGAAATACTAAGAATTGTTTTACTCAGAAAGAAAACACTAGTTGCAGAAGTAAATAAATGACTTTCAGGAACTAGAGAGAACTTGCAAAAATAAACTAGGAAACTTTAACTTGCAGAAATGGAAATGCACCAGTGCAAGCAACTAAATGCGCTCTTCTTGCAGAAATAAAATGCAACATGCATCAAATGAAAGAATGGAAGAAAGGAAATAAACATAACCAATCCCACAAGCTTCATATCTGAATCACATAACTTGTAAATAAGTTAAAGCATGTTAACTATGAAATAACCACACATAACCTGCTTCAAACCTTGCATAAAAAATAAGTTTAACACACCTCACGATAAAGGGGAATGAGCTCAGTTGGCTGGGCCCTAGCTAACCATCTCGTTACCCTTTTTATATATTTGGAACTTAAGGTACTCAAATTATACATGAAAAATATATTGAGACAAAAAAAT
The DNA here is from genome assembly GCA_034641835.2 of Pinus albicaulis. Taxonomy (NCBI): domain Eukaryota; kingdom Viridiplantae; phylum Streptophyta; class Pinopsida; order Pinales; family Pinaceae; genus Pinus; species Pinus albicaulis. The sequence goes on from CM076581.1 coordinate 990,240,957, forward strand.
GCATAACTAGTGCAGTCCTTTGTATTAAACTTCAAAATATAAAATATACATCATGGATACCAGATCCAGCCCTAGAAAATGGAGACACCAAAAGGTCACAGTCTATGTCAAAATTATCATAGCATCGCTACCTAACATCTACTAGAAAACCCTATTAAATACATATTCTCGGCTCATGGCCACAATAGAAAATACAACAGAAGTTTATCTTAAGCCTTTTGGCTGTTAATAGAAGACCAAACAAAAGTTCATGACCGAAGTCATGATCTTGACATCCTGCCTATTCCTCTACACTTCGATCCCAGTAAGGACAAGTGATCTTCTAGCAAGATATCCACGTGATTTGTAGAGGTGTCTTGAGCTTATGCGGTAAACCAAACTAAAGTTGACAACTACCTCAGAAGTGTAGGAACGCCAACTGGTACAAGAATCATTCCTGCACCAACCATCTCCCAAATTTATTAATACTTTTTTCTTATATAATTACATTAGGAAATATAAAATATTAGTTGCAAAGAGAAATAATATATAAAACCTATTAAATTAATTATTAAGTTCATATATAACACTTAATACGAAAAACATGAAAGGAGTGTAGAAATGAGTTCAAGTTTGGAAGGAGTATAGGAATAAATAGGCTTTAGGGTTAAAATAGGGGCTTAGGTAGTGTGTTCAAGGTAATATAGAGGTTAGAAAGTAGGAAAACTATACCAACCAACAATGATCTTTCAGCAGAGCATGAGAAACAAAAAAATCAAATCATAATGCTCATTGCAGAGCATGGCCAATTACAAGAGGTTAATAAAAATCTGCAAAATTTGCTAGAGTATATTATCAGAAAATTTGAGGAGTCATGGACAATTGTTGCATATGTAATAGATACTTCTCCTGATGACTTTACCACATGCACAATTCTGGAATTTTGTGACCACATCCATACAACATGCCACGAATTGCTCTTCGCAAATCGCGATCTCAAGCAATCCCTGGCAGCAACACACCAATCATTACCATATCCAACACCGAGATATGAAGAAAATTAATAGAAGATGGAAAAGGTTATCATGCTCAAATAAACCTTGCACAAAACGACAGAGAAAGTACAAAAACCACTAGAGAAAGTCCATGACTGGTCAGGATGCCTGGACATCAAGAATTAGCATGTCTACCACCTTTCAACACATGTCCAAAAAGTAATGGTAGATGTAAAAGGGATGTTTGGAGCAACACCTATATGAGGAATCAGAAGTCCTAGAGGCACAAATATAGTCCATCAAGGAAAAATAAACAAATACAAAGTAACTTCTTCGTGATATCAGGTTTCCGGTGAAAAAACGGGCAGAATCTCTACACCAACTAAGCTACAAATCATACACACATGGGTGTCTATCCTGAGCATTCGACCCCAACATGATGAAGAAAAAATACTGCCTAGTTCATCGCCCAAGCGCAAGCGATTATGAAAACTTGGCATGTCGGGATAAAAAATTTCTAGTAGTTCAAGAAGGGTGCCATCAAGATAGTCCCTGAATTGGGGTTTTCATTTGAATAAAAAATCAAAGAGAAACCAATGCAGGAAGAATCAACAGTAGCACCAATAGGGGAAGAGTCAATAGTAGTGGCATCAGTAGAAGATGTACCTACAAAATCGACATCACTCATAAAGTATTGACTCAGAGATGAGTCAATGAACTATGGTCAGGCAATGTTGTGGCCTTCGATTTTGAAAAGACTAAAGTATTGCAGGATAGTCATTGGGAAGTTGCAGAGAGGAAAAAAAGTGAAATGGAAGAGAATTTGGAGTTTTGTAAGGCCAACGGGAAGAAGACAAGGAATTTAAGTGGGAAAAATCAGAATACAACCAAGTAGCAGAGGTTGAGGCATGAGGAAAGACTGGAATTTTAGTTGCAAAGGATGGAATAAAGAAATGAAGGAAAAGAAGAGAGAAAGAGGGAGGGAGAACAATGAAAGGAAATCACGGAGTGCGGAGAACCACTCTGTAATGAGGTTTACCATGTCATTATGTATTTTTGAGCCTCTGTGGTATTTTGTGTGAAAGGTCTATTGTGCCTAATGTAATCTTATCTAATGAAGCTAATGGGAGAATAAATTCTTTGGCCTATGTGTTGTGTGCGAATACATTAGTTTCTATGTTACGGTTACTTGGATATTCAACTGTAATTTTTTTAAAATATGTATCTTGCAATACTCTTTGGTTAAAGATAGGCTTAGCTTCTTGTAGAGGAATGGTTGTCTGATTATGATGAGAATTCTCTAAGGATTTACTGATAGATTGTTTCTCTTATGATACTAAATATCAACTCCCTCATATAAATAGGGTTGCGACATGCATTGGGTGAGATTCCTTACCCAGTCTTAGGTAAGGTGAAAATTTTAGTGTTTTCCTAAACCACAATGGAGCCTTATTTGCCCATGTGCTTAAACCTGGGCCTTAACTGGGTTAATAATTTTAGCTAACACCTATGGAAGCTAGTACTTTAGGATCTGGGGAGATAAAACTCATTATTGCAGTAGTGAAAGAAGCAACAGTGCAGAAGTAGCAGCAAAGAAATAACAGCAACAATATGAGTAGCTCATATTTTTCCACACATGCAACCATACCTTTAGGAGTGAGGTGGGTCAATTTACATCCTTAGTCTGATATTTTCATAAATTTGGGCAGGGTCTATTGAGGCATTCTCCTAATGGATCATTACCTTTCTACAAGGGCCCACAATATTTGGTAGTAGGAGGTTCAATTTCAGTTAGATATTTAGTAGTAGAGGAGTGTTAAAAGGAGAGCATGTGCTTCAGTAGAAGAGTCAAAAACAACAAATTTTTCCTAGTAGACAGTTGCAGAAACAGTTGATTGAATGTTTTTCCTAGTTTCATGTTGTAGTAGCATCAACAAAAGTGAGAGGTGTTGCATGCAGTACATTCCACAGGTGAAGGATAAGGGTGGTTTAAAATACCTTCCCTGCTGAGGAGTGTTGAAAAATGCAGCAAGAAATTCCTAATTTTAATTTTTTCCTTAATTAAACTAGGAGAAATTTGAAATTCCACATCAACAAGCAACTTGGATGAGTTAATTGAAGTTGTTATCACTAAATTATATTAGTTAATTCAAGTTAGGGGCATGAACTTGATCTGTGTGTACTGATTCCTAAATTTTAGGAGCCTAGTTTGAGATAATTTGAGTTGTAACAATTTAATTCAGTTAAATTAGGTTGTGGCCAATTAAACTAGTTCTAATTGTTGGAGCAACTAGTGTGTTATCACCCAAAAATGATCAGCTAGTCATTTCTAACTAAGTGGACCGAAATACACCATGTAAGATCAATTTTACTATAGTAAAATCGCTTTCACTATAAGCAATAATTTAGTAAACCACCTTTTATTAAATTATTTTTGGTTAAAACTAAAAAACCCCATGAGATTAATTAAATAAACCACTATTTATTTAATTTTCTCTAGGAATAATTATTAAATCATTATTTGATAATTATTCTTTGTCACATTTGACTAAATCACGTAGGAATAATTAAATAAATGTCTATTTATTCATTATTCCTTAATTCCATTTTTGGAATAATTATTAAATCACTATTTAATAATTATTTCATTTTCATACATTTCTTAATACTTGCAAAATAATTAATAAATAATATTATTTGTTAATTATTTCTAAATAAAGGAATTTGACCATTTTGAATATATTTTCCCTCTCCAAAAAAATAATAAAGTATTCATAATGGTTAGATCTTGATTTTGGTCAACAATATTTCACTATTTCCGAATTTCATGATCAACCCAATACTTTGCTATAAATAAGAGGGTAGTTCATTCATTATTCACCATGATCATTATCATCGTCACCAGTATCATCTTTGACCATTTGAGCTCCCATTTGTTGGGTGTACGTTATATTCTTTCCATGACTAGCATTTAGGTGGGCAGACCCACCTATGGTTTTGTGCATGGGTTGTACATGGTTTTGGGCATGATGGTTTTCTACCCATGGTATTGTAGATCCGGTCAAGGGAACTACGATTATATTCTAATAAGTGGTTAATGGATTGGGGTTTATGAATGCTTCGCCATGTATATACATGTGTTGTAACAGTGAAAGGAATATTATGAAAAATCAAGATGCTAGTCCCGGTTTTGGGATCCATGGGAAAATATCTATTTATATCTTTTTATTTTTTATGCTCTCACTATTGTTTATTTTATTTTTTAAGAGTTCGTTTCTAGATAATTTATGTACAGGGTCAAAACCTACACCATTAGAGTTCTTCATTTTTTTTGGGTTTTTCACATTGAGAGAGGAAGATCTGTTGCTGAAATGTCAAGGACATCGAAGGACTCATCCTATTGAGGGGGATTTATGATTGCTGTGTATTCACCTTCTCTAGGTGCTTTCAATGCAAGATTTATTTATTTAAATTCCCTTACAAATTTAGGTTATTACAATGGATTAATATTGTTTTTTGTTTTTTTATATTACACACATGTTTTTCTCTACACATTTTTCTCATATTATTGTTGCATATCTGAAGTAAAAGCAACCACAATTGTTGTTAGGGTCACTTGTTACCTCTGACTTAAGTGATCTATTTTTGGTACACCTTCCAAGAAACTCCATTCTAAAAAATGGTGACTCCATTGGGTTTAAAGTTACAATCGTCGTCAACAAATGACGACTCCACTTATGTAACCGTTCTGTTTCTTGGGTAACTACAGTTTCAATGGTTTTATAGCGTTTTATACTGATATTTATAGCATCTCAATGTATATTTATAGTGTTTCATTCCATTTTTAGTCAAATTTTTATATTTTGGTGGTTTTCTGGTGTTTTCCACAGGTCATAGCTATAACCGAGTAGGAGACAACAAAATTTGTGTGAGATATGCTGACCGAGAGTCCCAGAAGCCAAAGCACACTTTTCAGCCCTAAAACTATGCCCTGAGATCTATAATACACTGTTTGGCCCAAAAACCGTGTTATCCACATGAAACATGTTAGTATCTGCATTTTGAAAAAATTATGGAAAAGTTTCTGATTTTTTCCAGAATTGCCGACATTGCTCTGTGTGTACTTGGAAGGATTTTTTCCCTCTATTTCAGTCTTGCTTATGCCTATATCATCTTATCTTTTCTCTTTGAGGTAGAAAAAATCCTCTTATAGTTTGGAGTACAATTCCACCTTTTTAAGAAGATAGTGGTTGAGTGAGGATTCTAGGGTTTCAACATTTTCAACCACTGGTTTTTATGGTCAGATCCATTTTTTACAACCCCTTAGGATAGGTTATTTCACCATATTAACTCCCTCTTGATTTTTTAATTTCCTTCTCCCTTATTACCCCCTTCAGCGCCTTAGGTTGACGAGCTTCTATCATAACCTTTGCAGTTATTTTCACCTCTGATTTTTGTTTTTTTTTGCACCATTTCTAGAAGATTAGAGCATTTAGATCCCAACCCCTTTTAGATTAGATCTTGTAGGATTTTTTGTGTGTTTTTAGTATCTTATTTACATTTCCTTGTTCCATTTTTTGAGATCCTTCTTTTGGTGGGGTTTTTTCTTGATTGGATTTTTATTTTACTGTCATTTTACAATATTCTTTATAGTTTTTCATAATTTTATTTCAGTAGCACATGGTATCATAAAACATGCTTAACCAACTCATACACTATACATACTTTTTCACACACATATGTAAACCCTAAGAGAGCATGATCTTGGTTAACACTACTAATCTAAGACTTGAACACACCACTTAATAATCTAACACACATAGGTTAAGCCCACTTGGGCATCAGGGCCAAAAAATTAGTGTAGTTAGGTGTAGGATCGCTGGGATAAGCTTCCAATAACACTCATCAATCATTTACATTGAGACATATAATTTGAATTTTTATGGACCTTAAATCCTTCACTATACCATGGTCCAAAGTCAGAGTGCATCAAAAAACTGATTCAAAGGGGGTTAGGCTAGGTCATCATTCAAGCAGTTCTCTTTGAGGCTACCCAACCCATGGTAGGTAATTTCGTGCGATGGTTGATAAGAAAGAAGCTAAATACTCGACCACCCACATGGGATGAAGGTAACTATAGTGACCAATCATAGGAAAACACCCTATAGGATAAGCTATGGGTAGCAGTTGGTTCTCTACCCTACCTTTGTCTAGACATCTTTGCTTTCAGGGATGAGATTTCATCAAGTAAGAAATTATTTGGAAGGTGATCTAAAAAAATAGATTTAGGATCATTTGAAGATTTACACCACCTATAGGCTAGAGGAAATTTTATTTTATAGGACGTGCTTGCTTGTATTAGATTATAATATTAATATAGTTTGGTCACACTTGGAACCACTACACTAGGTGTTTTCTTGTTTTTTGTTATGATTTTGTTCCTATCATTATTTAGTCCTTAGTGTCATAATTGTCTTGACCTCATTGCACTCCCTAGGCATTTTTCACAAATAACTAGAGGCATTCCTCCTCAGTTTCCATTAGGGCATATTACTCCTCCCCATCGAGTTAAAGTTAGTCATCCCAGTCCTCCATCGATTCCTCATTATGACTCTAGTACTATTGATTCATCTAGTTATTCTTTTGATTTCGTGTATTCTAAACCTCATACTGTCACCATGTCAGGCACCAATGCAGGTTCAGGAAATGAAGGTTGTAACTGAGGTGCTAACCTGGGTAATACCACCTGTGGAACTTCTTCTAGTATGGTCACTCCTACTCCATTGATACCCTTCATGGTTGGTTTGAGTCTCCACAAGTTTAAATAGTTAAAAAATTATCCTCTTCTCCACTACCCCAATTGGCAAGTTATTCCTACCAAAATTCCTTCCGACATACCTAAGTTTGAAGGAAATCCTAGAGAAGGCCCCACAAATAACTTTTTCTCATTTAATATACAATGTTCATGCAAGCCCATCATTGAAGAATCCATCTATCTTAGTTTATTCTAACACACACTCATTGAAGTTGCTGCTAAGTGGTATGTCGATCATTCCAGCACCACTCATTCCACTTTTTCAATTCTTGCCAAAGATTTTATATCCTATTTCTAGTTACATCTCCATTATGACACTAGTACCAAACTCTTGACTTATTTCCTTCAAACTTCTACCACTTGCCTATCTGACCATGTCCAAGAATGGTGTAGAAGGAGGAGCATGTGTAGGGCCCTGAATTCAACGAGCATGTCTACATGGATTGGCTCCTTAGATAATTTTTGGCCCTCATAGGTAAATATGTCACATAACACTTCCATCAGATGGAGGAAGAAGCACTAAAAATAGCTTTGAAATGTGACTTTATCTATGCTCAGGCAGGTTATGTTTATTCCAATATCCTCGGCCTACCTCACCCAGGTAGTGCTAATGCACCAGGGGAATCTCATGTTGTATACAGTATCATTGGATCCATTTAAAACCCTCACCCTTAATCGTATACTCCACCTCTAATGAGTTATCTTCAACCCCAGTGGGGACCTATTCTTGTAACACTTATTTTCCTCCTCATATTTCATAAGGAAACCTTTATCTAGGTCAAAGCATGTCATATGCATATCCACAATGACATCAATAGATGCTAGGGCTAGTTGTTTCTGAGTATGTTTATCCAAATTTTTACCCTCCACCTTATTATATGTATGCATTTCTTAGCTCTCCGGCCCCTTTGACATCAGTGCCCCAGCCTACCTTGACTCCTGAACCTCTACCACAACAACCACCTCCTTCCCAAGGTCAAGTGTATGCTCAACATAGCGTGACCAATCCCCACAATCAAAAGAAAAATAATAAGGGGAAAGATAACAAAAACTAGCAATCTCAAGGTAACAAGGGTAACCAAGGTCCACCACCTAATGCACCCCACAGGAACCAACCTAATCCCACAAGCCATTAATAGGGTAAAAAACCCAAGAAAAAGAAGGCTCTTCATACTAATAATCCGTGTGCATGTTGTGGCATATATGACCATTATAATCATGATTGTCCCCTCTTACCTCATATGCTTCAAGTATGGGAAGCTCAAGAAGCTACCCCTAGAGGACAATGGGCCATAACTATGCTTCCTTCGACTCTTGTGTCGTCTCAACGGATAGTACTTTCCAATCCTTTTCCTCAATAAGGATATCTATCTTCCCAAGCTACACAAGATTAGGTAGCCCCCAAACCTCCACAATCTGGCCACCATGCTTATCATATTCTTATGATGAATTCTGATGAGGTAAACACCGCCCAACTCAACCTTCATATTCAATCATGCCAATATGACAAGCCACCTGCTACGTTTGTGACTGAGTCTTAACCCAAAGATTCCACGACGCCTATTCTGTCATCAAATGGTACGTTACATATTTCTCAGCCTAAGCCTGAGGTCATTTTCAAGAACATTATAGGTCCATTATGTCGAAATGGCACTTCACCTAAAGCTGCCCATACCTATAGCATAGTAGATGACCTAGCATAGTCTCATGTTTCCATGTCAACCATAGAAGTTCTCTAGATGTTCCCATCCTAATAGAAATATCTAATCTCTACTTTGGGTGTTGTGGATCCTTCTAATCATTGTTTGATTGTATTTTATGTTGACAAATAGGAACAACCCCCCTTCCTTCATATACCGCATTTAAAATAAGAGTCTCCATAAGAAACACCACTGTTCAACAGTGTATCATAGAAAAAGGTGACTCCACCTTTGTGATGGCTTCTAGTGTTTGGAAGCAACTTTGGTCACATGACCTATCCCCATTCACCATCACTATCTGTTCTTGCTATGGCCATCACTCATATCCCCTTGGATGATATCGCAATTGTCCTATCACATTTGTTGGAAAGACTCTTCCTATTGACATTGAGGCGATCGATGCCCCCTTAGATTACAACATTATTTTGGGTCATAACTACACCTATGTCATGTTGTAATATTCCAAAAATTTGGCCTCCATGCTAAATGGAATATTATAGTTGTTTTATCACTAGGTCGGTAAATAAATGGGTGGGGAGGCCTGTAAGTCACTTGAGCAGCAATAAAAACACTTCAAGTGTGAAAGGAGACCTTTGTAACAACTAAATAAAGCTCCTCCAAGTGTGAAAAATATTTGGGTCGTGTTGATTCAGTCAAATTTGACCAAGTCAATAGCGCTGATAAGGAGGAGTGGATATTAATTAGAGAATAACACAGTTTTGGAGGGAGATGGATGTCATGGAGGAAATGACCTAATTGAGTGGGGCCAAGGGCAAGCAAGCTCAAATTATATTTAAGGAAGAGGATGGCAGCCATTTGAGATGATGTTTTAGATTATTATCTTGATATTGGTCTGCGTAGACTTTTTTTTCCTCTTGCTGTTTAGCAGGGTTGCAGTGTTGTTTAGCACCGGGTGTTCCCAAGCAGGAATCCCACCTATTTCCTTAAGAGGCCTCTTGGAAGAGTATTGTATTAATTTCCACATTCAAGATTTTATGCCAAGCTATAGATTTCTTCATCAACACAGTTTCTATAGGTTATTGTGCTGTGTTGCATGGTGCAGCAATGGAGGGGTTAGAACCCCACTTTCTGAGCTATTTTCTCATAGGAGGAAGGCTTCCTTCTCTTGGGAGATATGTTTGGAGAGTTCTTGGGAACATTTCAGATCCTTGGCATTAGGCCATACATTTATCATCATTTCCAGCGCTATTCCAGCTAGGGAATGCATTAATTTTGAAGGCAGCTTCAGTGGAAGATCTTATGGTTTCTCTGTAGTGTTTCCTTGTGATTGAGGGGTTCATCCTTTGATGGGAGGATACCTTTGAGGGGGTCTACTTTAGATCTATTATAATTCAGCCTTATACACTCTTGTTCTTTAGTTTTCAGTGTATCTTCAACCATTGGGCTTTAGATTCCATCTTGTATAGATTGTATTTCTAAAAACCCCTTTCCGGGTTCCTTGTAGGAGTTTGTATTGAGAATATCTTTTGAGACTTATAATAGCCCTAAATATTTTGTACATCATTTTTCTGTAGCAATGTGTTTTTAACTGCATTTTAATAGTCTATGGCATTCTTGTATTATACAACAGTTCATTTGTAGAGTGATTTCTTATGGGTGGCTTGTTCCTTCATTGTATATGACGAATGCCTCATTGTTATGTATGATTTTGCTGATATAATACATGGATTAATGTATTAATTTCTGTCCCACATGTTTACGAGTTGATTTAAACTGCTACTTTAAATTTTAAGTTCATGTATTGTTGGATCTCCAATCTTGGGATATTATAAGATATTCCCAATATTGCTGGATTTTCCTTATTTTTGGATATTACAGTGGTATCAGAGCATAATCTTGGCTTAGCCTATGCATCCAAGACATTATTCCATTAGGAGGAGAAGCTTCTCACAGAAAAGAGAATATTCACAGAAGAAACAAAGACATGACTCCATTATTTGGAGAAATGAAGGAAGAGAGGGTCTCCCTGCTTCTTTTCCAAGCTATGAAAAATATCAAAGAAGATCTCAAGGAGATGAAAGGAGAGAAGTGTAGGAAATTACTGAGAGGGCTTCAAAGGGAAGCAAGCCTTATTTATTCACATGATGGGTGTGAGCATTCATCCACACATGCAGATCCACAGTGCAATCAATTTCCCACATTCACTGGAAGAAGGATGGAGGAAGGAGATGCACTAAGGGAGGAGACCTTTAGTGCCTATCTTCGAGAGTATGAGTCTCAATCATGGAGATTCAAAGAGCACTTGGAATTCCAAGGGTTTTTCCAACTCAAGGAAGGTAGAAGATCCAACAACCATTATATAATCAAGAGAGGTAGAATCTTTCTATCTAACTTTGATGGATCGTCAGAGTGCATAGCCAAAGCTTGGGTGGAGGAGCTAGATTCATATTTCCAGCTACACCAAGTTTCAGAAAAGGAGGCAATTAGAGTAGTAGCACTGCACCTCAAAGGTATTTCCCATAATTGGTGGTTTAATAGTTCTTCTTCATTTTATCATGCAAATATAAACACTTATGATGGGTTCACTAAGGAATTGGTGAGAATATTTGACATTAAATATTGTAATACATCTCTTGTGGAACCCAAAAACTTAAAACCTTTGCATGAGTTGGAGAGATATATCTTGCCTAATCCATTCCATATTTCTGATGAAGGGGATAAAAACATGCATAGTACCTTGCCAAAGGCAAGATCCCCACCTTTTGAAGAACCCTCTTCTATTGGTGAAGACATGGAGAAACATCCTTCAAAGGAAGACCAATATCAAGGGTCTCTCATTGATGATGAGGGAATCTCACATATTGATGAAGAGGATGAGAAAAGAAGAGCTAGAAGTGTTGTACCATTGGGAGAAAATCCATCACCACATGGATATGGGAAGGGATCCATTGTTTCCATTAGAGGAGCCCTTGTGTCCTTGCAAGGAGTTCCAAATGATTTAACATGTGGGAACCAAAGCACAATTCCAAAGAAGCATGAATCAGTTGTTGTGGGTTGTGAATCTTGGTAGATGGAAGAAAAAGAAAAGAAGGATCAACATCAAGGGATGATGAGAATTCACCCTTATCTATTCCAGGGGGTTTCTGCTAAAGAGAAGGAGACTGTATTGCATAGTGAAGAGAGGGAAAAATCAGTCCACTCATATATACAATCCACTTTAGATTTTTATGTCTCACTACATGGGGGCATTCCACTTGGGAGGCCACCAGATCTAGAGTTGGTAGGAGACATTTTTCCATTTGTTTCACCACTGTTAGATTATGGAGTGGTGAATACCTTGGAGGAGTTCAGTACAACGCAGAGATTTTGGGATAGACTCAAGGAGGAGAGAGATATTCTCCCATTTTCAACATCACCCACTCTCACTACAAATACTGCGCTGATAGAAGTTGTTGCAGTGATGGAGGATGGCACCTTCATGGTTCAAGGGAGCTGCTCGATGGATTTGGAGAAACATAGGGTACTTCCTTTGAGGAAGGAATCCTCCATACATTGGGGTAGAGGGAGGCCACTCATGCTTACATTGGCCAAGATCAAGAGGTTCTTTTTGGATGGTAGCTTCTCATGGGAGGCCAACCCCCAAAGGTCACCCCTTCTATTTGAGCATGAAAAACTGCATGATGAGCATGGAAGCAATTTGGAGGATGAATTTTTCATGAGGGATGTCAAAGGAGAAGACAACATCATGTGGGGTGCTTCACATTGTAGATCATCAACGCTCTCTCTTAGGAGGATTGATTAATATTGGAGGTCTCAACTGTTGGTAGACTACTCCAAGGATCTTGCTGCTTGCATGATTCTTGATGACCCTGATGGAGATGATAGATATATGGTGGAGGATGTGGTCATATATTCTTATGGTATAGTCTTATTAACTAGAGCTTCTGAGATCAAGGAGAAGATGCTACATGCAGCACATGAGGACTTCATTTCCATGCACTTTGATGCATATCTTTCCTTGGCAAAGGAGTTCATCTGGGAGGGCATCCAACATGATATATTTCGGCATATGGAGAGATGAATAGCCCGAATGGTGATAGAGAAGATTTCAAAGCCACTTCCCTAATATTTGGAAGTGAGGAAGAATTTCTAGTTGAGCCATTTCAGCTCTGTTGGCACCCTGTAATCAGCAAGATTGGCAAAAGTCTGACTGCAGGGAGAACATCGTTTCAACCACTTTTGGATTCTAGGATCTAGCCCTCTTGAATCCAGAGAGGGATCTCTCTAATAAGTGCAAAGATGGATTTGTATTTGAATTTTTATGTAATGATATTAGGCTAGTTATGAATGCCGAGGGTTTTTTCTATTTTTGGATGGTTGAGCACGATTATTATTTGAGGTGGAAAGCTCTAAATGCAAAGAGTTTCAAAGGTGTGAAGTCACAAGCAAATAGAATAAGCTTTGGCCAAGAAGATAGATAATTGCAGGCTTTAGTCCATTGGGCTATGGATTCATAATAAGGTTTAATTGAAACAACAAGGGGAAAGAGTGGTCCATGGGGCAAGTCATCTATGTCTAAGGATCTCTTTAAAGTTTGATTTATGGAATGAAATGAGACAAAAAGAAAGGGAATTAAACAGATGAAGAACAAAGAGCAACCTAAGATCAGGTAAGTACTTCTAAAATAGCCTAATTTTTACATACACTTAAGAACGACATAAAAGTAATCTAAGATCAGGTAAGTACTTCTAAACTAGCCTGCTTTTGATACACTTTCAATAGAAAAACGTTTTAAAACAAAGGGGAACTTGAAGGCAACTGTTGGAGAAGAAACTAGCGGGCCGGGCTCACCACAGATCCTCTCCTAGCTCTTCTCTACTTGGTAACTTTCAAGACAAACACAAAGATAACAAAGAATGGCCTAAGATCTGGTAAGTGTTTCAACACTAGCCAGCTTTCAACACATTCCAAGGGAAACATTCAAACAATCTTTGGGGATAAAACTAGGACCAGGGTACACCATATCTTCCTTAGTTCATCTCTACTTAACGTATACTGAAAATAACATTTAAGAATAACAATTAGCTAAGGAAATAGGATGAGGGAATGCCAACATTCCTATGCTTAGAACTGAATTAAATCATTCCTAAATAACACGAATTGGAAGAAAACATGTAGATAAAGATTTTCAGTTAGAGAAGGGTACTGATATAAAGTAGGTCCTAACTCTATGCATGTTGTTCTTTATAAGAGAAGGTGAACACAATGAAAACAGAAATAAAATAACAATTTACAATAATAAATCACATCACCATCAACATAGACCAGGATCACATAAATCAGCTTGTATTGATGCTCCAAACCAGTTACAGCTTTACATCCAATGCTCTAGCTTAACAATCATCTACACTTCCCAGACTAACTTATTTATCACAAGTAGAGCTTCAAGAGCCAGTGGACACTATTTACAAGTAGAAGTCTCAAGCTCAGTTATATTTCAAATTTCAGCAACCAACCTATTTTTCATCTTCTCTAGTAGTATTTATAGAAGAACGAGGAGGTGAGATCTAATAAAAGATCACCCAAGATAATTAATACAGATTAATGACTTCTCGGCCTTTGTGGGGCTCGACGGAAAATTTTACAGGTGTTCTATCTGTACTAATGTTTTTCATCTAAGATTAAGCTCAGTGGGTGCTCTTATTGACTTTTGAGGCTCTGTGTTATGTTAAAGTAACTCTGCTGATGTTTTGTCATTAAGTTTATTTGTAGAATTAATTCTCTGGTTGTGCTGAGGCAAATGTTTCTTTTGATCAATAACTTCGGTCTGTGTTTGAATGCCTTGAGGCACAGGTGGCACTGTGGTAGCTAGGAGGAATCAATTTGCCTCAGATGTGGTGGTGGAGGCCTTTCTGTCTGATAAAAACTTATGATTTTCTTTAAACTGTGTCTTAATTGGGAGGATTAGGCTTTTGATAATCAATCTTAGCCGTGATCCCCATAGATATGTCTTCAATCTCTTATTCTGGTGCATTCTATCTTCGACACTGATACTCTTTGTTTGTGATTTATTCACTGTGTCTTGTTGATGTGTAGTGTTGTGCAGGGCTCGTGAGGCATCAATGCCTTTGAAGCTGATCTTGGGACCTATGGGTTATGGTCCCACATACACAATCGATGGGTTTTAATTAAATTCACACACCATACCTTAGTTTATCCCCCGAGCTCCTTTGAGTGCCATCACCGTTCGATGAGCCAGCCTCAGATCGGATGGCGCACGTCAATATCGCGCTGACCCCACAGTCGAAATTTAATGTGCAATGAGGGAGCGATGAGGCAATATTGTCCCATCGACGTGGCGGATTTTTATAGGATCGCTTGCCATTGAGTGGTTTCCGTTCTGTACCAAAAGTGGTGCGATCAAAACTACTTCCATCTTTCTCGTTAATATGATGGAAAAAACCATTTAATCACCCTTTATCAAACGATATACCCTAGATTTCAAAACTCTCGATAAAACCAAGCTGCATAAACCATTTCAGGTGAAAAAAGGTGCCCACTGAATTCAGGGTCTTTATGACCCAAAATTTTTATCAAATCTGCCCTAAAGAGCATATTGGGTCTGTTTTAGGGCCTGCTGACGTTAGCCCAAGTGTGACCTGAAATTTTTATCAAACCTGCCCTATAAAAATTTCAGGTCTGGATTCCATGACTATGCGAGCAACCAAACAAAACCTACTCCAATCATTTGCTGCCACGTGTGTGCTGACTAGGCGTTGGGGACCACCGGTTCTGTGGGACTGCTGACTGCTGTCGTGGCTATGGGGACTAGGGCGATTGATTGTGGGTCGTCGATCTACAGATCAGATCGATGGTGGAGATGTTTTGAGAAATGCACTAGCGGAAAACTCTACAAACCATATAAAATTCCAAAAAATTAATATAAACAAAGCTTTTATGTGTCGGGATGGTTTTATATATACGAAGTGGATAGTTGCCCGACTGCGGGGCCTTGGTTTATATGAAATGAAATATGATTGGGGGCTATAATACACAGGGCTAATCGGCATCAGAGTTTGGTTTAAACACAAAAAAATGTGCTCTATGAGTTGCTCTGACGCGATAAGCGCTTGGGACCCTTAGCACTTGGTTCTAGCACTGGGGCATGTGGAGCGGAAGTGGTTTAAGACTTAGCCCAAGGGGGCTTAAGAATTTATACAAAAATATGTATTTTTTATATTTTTTCTGGTTTTCAAAGGGTTTTGGGGGTTTCGGTAGAGTTCAAAAATGAGTTTTAAACATGAAAAATGATTTTCATGAATGGAAGAAGGGGAATCATGAAAATAGAGGAGTTTTATGGAGGAAAAATGGCAGCAAAATGAAGGTTATTTTTCTTAATGGAGGAGGGTGAAAAAGGGATTTTTGCAGCATTTTTTCCTCATGAAATCAGAAGAATTCCAAAGTGTAAAATGGGCATAGTAGGGAAGATTTTGGACAGAGGCATGAGGCCTTCAAGAGTCTTCAAGAGATAACACTTTTTTGCAATAAAATTTGTTCTTTGAAGGCTCCAAAAAATAACTTAGCCACCTTTTGGTATAACAAATTTTATAGGTGGCTAACTGTGGCTCCACTTGGGGATGTTGCCTTCTCGAAGGCATCAAGAACTTCAGATTTGCATTCTCTGGGAGGCTGATATGTGCCTCATCCATTGGGCTGCCCTTCCTTTGTTGGGATGATCTTGGTCTGAAAACATATTAGAAACCATAAAACAATGGATCTTTCATCAAGAAGCTTTCTACCTACCCAATCCTGCTGATCTAATATTTTTTCTTCATTAGAGTGCACTTGGATTGGCAAACTCTTTCACAACATTTTATTCTTTTGAAAGAATAAAAATAATCTAATTCTACTGCTTATTTCTCCATAGGATCAGATTAAACAGTTAAGTCCATATGATTATCTACCTAATCTACCATATGTTGGGATTAAACTGTCCAACAAATTTTATTCACTAAATCCTACAACAGAAATTTAAAAGCATACAAGTCAGGATTGAACAGTCTAACTTGTTGTTGATCTATGGCATAAAAAACAAGCTACACATAGATCTTATTTTGTACAAAATTAAAACAAAATGGAAGGCTTAGGATCTGAAATTTCAAATAATTTCCTTCATCTCTTTTAAAACTCTGTTTTGACTTTTGTTTGAGCTATCTTTCCTTTGTCAACTAGTTCAGATTTTGAGCTAATTGGAACCAGATTTACATCTTTTTTGACTCAGAATTTGAAACAGATTTGAGTCATTCACTTTGGGAACTTAGGTTCATATTTTGAGCATGTTTGAACCTTTAATTTCTATCCTAAATTATCTACTGATAAGCCAAGATTAAAAAGTTTGGAAAATCGATTTCGCTATCCTATCAGCAAAAAATTTAAAACTAATTAGTCAAGATTAGGCTGTTTGACTAATTAGAAGTGTGTTCTTTAGGAGTGGCGTTTAAGCTTGCACGCTTTCAGATTTGTTTCTCTTTTTGGTATGGGGCTGTACCTTTATTGTTTTTACAATCTGCCCTCTTTTCTTTCTTCTATTGTTTTTGAATTTTTCCTCTTTTGTATTCTTCAAAGAAAAAAACAACAACTAACTAAATGCTCAAAGGTTGAGCTTTATTGACATTCCTATCTAACATAGCCTAAATTCAAATATTTACATTTTTAACTTACAAACTCTCCTTTCCAATACATCCAGTCAATCAAATGATTCAATGACTCGTCTTTACTGATCTCTTTGAGCATGTAGGATAAACAGGGGCATTCCCAAGCTCTTTGTTTCTTGGCAGCAGCTCTGAAGAATTTTGTTGCACTTGGTAATATATTTTTGTCTGCAACCTTTATCCCTTCTTCAGAAGTCTTCAGGAAATCATCATAGGGATCTTGAAATAATTCCTGGTTAAGAGTATTTGGAAGACGTGTTTCAACCAGGATCATCTCTTCTTTCTCCATTGGATCAAGGCAAAGATTCTTTTGAGGAAGACAAACTTCCTCATCTTCATTATTATCTGAGCTGGAGGACTCATCATATATTGCAGGGCTGTCCTCTTGTAGTCCGGTTAGGCTCTGGTTTAGTGGACTGTACTCTGTGAGGAGGTTACTATATTCTTGAGCAGGGATATGTTCAATTTCTTCCTCTTTTTCAAGAGAAGGCTCCTTGGTTAGAACCTGCTAAAAAATTTCTTTGTTTCTTTCCTCCTCATCCTTTGAGCTGAAAGTCTGCTGAGTCCCAATCACATGGAAACTTTTACTGATGATCTGAAATGAAGCAGAGAAAAGATCCAATGAATCTTCACTCACTTCCAGGCTTTGAAAAATTTCATCATTAGTATCATAAATAGTCTGTACTATCTCATTACTTCTTTGAAGGAACTGATCTTCCTCCCATAAATATGCTAATGATGGTCCTGCAAGATTAACTTATGTTTGGGAAGCATCATCACTAGATAGATCTAAGTTAGGAAAATCACCAATATAATTAATACTACCAATAAAACATACTGGGTTATCAGTAGGCTCTTCTTTATTCTGATTTACAAAAGAAATTTCTAAATCTGTACAACAAAGTTATTTATGTAAATGGGCAAGAGTGTTTGTTTTGCAAAAAGAATTAGAGACTGAATGTTTATTAATAGTATGATCTATCTCTTTTTCGATCAAAGGGGAAGATGTTTCTATGTTCCTTTGAATAGGAGTACAACAATTCTCTGTCTCTAGTGAAGACTAATTTTGAGGCTAGATGTTCTCTTGAGCCTCTTTTATAAGGGATGATGAATCAATATTTGAGTTTTCAGGGATATCTCAAGGAATGTCCATTATTTCTTGTTGTTTTATTCCTCAAGTGATTCATCTATATTCTTATAATTTTTCAATAAGATATTAAACTCATGAATGGCTATTAAAATATCTTTAGGATGCATTTCTTCCAAAGCTTCATCATTATTTATAATGTGTTTGGTGATGTTTTGTGATGGATCATAATATATCGCACCCCATGATAATGATGTAGTGTTTTCTTTATAGTTCTCATAAAACATGTATTCAAAGTCCCTTAAAGAAAACAAACTATTAGATCTCAAGCATTCATACCAATCCCTAGCTTTTCCTTCTAATATTATCATGAACATTTTCATTAGGCAATCTTCATGCCATTCAACTTTCAACCTCCATACATGTATACGAAATTTGATGAGATGTAATAGAGGGTCATCAAAATTTTCACCTTGAAAAACAGGAAGGTTTTCATCCCAATTCACCTGGGACATCTTGTGTGGAAACCCAGGGATATGATCTCTACTCATTGGGACTTATCTTCGTTGTATCGTTGGAATCATGCTTGTAAATTAGGAAAGAGGTCACTGTGTCTGGTCAATTAGTTAAAGGTCTTCTACCAGTGAAGTCATATGGTATTTTGGGAGTTTCAGAGTGGGGAGTTTCACGGTGGAAAATTTTTAGCTCGTAAGGAGGTAAAATTTTTTATGGTTCCACCACCATGTGTTTCTTGTAGAGCTACAAGGTTTTCAGGAACTGAATTACCTCTCAAGGGTGATCTGAAAACAGTTGAAGATTTTATCTTAGGAGACTTCCTAAGGATACTTTTTGGGTTATCAACTATATTATGTGTGTTAGTGTCAGGATGGGCTCTAGTATGAATCTTTCTAGGAGCCACTATGCTGTGTTTTTCAGACCCAAATAAACAAGAAAATTTCAACCAGGTATGACAGTCTTTAAAAGGTCAACTAATTTTTTTACAAAAAATTTAATCCCATAGTCCTCTAACTGAGTTTGAATGATATTACAATGATAAGGTTTCTTCCCAGTGGAATCTTAAGGTCTGTTTAGGATTGTGGAGTCACCAAATGGAAGTTTTTAGCTCTTTTTTAGAGATAAAAGGTTTTATGGTCCACTACCTATTTATTGGATACCATTATGAAATATTTTTGGGTTTTCTGAGTTATTTTTCAGTCCTATTGGTTGCTAAGAGTGTCCTAAATCTGTTTCAAAACTTAGCTACATTTATGAGACAAAAATAGTCTACTCTTATGCCTAAGCTAGCTGATTTTTCAAGGTTAGATAAAGTCTTATGAGAATCCTAGGGTTTGCCTAGTTTTTCACTGATTCAAACAAGTTTTTATCATGATTACCGTTGGTTTGGTAGTGCTTGAAAAGGCTGCTTTTTACTCAGTAAACAATGTTTGTATGAAATTTTATGTGGAACCAAATATTAAAATTAGATTCGTCCCCAGCGGAGTCGCCAGAAATTTTGGCACCCTATAATCAACAAGATTGGCAAAAGTCCGACTGTAGGGAGAACATCGTTTCAACCACTTTGGGATTCTAGGATCTAGCCCTCCTGAATATAGAGATGGATCTCTCCAATAAGTGCAAATATGGATTTGCATTTTAAGTTTTGTGTAATGATATTAGGCTAGTTATGAAGGCTGAGGGTTTGTTTTGTTTTTGGATGGTTGAGCATGATTATTATTTGAGGTGGAAATTTCTAAATGCAAAGAGTTTCAAAGGTGTGAAGTTGGAAGAAAATAGAACAAGCTTTGGCCAAGAAGATAGATAATTGCAGGCTTTAGTCCACTGGGCTATGGAGTCATAATAGGGTTTAATTGAAACAACAAGGGGCAAGAGTGGTCCATGGGGAAGGTCATCTATGTCTAAGGATATCTTTAATGTTTGATTTATGGAATGAAATGAGACAAAGGGGAATTAAACATATGAAGAACAAAGAGCAGCCTAAGATCAAGTAAGTACTTATAAACTAGCCTACTTTTGACATACACTTAAGAAAGACATAAAATAAATCTAAGATCAGGTAACTACTTCTAAAATAGCCTCGTTTTGATACACTTTCAATAGAAAAATGTTTTAAAACAAAGGGAAACTTGAAGGCAATTGTTGGAGAAGAAACTAGCGGGTCGGGCTCACGACAGATCCTCTCCTAGCTCTACTCTACTTGGTAACTTTCAAGACAAACACAAAGATAACAAAGAATGGCCTAAGATCTAGTAAGTGTTTCAACACTAGCCAGCTTTCAACACATTCCAAGGGAAACATTCAGACAGTCTTTGGGGATAAAAATAGGACCAGGGCACACCATATCTTCCTTAGTTCATCTCTACTTAACGTATACTGAAAATAACATTTAAGAATAGCAATTAGCTAAGGAAATAGGATGAGGGAAAGCCAAAATTCCTATGCTTAGAACTGAATTAAATCATTCCTAAATAACACAAATTGGAAGAAAACATGTAGATAAATATTTTCAGTCAGAGAAGGGTACTGATATACAGTAGGTCATAACTCTATTCATGTTGTTCTTTATAAGAGAAGGTGAACACAATGAAAACATAAATAAAATAACAATTTACAATAAGAAATCACATCACCATCGACATAGACCAGGATCCCATAAATCAGCTTGTATTGATGCTCCAAACCAGTTACAGCTTTAAGTCCAATGCTCTAACTTAACAATCATCTACACTTCCCAGACTAACTTATCTATCACAAGCAGAGCTTCATGAGCCAGTGGACACTATTTACAAGTAGAAGTCTCAAGCTCAGTTATATTTCAAAGTTCCGCAACCAGCCTATTTCTCATCTTCTCCAGTAGTATTTATAGCATAATGAGGAGGTGAGATCTAATAAAAGATCTCCCAAGATAATTAATATAGATTAATGACTTCTTGACCTTTGTGGGGCTCGATGGAAAGTTTTACAGGTGTTCTATCTATATTAATGTTTTTCATCTAAGATTAAGATCAGTGGGTGCTCTTATTGACTTTTGAGGCTCTGTGTTATGTTAAAGTAACTCTACTGATGTTTTGTCATTAAGTTTATTTGTAGAATTAATTCTCTGGCTGCGTTGAGGCAAATTTTTCTCTTTATCAATAACTTCGGTCTATGTTTGAATGCCTTGAGGCACAGGTGGCACTGTGATAGCTGGGAGGAATCAATTTGCCTCAGATGTGGTAGTGGAGGCCTTTCTGTCTGATAAACACTTATGATTTTCTTTAA
This sequence comes from Pinus albicaulis, assembly GCA_034641835.2. Lineage (NCBI taxonomy): Eukaryota > Viridiplantae > Streptophyta > Pinopsida > Pinales > Pinaceae > Pinus > Pinus albicaulis. The sequence continues at coordinate 990,262,484 of CM076581.1, forward strand.
ACTGTGTCTTAATTGGGAGGATTAGGCTTTTGATAATCAATCTTAGCCATGATCCCCATAGATCTGTCTTCAATCTCTTGTTCTGGTGCATTCTGTCTTCGACACTGATACTCTTTTTTTGTGATTTATTCACTGTGTCTTGTTGACGTGCAGTTTTGCACAGGGCTCGCGAGGCATCAATGCCTTTGAAGTTGATCCTTGGACCTGTGCATTATGGGACCACATACATAATCAACGAGTTTTAATTAAATTCACACGCCATACCTTAGTTTATTCCCCGAGGTCCTTTGAGTGCGATCACCGTTTAATGAGCCAGCCTCAGATCAGACGGTGCATGTCAATATCGCGCTGACCCCACAGTTGACATTTAACACACGATGAGGGAGCGATGAGGCGGTATTGTCCTGTCGACGTGGCGGCCTTTTACAGGATCGCTTGCCATTGAGTGGTTTCCTTTCTGTACCAAAAGCGGTGCGATCAAAACTGCTTCCAGCTTTCTCTTTAATATGATGGAAAAAACCATTTAATCACCCTTTATCAAATAATATACCCCGGACTTCAAAACTTCCGATAAAACCAAGCTGCATAAACCATTTCGGGTGACAAAAGGTGCCCGTTGACGTCAGGGTCTTTGTGACCCGAAATTTTTATCAACTCTGCCCTGAAGAGCGTATCGGGTCCGTTTTGGGGCCTGCTGACGTCAGCCCAAGTGTGAACCAGAATTTTTATCAAACCTGCCCTATAAAAATTTCAGGTCTGGATTCCATGACTATGTGAGCAACCAAACAAGACTCGCTCCAATCAGTTGCTGCGGCGTGTGTGCTAACTAGGCATTGGGGACCACCGGTTCTGTGGGATTGCTGACTGCTATCATGGCCATGGGGACCAGGATGATTGATTGTGGGCCGTCGATTTGCAGATCAGATCGATAGTGGATATGTTTTGAGAAATGTGTCGGCGTAAAACTCTACAAACCATATAAAAAACCCAAAAAATTAATATAAACAAAGCTTTTATGCGTTGGGATGGTTTTATATATACGAAGTGGATAGGCACCCGACTGTGGGGCCTTGGTCTATATGAAATTAAATATGATCAGGGGCTATAATACACAGGGCTAATCGACATCAGAGTTTGGTTTAAACACAAAATATGTGCTCTGTGAGTTTCTCTAACATGATAAGCACTTGGGACCCTTAACACTTGGTTCTAGTGCTGGGGCATGTGGAGGGGAAGTGGTTTAAGAATTAGACCAAGGGGGCTTAAGCCTTTATACAAAAATATGTATTTTTTATGATTTTTTCTGGTTTTCAAATGGTTTTGGGGGTTTCGGTAGAGTTCAAAAATGAATTTTAAACATGAAAAACGATTTTCATGAATGGAAGAAGGGGAATCATAAAAATAGATGAGTTTTATGGAGGAAAAAGGGGAGAAAAATGAAGGTTAGTTTTCTTAATGGAGGAGGGGGAAAAAGGGATTTTTTCAGCAGTATTTTCTCATGAAATCAGCAAAATTCGAGAGTGTAAAATGACAATAGTAGGGAAGATTTTGGACAGAGGCATGAGGCCTTCAAGAGTCTTCAAGAGATAACACTTTTTTGCAATAAAATTTGTTCCTTGAAGGCTCCAAAAATTTACTTAGCCACCTTTTGGTATAACAAATTTTATAGGTGGCTAACAGTGGCTCCACTTGGGGATGGTGCCTTCTTGAAGGCATCAAGAACTTTAGACTTGCATTCTCTAGGAGATTGATCTGTGCCTCATCCATTGGGCTACCATTCCTTTGCTGGGATGATCTTGCTCTGAAAACATATTAGCAGCCATAAAACAATGGATATTTCATCAACAAGCTTTCTACCTACCAAATCCTACTGATCTAACTTTTTTTCTTCATTAGAGTGCACTTGGATTGGCAAACTCTTTCACAACATTTTATTCTTTTGAAAGCATAAAACTAATCTAATTTTGCTTCTCATTTCTCCATGGGCTTAGATTAAACAGTTGAGTCCATATGATTCTCTACCTAATCTACCATCTGTTGGGATTAAACTGTCCAACAGATTTTATTCACTAAATCCTACAACAAAAATTTAAAAGCATACAAGTTAGGATTGAACAGTCTAACTTGTTGCTGATCTATGGCATAAAAAACTTGTTGCACATATATCTTATTTTGCAGAAAATTAAAAAAAAATGGAAGGATTAGGATATGAAATTTCAAAGCATTTCCTTCATCTCTTTTACAACTCTGTTTTGACTTTTGTTTGAGCTGAATTTCCTTTGTCAATTGGTTTAGCTTTTGAGCTAATTGGAACCAAATTTACATCTCTTTTGACTCAGAATTTGAAATAGATTTGAGTCATTCTCTTTGGGAACTTAGGTTCATATTTTGAGCATGTTTGAACCTTTAATTTCTATCCTAAACTGTCTACTGATAAGCCAAGATTAAACAGTTTGGCAAATCGAATTCACTATCCTATCAGTAGAAAATTTTAAACTAATTAATCAAGATTAGGTTGTTTGACTAACTAGAAGTGTGTTCTTTAGGAGTGGCATTTGAGCTTGCACGCTTTTAGATTTGTTTCTCTTTTTGGTATGGGGTTGTAACTTTATTGTTTTTACAATCTTCCCTCTTTTATTTCTTCTATTGTTTTTGAATTTTTCCTCTTTTGTATTCTTCAAAGCAGAAAACAACAACTAACTAAATGCTCAAAGGTTGAGCTTTATTGAAATTCCTATCTAACCTATTCTAACTTCGAATATTTACATATTTAACTTACAAACTCTCTTTTCCAATACATCCAGTCAAGCAAATGATTCCATGACTGATATTTTCTCATCTCTTTGAGCATGTAGGATAAACAGGGGCATTCCCAAGCTCTCTGTTTCTTGGCAGCAGCTCTGAAGAATTTTTTTGCACTTGGTAATATATTGTTGTTTGCAACCTTTATCCCTTATTCAGAAGTCTTCAGGAAATCATCATAGGGATCTTGAAATAATGGCTGGTTAAGAGCATTTGGAAGATTTTTTTCAACCAGGATCATCTCTTTTTTCTCCACTAGATCAAGGAAAAGATTCTTTTGAGGAAGACAAACTTCCTCATCTTCATTATTATATGAACTGGAGGAATCATCATATATTGCAAGGTTGTCCTCTTGTAGTCTGGGTAGGCTTTGGTTTAGTGGAATGTACTCTATGAGGATGTTATTATATTCTTGAGCAGGGGTATGTTCAATTGCTTCCTCTTTTTTAAGAGAAGGCTCCTTGGTTAGAACCTGCTCAAAAATTTCTTTGTTTATTTCCTCCTCATCCTTTGTGTTGAAAGTCTACTGAGTCATAATCACATGGAAACTATTACTGATGATCTAAAATGAAGGAGAGAAAGATCCAATGAATCTTCACTCACTTCCAGGCTTTGAAAAATTTCATCATTAGTATCATAAATAGTCTGTACCGGCTCATTACTTCTTTGAAGGAACTGATCTTCCTCCCATAAATCTGCTAATGATTGTCCTGCAAGATTAACTTCTGTTTGGGAAGCATCATCACTAGATAGATCTAAGTTAGGAAAATCCCAATATAATTAATAATACCAATAAAACATACTGGGTTATCAGTAGGTTCTTCTTTAGTCTGATTTACAAAAGAAATTTCTAAATCTGTACAACAAATTTCTTTATGTGAATGGGAAAGACTGTTTGTTTTGCAATAAGAATCAGAGACTAACTGTTTATTAATAGTCTAATCTATCTCTTTTTCTGTCAAAGGGGAAGATGTTTTTGTGTTCCTTTGAATAGGAGTACAGCAGTTCTCTGTCTCTTTTGAAGACCGATTTTGAGGCTAGATGTTCTCTTGAGCCTCTTTTATAAGGGATGATGAATCAATATTTGAGTTTTCAGGGATATCTTGAGGAATGTCCATTATTTCTTGGTTGTTTTCTTCCTCAAGTGATTCATCTATATTCTTATAATTTTTTGATAAGATATTAAACTCATGAATGGTTGTTAAAATATCTTCATGATGCATTTCTTCCAAAGCTTCATCATTATTTATAATGTGTTTGGTGATGTTTTGTGATGGATCATAATATATTGCACCCCATGATAATGATGTAGTGTTTTCTTTATAGTTCTCGTAAAACATGTATTCAAAGTCCATTAAAGAAAACAAACTATTAGATCTCAAGCATTCATACCAATCCCTAGCTTTTCCTTCTAATGTTAACATGAAAATTTTCATTAGGCAATCTTCATGCCATTCAACTTTCAACCTCCATACATGTATATGAAATTTGATGAGATGTAATAGAGGGTCATCAAATTTTTCACCTTGAAAAACGGGCAGGTTGTCATCCCAATTCACCTGGGGCATCTTATGTGAAAACCCAGGGATATGATCTCTACTCATTGGGGCATATCTTCGTTGTATCCTTGGAATCATGCTTGTAAATTAGGAAAGAGGTCACTGTGTCTGGCCAATCAGTTCAAGGTCTTCTACTAGTGGAGTCATTTGGTATTTTGGGAGTTTCAAAGTGGGGATTCGCCCGGCGGAAAAATTTTAGCTTGTAAGGAGGTAAAATGTTTTATGGTTCCACCACCATGTGTTTCTTGTAGAGCTACAAGGTTTTCAGGAACTGAATTACCTCTCAAGTGCGATCTAAAAAAATTTGAAGATTTTATCTTAGGAGACTTCCTAAGGATACTTTCTGGGTTATCAACTATTTCAGGTGGGTTAGGGTCAGGATGGGCTCTAGTATGAAACTTTCTAGGAGCCACTATGTTGTGTTTTTCAGACCCAAATAAACAAGAAAATTTCAACCATGTATGACATTCTTTAAAAGGTCAACTAATCTGTTTACACAAATTTTAATCCTACAGTCCTCTAACTAAGTTTGAATGATATTACAATGATAAAGTTTCTTCCTAGTGGAGCCTTAAGGTCTGTTTAGGATTGTGGAGTCGCCAAGTGGAATTTTTTAGCTCTTTTTCAGAGGTAAAAGGTTTTATGGTCCACTACCATGTTTATTGGATACTAATCTGAAATATTTTTGGGTTTTCTAAGTTATTTTTCAGTCCTATTGGTTTCTAAGAGTGTCCTAAGTCTGTTTAAAACTTAGCTACAGTTATGAGACAAAAACAGTCTACTCTTATGGATAAGCTAGCTGATTTTTCAAGGTTAGATAAATTCTTATGAGAATCCTAGGGTTTGCCTAGTTTTTCACTGATTCAAACAAGTTTTTATCATGACTACCATTGGTTTGGTAGTTCTTGAAAAGGCTGATTTTTACTCACTAAACAATGTTTGTATGAAATTTTATGGGGAACTAGATATTAAAATTACATTCATCCCCAGTGGAGTCACCAAAAATGTTGGCACCCCGTAATCAGCAAGATTGGAAAAATTCCAACTGCAGGGAGAACACCGTTTCAACCACTTTGGGATTCTAGGATCTAGCCCTCCTGAATCCAGAGAGGGATCTCTCCAATAAGTGCAAAGATGGATTTGTCTTTGAAGTTTTGTGTAATGATATTAGGCTAGTTATGAACGCCGAGGGTTTGTTTTATTTTTGGATGGTTGAGCATGATTGTTATTTGAGGTGGAAAGTTCTAAATGTAAAGAGTTTCAAAGGTGTGAAGCTGCAAGAAAATAGAACAAGCTTTGGCCAAGAAGATAGATAATTGTAGGCTTTAGTCCATTGGGCTATGGAGTCATAATAGGGTTTAACTGAAACAACAAGGGGCAAGAGTGTTCCATGGGGAAAGTCATATATGTCTAAGGATCTCTTTAAAGTTTTATTTATGGAATTAAATGAGACAAAAAGAAGGGGAATTAAACAGATGAATAAAAAAGAGCAGCCTAAGATCAGGTAAGTACTTCTAAACTAGCCTTCTTTTTACATAAACTTAAGAAAGACATAAAAGTAATCTAAGATCAAGTAAGTACTTCTAAAATAGCCTGCTTTTGATACACTTACAATATAAAAACGCTTTAAAACAAATGGAAACTTGAAGGCAACTGTTGGAGAAGAAACTAATGGGCCGGGCTCACCATAGATCCTCTCCTAGCTCTGCTCTACTTGGTAACTTTCAAGACAAACACAAAGATAACAAATAATGGCCTAAGATTTGGTAAATGTTTCAACACTAGCCAACTTTCAACACATTCCAAGGGAAACATTCAGATAGTCTTTGGGGATAAAACTAGGGCCAGGGCACACCATATCTTCCTTAGTTCATCTCTACTTAACGTATATTGAAAATAAAATTTAAGAATAACAATTACCTAAGGCAATAGGGCGAGGGAACACCAGCATTCCTATGCTTAGAACTGAATTAAATCATTCCTAAATAACACCAATTGGAAGAAAACATGTAGATAAAGATTTTCAGTCAGAGAAGGGTACTGATATATAGTAGGTCCTAACTCTATGCATGATGTTCTTTATAAGAGAAGGTGAACACAATGAAAACAGAAATAAAATAACAATTTACAATAAGAAATCACATCACCATCGACATAGACCAGGATCCCATAAATCAGCTTGTATTGATGCTCCAAACTAGTTACAGCTTTAAGTCCAATGCTCTAGCTTAACAATCATCTACACTTCCCAGACTAACTTATCTATCACAAGCAGAGCTTCAAGATCCAGTGGACACTATTTAAAAGTAGAAGTCTCAAGCTCAGTTATATTTCAAAGTTCAGTAACCAACCTATTTCTCATCTTCTTCAGTAGTATTTATAGAAGAATGAGGAGGTGAGATCTAATAAAAGATCTCCCAAGATAATTAATACAGATTAATGAATTCTCTGCCTTTGTGGTGCTCGACAGAAAATTTTACAAGTGTTCTTTCTATATTAATGTTTTTCATCTAAGATTAAGCTCAGTGGGCGCTCTTATTGACTTTCGAGGCTCTATGTTATGTTAAAGTAATTTTGCTGATGTTTTGTCATTAAGTTTATTTTTAGAATTAATTCTTTGGCTGCGCTGAGGCAAATGTTTCTTTTGATCAATAACTTCAGTCTGTGTTTGAATGCCTTGAGGCACAGGTGGAACTATGGTAGCTGGGAGGAATCAATTTTCCTCTGATGTGGTGGTGGAGGCCTTTCTGTCTGATAAACACTTATGATTTTCTTTAAACTGTGTCTTAATTGGGAGGATTAGGCTTTTGATAATCAATCTTAGTCGTGATCCCCACAAATCTGTCTTCAATCTCCTGTTCTGGTGTGTTCTGTCTTCGACACGGATACTCTTTGTTTGTGATTTATTCACTATGTATTTTTTATGTATAGTGTTGCGCATGGCTCGCGAGGCATCAATGCCTTTGAAGCTGATCCTGAGACCTATGGGTTATTGGCCCACATACACAATCGACAGGTTTTAATTAAATTCACACGCCATACCTCACATTATCCCCCGAGCTCCTTTGAGTGCGATCACCGTTCGACGAGCCAGCCTCAAATCGGACAACACACGTCAATATCGCGTTGACACCATAGTCGACATTTAACGCACGATGAGGGAGCGAGGAGGTGGTATTGTCCCATCGACGTGGTGGCCTTTTACAAGATCGCTTGCCATTGAGTGGTTTCCTTTCTGTACCAAAAGCGGTGCGATCAAAACTACTTCCGGCTTTCTCTTTAATATGATGGAAAAAACCATTTAATCACCCTTTATCAAATAATATACCCCGGACTTCAAAACTCCCGATAAAACCAAGCTGCATAAACCATTTCGGGTGAAAAAAGGTGCTCGTTGACGTTAGGGTCTTTGTGACCCGAAATTTTTATCAAATTTTCCCTGAAGAACATATCGGGTCCGTTTTGGGGCCTGCTGACATCAGCCCAAGTGTGACCCGAAATTTTTATCAAACCTACCCTATAAGAATTTCAGGTCTGGATACCAAGACTATGCGAGCAACCAAACAAGACCCGCTCCAGTTAGTTGCTACCACGTGTGCGCTAACTAGGCGTTGGGGACCACCGATTCTATGGGACTGCTGACTGCTATTGTGGCCGTGGGGACCAGCGAGATTGATTGTGGGCCATCAATCTGTAGATTAGATCGATGGTGGAGATTTTTTGAGAAATGCACGGATGAAAAAATTTGCAAACCATATAAAAAACCCAAAAAATTAATATAAACAAAGGTTTTATGTGTTGGGATGGTTTTATATATACGAAGTGGATAGGTGCCTAACTGCGGGGCCTTTGTCTATGTGAAATGAAATATGATCGGGGGCTATAATACATAGGGCTAATCGGCATTGGAGTTTGGTTTAAACACAAAAAAATGTGCTCTGTGAGTTTCTCTGATGCGATCAGCACTTGGGACCCTTAGCACTTGGTTCTAGCGCTGAGGCACGTGGAGGGGAAGTGGTTTAAGACTTAGCCCAAGGAGGCTTAAGCCTTTATACAAAAATATGTATTTTTTATGATTTTTTCTAGTTTTCAAAGGGTTTTGGGGGTTTCGGTAGAGTTCAAAAATGAGTTTTAAACATGAAAAATGATTTTCATGAATGGAAGCAGGGGAATCATGAAAATAGAGGAGTTTTATGGAGGAAAAATGGGAGCAAAATAAAGGTTAGTTTTCTTAATGGGGGAGGGGGAAAAAGGGTTTTTTGCAGCAGTCGTTTCTCATGAAATCAACAGAATTCCACAGTGTAAAATGGGCATAGTAGGGAATATTTTGGACAGAGGCATGAGGCCTTCAAGAGTCTTCAAGAGATAACAATTTTTTGCAATAAAATTTGTTTCTTGAAGGCTCCAAAAAATGATTTATCCACCTTTTGGTATAACAAATTTTATAGGTGGCTAACAAGCTCAAGGTCCCAAGTACATAGTGGAGAAGGTATACTTTCACATTATGTTTTGTACCTCTTTTATTTATATGAATAACATGTTGTACCAAGGAATATTATCCCTTATTTCATATTGTATAATGATGTACTTGAAGCCACTTGTAGCATTGATATTGGATATCTTATATGTGGTTTGTGGGGGAAGCCACATGATTTTTGGTGTGCACCATTGACACCACATCTTACTTTCATGATCCTATCTTGTAGGATGATTGTGGCAGAAAAAAAAGTGGCTGGAAAAGAACTTGTTGTTCTTTGGTTTGAGGTGGGCAAGGGATGCACTGTGTTGGTTCCATGTGTGGAACTATGATCCACTTTCCGGTTGTCATATGGCAACTTGTTTTCATTTGTTTTTTCTTCCATATATTGCTGATATTTTTATATTCATTGGGAGATTTTTTTGGAGAGTGGGAAAAAGGTTGGAAGTGCCCATTGGGAGTATGATTCTCCCTACCTGACATGTTGTATGTTTCAGGAGAAACAATGGACAAACCATGATTTTCATACTACATCTCTTTTCTTCATGTGGAAGGAGCTATTTGGAGAACTTGAGTTATTGGAGGAGGCACTTCATGGCTGAATTGTTTGGTGGGGTAACTTAGGCCATTCTTGGAGGCCATGTAATTTCAGCCCAATATCAGAAAAAACCCCATACTTACCATAAATGGAGAGAAAAACAACTAGGATGGGAAAATATAAACTCTCCATGCAACCCCAACACATTGCATAAACTAGGGGTTGATGATTTCTTTGATGAGCTACCTAGAATGGCTCATTTCATTTGGATGATAGCATGTGTATGCAAGAATTTCATGGGGGATGAGATTCCCTATGTTTATCATCTCTCCTACCTTGAGGAAGCCATGGGACAACAAGAAGGTTTCCACTCACACCTTCCACTCTCATGATGTATACCATTTGGTTTTGCATACTTGGGAGAAAGCATTGGAGGACAGATTTATTGCAGATTATGTTGAGCTATGGTGGGAGCTATTGATGAGGAGACCAAAAGAAGAGAAAGGGAGGAATTTTGCTCCACCTTTACAGTTTCTTGACGACAAGAAACTTTTTTGAGGGGAGGACTGTAATATTCCAAAAATTTATCCTGCAAGCTAAATGGAATATTATAGTTGTTTTATCACTAGGTCAGTAAATAAATGGGTGGGTAGGCCCATAAGTCTCTTGAGTAGAAATAAAAAAATTTTAAGTGTCAAAGGAGACCTTTGTAGCAGCTAAATAAAGCTCCTCAAAGTGCGAAAAAGGTTTGGGTCATGTTGATTTAGTCAACTTTGACCAAGTCAACAATGCTGATAAGGAGGAGTGGAGATTAATTAGAGAATAACGTAGTTTTGGAAGGAGATGGATCTCATGGAGGAAATTACCTAATTGAGTGGGGCCAAGGGAAAGCAAGCTCAAATTCTATTTAAGGAAGAGGATGGCAGCCATTTGAGATGATGTTTTATATTATTATCTTGATATTGGTATGCTTAGACTTTTTCTTCCTCTTACTGTTTAGCAGGGTTACAGTGTTGTTTAGCACCGGGTGTTCCCTAGCAGGAATACCACCTCTTTCCTTGAGAGGCCTCTTGGAAGAGTATTTTATTCATTTCCAAATTTAGGCTTTTAGGCCAAGATACAAATTTATTCATCAACGTAGTTTCTACAGGTTATTGTGCTATGTTGCAGGGTGTAGCAGTGGAGCGGTTAGAACCCCACTTTCTGAGCTATTTTCTCATAGGATGAAGGCTTCCTTCTCTTGGGAGATCCATTTGGAGATTTCTTGGGCACATTTCAAATCCTTGGCATCAGGCCATACATTTCTCATCATTTCCAGTGCTGTTCTAGCTATGGAATGTGTTACTTTTGAAGGCAGCTTAAGTGGAAGCTCGGGTGGTTTCTCTGTAGTGTTTCCTTGTGATGGAGGGGTTCATCCTTTCACGGGAGGAGACCTTTGAGGCGGTCTATTTCACATCTATCATACTTCAGCCTTATACACTCTTTTTATTCAGTTTTCATTGTATCTTCAGCCATTGGGCTTTAGATCCCATCTTGTATAGAGTGTATTTCTGAAAACCCCTTTTCGGGTTCCTTGTAGGAGTTGGTACTGAGCATAGATATGTATTGAGCATATCTTTTGAGGCTAATAAGAGCCCTACATATTTTTTACATAATTTTTATGTATCATTGTGTTTTTAACTGCATTGTAGTAGTCTCCGTCATTTTTTTATTGTGGCAACAGTTCATTTTTAGAGTGATTTCTTATGGGTGGCTTGTTCATTCATTTTATATGACCAATGCCTCATTTTTATGTATGGATTTTCTGATATAATACATGGATTAATGTCTCCATTTTGGTCTCCCATATTTATGAATTGATTTTCACTTCTACTTTCAATTTTATGTTCATGTATTGTTGGATCTCCAATATTCGGATATTATAAGATATTCCCAATATTGTTGATTTTCCCTATTTTGGGATATTACACATGTCATCTATCACAAATGTGTTTTTCCATAAGATGTTATTTCTTCATAACATAAATATCATCACTATCGATCAGTTGAATTAATGTGATCCAAGTTTCAAATGTCATCTCAGTCCATAATCTCATCGATGATTGGCAATAAAATTGTCTCATCCCTCACCAATGTCTTTGCATGAGTCTACAAATATTTTTCTTTTCTTTGTGCTTACTATGGTCAACCACGTACCCCTTTTTAGACTATCTTGTCCATTTATTCCATGTTGCAAGCATCACAGGCTGCTCACAAGAGATTGGGTACACCCATCCAACAACGAGCACCTCCAAACCCTGTTGCTCCCAACTCCACCCAACCTTCAAGTATAACTCTTCAAGGACCTTTTCCTTCCACCGGTGTGTCTCCTAATCCATTCCAACCCAGAACTATTCCACCAGGCCATAACCATCCAGGAGCAGCTCCCCTAGGCCATTATACGCTTCGTCAGATATGTTTCTTATTCCCTCCACCTAGAATTTTTTCTATCCCTACCATGGCTATGTTGAGCTAGCCTAATATTACCTTGGGGATCATAATCGAGTACATTGATCCTTGAGAAAACACTCCTCTTGATCAACTTAAACCTTGTACTGACCGATTCAATTTTTTTTTCCAACCCCTTCCTATTATTTAGTTGCACATCAAAGTCAACAAGAGCCTAATCCTATTTAGAAAGCATCTGGTGAGGAGGGGGGGGGGGGGGGCAGTGGGGGAAGGAAATAAAAATGGACCGAAGGACAAGGCATCCCAAACAAATCCAACTCCTCCAAAGCCTCCAAATCCTACCCCAAAATGACCTTTGTGTGATGTTGTTCGGAATGTCACCAATAATTTTCCTGAACTCCCTCATCTCAAAATTTTTGCCATTGATACCTTTCTTGACCCCAACATTTTGGATGTCCATATTTCCTTACTTGAGTTAGTTAAAAAGAAAAAATAATTACAAATGAATAACCGTTGTACTTTTTGTGATAATTATGGCCACTATTCTCATCATTGTCCCTATCTCAAAGAATCTCATGATACCCTTGAGGATCTTTGTGAAGTAGAGGCCACTCGTAGTGGATCTAGCTCTCCTCCACCCATGAGTTATGGTCCGAACAATGTGCTAGAATGAGAGGACCCCCAGGCACCCTTTCTGATACCTCCCCCTAATTTTGAGATTAAAGATAATATCATTGTTATTATTTACCTATCATCATCCATGGGATCAATGTATTGGGACTCTCTTAGGGTTTCCTATTGTTATTCTTTCGAACTTTCTTCATCGAACACCTCCATCTCAACATCGGTAGATGTTTCATCTACTAGTCATATGTCTCCTCTTTTTTTATGATGCACATGTGAAGATTGTCTCCCATGATGATGATTGGTTCCATCACCCCTTACTTCAAACTCATGAATTTGAACCAAATATAGCTTATGGACATTACAGTAACACACAATGTTTGGGTAAGGGGGTATCCACTTTTGAGAGTCCATGAGAACCAATTCTCCCAAACCCTCCTAGTGCATATGGTAGTGTTGACTCTAGTTCCACTATTATTCATAATCCCGAAGAACCTCTAGATTCACATACAACTTCACATCACCATGGGTATGATACACTTAATTATCCCTCCATATTACATCAACAACCCTGTCCCTTAGACAAAATTCTTAATCAACCACAGTTTTTTCTAGGTGAAAATTAGCTCATTATATCTAAAGAAGATCTTTGGTATAGTGACACCTTGTGTGTGAACCCATAAATTAAGTCCATTTGATTCATATATGAAGTTCCAAATGATATTACTAATCACAATTTCCTTTCTCTCACTGCATCCTTTATCCTTTCTTCCCACAAGAAGAAACCCATCACATAAAAAAATTGTGAACCACATCATCAAAATGTGTTTAGATTCCACTATTTTAAATACATTTCGGAATGTACATAGCATACTGGGGGAACATATGACCCTCCATATCCTCATAATCCTCCGTATGATCTTACAATAGTAGGATTGAATGCTTTAATTATTTAAGAAATTCAATGATCTAAAAATTACACAATTTCATTAAATTTAAACTTAGGTTGACTTTAAGTGTGAAAATGAGGAAAATTGATTCTTTAAGTTCCTTGAACATAAAATTGAGAACTAAAAAATAAGCATGAACAATATAAAGAAAAGAAGGGAACATAGAAAACTGATGGTGAAGTTTGTTCCTCTTGGACTACATCTCTGGATACAATTCCAATTGGGCATCCGTTGTATTAAAAATGCTCATAAATACCTTTACATCAAATTTCTCCATTCTAAACTATGCACGCAAGCATAAATGGCTATTTAGAGGATAGGTCTCAGCCTTATCTCTCCAATGTAACTGAACGTTCTAAAAAAGGCACAATATTGGCCAAGTTATGTCTCAAAAGGAATATATAGGCCCATAATAACTACAGTTCAAAGACTTCACCTTACAAATCCCTCGGCATTGGAACATTGGTATATCTTTTTATAGAGTCATGGGCAAGTCCTAGGGTCAAACTTGCGGACCTCCCCGACTTGAATGGAAGACATAGCAATTGTATTTTTATTTCAAATATGGTATATTTACATTGGGTTCAATAGAATGGTGACACTATGATATAGTTTAAAAAATATTTTTTTAATTCAACCCACAGGTCGAGCAGATACCCAACTCGTGGTGCCTAACCCCAAGTGATGATGGGTTTGATCATATATCTTGGCATATGTTAACAGTGAAATCTGATGGTGATACCACGTGGCGGGGGTGTTGGTAATGACTTTGTTGTGGTCACTTTTGAACACCCGCCCCGTGGCTTCAAAGGTGTGGTAAGGTTGGTGATTAATGACTCTAGAGGATATATTTATATACAATTTTTATATGTGTTAAATGCTTCGTTCTAAATTTTTCTTCATCAATATATATTTAACCTCTAAGTTGGTGGACTTGTCAAATATGGAGGGCTCTACCAACTCACCCCCTAATCCATATTACAAAAAATTTTAAAATGACATTTGCGCCATACCATTACAAAGAATTATGATGGTACAATGGTAAATTTTTGTAATAACAAAATGGAGGTTGGGGTTTAGACTCCGACCCATACCAATTCGACCTTTGACTACATTGAGTTTGAACGTCTTTGTGTTGACATTGACCTGGCACGTGTCATTATATGAGATTTCCAATTGGCCTGCAAAGGTCCATTTTTTCACTTATTTTCCATAAACTTTAAAGTACATTTTTTCAATAATATGGAGGCCATTTTTTGAACTGAACATACTGTCAGAATCATCACAGTGATCTCTTTGACTAAGTGTTGTTTTCATGAGCATATGAGACTATACAATTCTAAGCATTTCAAGGATCCTCCTAGATCATTCCTCTCGACTAGAATATTTTGGACCACCAAAATTTTGGTTTTAAATAGAAATGAGGTGAGGGTATCCATCCACCTTACTTTGTTTGGATTCATGCCTTTGAGTCCCACTCAACGATCCTCAACATCTCCACACCTGGAAGTGAGAACCTTGTTGTCTAAGATGGTATCTTCCTATAAATCAGTCATACATTTAGGTGCAAATTCATCTACAGTTGGAATTTTAACATTTTCCTCTAGATCCATCATCATATGGGGTTCATACAACTTCAAATTTTCAACATTTACAACTAAATATATGCTCATGTATGGAGGAAAATTCAACTAGAATGAATTGTCCCCAATATTTTCAAAAATTATAAAAGGACCATACCTGATAGGTTTAAACTTTTTAGCTTCACCTTTCATCCTTTATTTTCTAATGTGTAGCCATACTTGATCACCAACATGAAAGTGTTGATCCACCCAATTCTTGTCATGGCGCATTTTGTACTTGGCCTAAATTTTCTCCAATTGATATTGCATCGCTTCATGAATACTCTCAATTATTTGAATGATATTGATTGCTTTATCGACATATCCATGTCCATCCTCCTTAGCTTCTTCAAAAAGAATGATGTCCATTGGTGATTTTGGCAGTTACCTAAAACATGTCTCGAAAGGAGATATACCAGTAGAAGAATTCAAGGTTTGGTTGTAATTATGTTATAAATAGTGTAAGGAATCATCCCATAACTTAAAATTTTTGCTGCAATAGCCTCTGAGAAGATGTACCACTGTTATTTTCACCACCTATGTTTTCCCATTAGTTTGTGGGTGAAAATTTGTGCTCTTTTCCAACTTAGCGTCCATGAGTCCCCACAAAGAGGACCAAAGCTTCCCCATGAAACAAGAGTCCCGATATGAAATGATAGAAGTATCCAACCCAAAATTAACCCATACATTTTGAAAGAACAACTATGTAGTCTGTTCAACAGTTAGTTGTTTTCTACATGGAACAAGAATACACATTTTTCTAAATCGATCAAACACAACATACAAATGATCATGCCATTTTCTAGACATTGGAATTCCTCCTACAAAATCCATTAATAAACTGTCCCATGGCCGAGAAGGAATTGGAAGTGGCATATACAAACCTAACTTTCTATTGTTTGGTTTTCTTGTTGAACACATGACATGACCTTTTATGTACTTAGTAATTATTTAATTCATTCGAGGCCAATAACAATACCTTTGTAAATGTGACATTATATTACCTACACCAAAATTCCCTGAAAAAGGAGAAGAATGTTCTATGACCACATGCACTCTTACTCCATGTGGTATGCACAACTTGCAAAGATGGTATAATAACCTATCACTTCTTCCACCTGAGCACCATGATTTAGTGATTCATAAAAATATTTGAAAATATAATCTTCAACATATTGTTCAATGTAACTTTCATGTGCTAGAGAACTATTTTGAAGAATAACTGAAGCATTCAGAGGAGATCTTGATAACATATCAGCTACTTTTTTGGGGTTACCTTTCTTATGTTTGATTACTAGGTGGAATTTCTGCTACAAACACATCCATCCATAATGTCAAGACTGCTACAACTTAGTTTCATATTGGAGGTACCAAAGAGGTTGATGATCTGCATGAATCATTGCTTCTTTTCCCATTAAATAACGTTTCCATTTTTTTAAACTTTTTGATAATGTATATAATTATTTTTCATATTTTGGATAGTTAGCAACTACTTTAGAAAATGTTTCTAAATGAAAAAAAATAGGCTTTCCTTCCTACAATAACACTGCACCCATTGCATACCCACTACTGTTCTTTTCTATTTCAAATGGTCGTTGAAGGTCTAGTAAAGCTAAGATTGGAGCTGAAACAATTTTATGGTATAAGATTCAATTTTTTTTTCTTGTTTTCCTCCCCACTTCCTTGAATAATTCCTTGAATACTAAACTACACCCAAGAAAATTCTAACTTTCGTCACATTTTGTGGTCTTGGACACTTAACAATCACATCAGTTTTAGTTGGATCTACTTTTAGCTGACCACCTCAAACTATGTAACAAAGATAAAATAACGAAGTTTTTCCAAATTCACACTTAGACAGTTTGAGATATAGTTTCTCTCTTTAAAACACATCAAAAATGTTTTTAACATTCTTTACGTGTTTTTCCAAACTTGAAATGAAAATAAAAATATCATTCAGATAGACTTTGAAAAAATTATCCAAAAAAGGACAAAAAACATAATTCATCACTCTCATAAAGGTTTTTGGAGCATTGTATAACCTGAACGGCATAACCAACCATTCAAAAATCCCCTTGTCTAGTCTTAAATGCAGTATTCCATACATCATTATCTGTAATACAAATCTGATGATAACCACTTCTTAAATACAATTTTATAAATTAAACAACATTCTTTAACTAATCAAACAAATCATTGATTCTAGGAAGAGGATACCTATTCTTAATGGTGATTTTATTTAAGGCTCTAAAATCAACACATATTCTCCAAGTTTCGTCTTTCTTTGGGACTAATATGATTGGTGATCCACATGGAGAAGAACTAGGTCAAATAAATCATTTATCAACCAATTCCTGAAGTTGTTTCTTAATCTCTTCATTTTCTATGACAAACATATGATGCATGCCAATGTTTGAAAGAGGAGCATCAGATTGTAATTGAATCTCATATTGTATATCTCATTTTGGAGGTAGAATTTTTGGTTCTTTAAAAAATTATTTGTAATAATCTACTATTTCAACCAATTTTTCCTTAAACAGAGAATCACATCCTTCAAAAGCATCATTCTTATCTTTAGGATGTTCATTAACAAACATGAGAACATACTTTTTACTTGAACTTATGAGTCTTGTTAGTATGAATTCTTAACGCAAGTGTGCGAAAATAGATCACTTTAGTTGCACATGAAAAACAACCCTAACAACAAAGATGGCTGTCAAACTTCTTAGATCTGCAATATACGGTTGAAACAAATGCAAAATAAAGCTAGATCTATGCAAATAAATCAATTAAACAACAAAATGAAATTTGAGTTTCCCCAAAATATCCAATGGACAAGACAAGAGTTATAAATAATTTTTTGTATTATGTAACACCTGGGAAGAGAACTGATATAGTCCCCCTCAATGGGATGGGTTCTTGGTTGTCCTCAAATGCTTCAGCTTCAGAGTTTCTCTCTCAATGGTGTAGAAAACCCAAGATGTGTAGAACACAAAGTTAGCTCAATAGGAAAAAAGAAAAAGAAAATAATCAAAGATATACAATGATAAGAGGATCAAATTCTAACCATGATAAAGAGATGAAAGATAAGAAGTGAATGGAAAACCCTCCTATTTATAACAAAATATTGAATTATCCTTTATAATGGTGCATAGTAAAATATTATTAACTAAGATCTAGATCTAACTGTTTGGAATATTTTATTATATTTTTTGGAGGGAAAAAGAATTTAAATTAGTTGAATCCATTTATTTAGAAAAAATAAAATAAAATAAAATAAAATATTTATTTATTATTTCAAGGATGGGATCAAGGAATAATCAAACAAATAATGATTTATTTTATTATTCCTAAATAATTTAGTCAAATTTAATAAGAATATTAATTAAATAATGATTTAATTAATTATTCCTAGAGAATAATAAGATAAATACTGATTTATCTAATTATTTCTCATCAATTGGGTTAAATATGGATAGGAATATAATTAAATAGAGGTTTAGTTAAATTATTCATAGAGGAAAATCAAATAGATAAGGATTTATTTAATTATTCCTCATGGGTTTTTCTATTTGGACCATAAATAACTTAATAAACTATGGTTTATTAAATTATTTCTTAGTGAAATAATTTTTACTATGGTAAAATTGGTCTTACATGGTGTATTTCGATCCATCTAGATATACATGGTTAAATGACCAAAATTGGTGTGACAGATTGACCCCAACGTGCGAGTGTTAGGAGCTAATCATATGACCGAAGTAAGTTGTAAGAACACAATCACTAGACACCGAAGGGGAGTCATAGAGAGAGATGTACCTAGGGGAAGCGGAACAAGAGAGGATAATAACCCTCAGTGGGCGAGACCGACAATCGAAAGTCTTCTTTAATGGTTGAGTACATGTATACAATGAGGTGGGGAGGCATACCTATGCCCATCATGATAACAAAGTACGAATAATAATGTTTTTCTTAGAAAAATGAGATTGACCTATAAAATACATGATATGTTGGCGTAAACATAGACTAGACAAAAATGTAATTGATCCCACATACATACTACGCCTCAGACAATAGCCAAGATTTAATACAATAAGATCTAAGTAAATGAGATAAAATAACAACGAGAGAAGCCATGATAAACAAGAAAGGGCTCTAAAAATATAAATGGATCATCTAAGTGATACATTCATGCTATAGGCGTTGCAAGTGGATGGGACCAAACCCATCAAATCTGCGGAGCTGCATCTAAGGTTGTATAAGAGAATGAGGTCATCCAGGAATGTGGGGGTCTACTTGAAGGGCCACCCCCTCATGAGGTCTAAAACATCTCACACACACCCAAGAATCAATGTATCAATCTGTTGGATCACCAAACTATCGAGTATACGAATCTCGATGATGCTGAAGTGGAGTAGATGAGAAAAAATCAAGTCAAAGGTCAATAAGGAGTCCCTTTTCCTGGTCTGAGGCGCCAAACAAGAATAGAAGTTGGAACCAAGGTACACCACCCTCTGGACTTGTCTTATGGAATGAATGTGTTGATTTTCACAGAAGGAGCTCTGCCATAGGTGAGGCAATGAGGGTCCTCAACTAAGGCATGAGGCAATATAGTAGAGAGATTGATGGACTGACACGAGGGATGATGGTGGAATGGGGGATACTGAGTATAAAATGGACAACTTCTCTGGTCCGAGCATAGTAATAATGGATGACCTAGTAGTGATTGACTCGACTCTGGAGGGGATGGGGGACAGTGGAACTGGAGGCCAAAAAGGGCTACACAATATGGGGAGAAAGCATAAATGGATGGGATACTGTAGCAGGAGGCAAAAGGGGCTTGAGACAAACTCTATGAATGCGATGATGACTCAAATCGGATGCTCTAATCAATGGAGATTTGATGATGTTGCTGTTGGGGTCCTATTTTTTCATAGATTAGCTTACCAAAAGACAAGGCAACATACAAACCAAAATTTAGAGCTCTAGGATCTAGCCCTCCTAGTCTCAGAGAGGGATCTCTCAATATGTTTATAAAGATGTGTCTTGAAAGGTTTAGAAGTTTATTTTAGGATAGTTATGGGGTACAAGGTTGTTTGTTTTTTTTTTTTTGGTTGGAAAAGTATGTTTCATGTGGTATAGATAAAGCATGGGAATCTACAAGCCATTGGGAAATGGAGTCATGTGAAATTCCAAATAGTTATGATTGAGAAGGAAGGGAAACCAAAGGGAAAATCTAACTTGGTCTAGGATCTGTTGAATAGTATAGGTGAAATGGGATGAACATTAAGGACTAAGAGTGAAAATCAAACTAAATATTATCACAATTATTTAAAGGATTCGGGGAACGCCCTATTTCCTCCAGTAAGCTCATTGCTTTGGACTTAATATGCTGGATCCATTTAATTTCAGCAGATTGGCAAGACTAAAGCTGCAGAGACAACATTGGAATCAATTTTGGATTCTGGGATCTAGCCCTCCTGAATCCAGAGAGGGATCTCTCTTATAAGTGCGAAGATTGATTTATCTTTAAGACTTTTAGGTGTGATATTAGGCTAGTTATAAATAACAAGGGTTTTTGTTTATTTTTGGATGGTTGAGCATGATTTTTAATTGAGTGGAAATTCCTAAAATGAAAGAGTTTCAAATGGGTGAAGATGTGAACAATCAGATCAAGATTTGGCTGATAGGATAGATATGAAACTGGTTTTAGTCCATTGGGCTATGGAGTCATAAAAAGGTTTAATTGTGCAACAATTTCAAGAGTAATCCAAGGGGCAAGTCATCTATATCAAAATTTTTTTTAGATTAAATGATAGAATGGAACATTAAGAGTGTCGAAAAGGTGGAAAAATTCAATAATTTCAACAAGGATTTATCAAATTTCCAAACAAGAAAAGCCTTTTAAGAAACTGTTTGAAACCAACCAAAGGACAGGGCTAACCATAAACTTCTTTGGACAAGCTTGTATTAAAGCTAACTTATCAGACAAACAATCCAACAATCAACATGACTACTTTGATAAGGGATGAAAACAGATAAGAAAAAAAAGTGCAGCCTAAGATCAAGCAAGATACTTTTAAATCTAAACCTTCTTTCAACATGCTCTTAGGTAAAATTTCAAAACAACCTTTGGAGAAAGAGAATAGAAGACAGGGAAAACCATAAAATTTTCTAGTCTAACTCTACTGAGCATATACTGAAAATATCATTCAAGAACTTCCCTTTCAAGCTTTGCACATCAAGACAGGGACAAACCAACATTACTTGATAATTTTTACACTTAACTTGAGTCATTCTTAAATACACAATTTGGAGGAAAACATTAAGATAAATATTATCAATGAGAGTAGGGTACTTTTGACAGTAAATCCTAGCTCTATATTTGTTGTTCTTTATCAGAGAATAAGCGAACAAAATGGAATACATGAAAGGAAAACAATAAAACAATAAGAAGTACTTCACCAATGATATAGACCAGGATCCCAAGAATTAGCTTGTATATTGATGTCAATCCAGTTACATACTTCAAGTCCAATGTTTCAGTACAACAATCATCTTCTCTTCTTAGCCTAACTTATTTGATCAAAAACAGAGCTTCAAGAGCCTCTGAAAACTATTTACATGTAGAAAACATTTCGAGCAAAAGTATTATATGAAAGTTCAACAACCAACCCTTTACAATGTGCTCCTCAAGAAGATTTTATAGGAAAATGAGGAGGTGGAAATATTTCTAGGGTTCAAGTATCATAAATTATATAGTTAATGCAATTCTCTGCCTTGAAAACCATGCAAGGCATAAGGCAAGAATACATTCGAGCTATATCTCTATTTCATAACTCTGTTATGTTTTCGAGGCTTAGTGGATTAAAATATTTGACTTTAAGGCTATTTCTTATCCTTGTAATAACTCTGCTGACAGTGGTAATAAGTTCCTTTGATTTGAAATAACTATTCAGTTGTCTTTATGATAATATATTATATTTTGGCAATAACTAGGCCTCCTTTGATTGCTTTGAGGCTGCAGGTGTCTTTCTGGCAGTTGGAAAGGATTCAATTAGCCTATGATGTGTCATTGGAGGCTTCTCAGACTGATAAATCTGATTGTTCTTCCTTAAAACACCGTTAATTTTCTTTAATTCTGTGTGTTAGGCTTAATTCAGCCTAATTTTTTTCTTCTATTCTTCATACTATCTTTAATTGAGTGGATTAGGCTTTAGATAGTCGATTTTAGGTCTTGATCCCTCAAAACTGAGTTAACGATCTTTGATTCTTCATCTCTGTTGTGATTTTATCCTTTAACACTGATACTCTTTGTTTGATTATTATTTTTTGTGTTTTGTTGTTGCGCAGGCGTTACAGAGGGTTTTATAATGTTGCCAGTGTTCATGAGGCATGGGTAAATCACAATGGGAAACCCTGTAGAATGATCCCATTCATGAATAGTGGCCTGAGGGATCGTCTCCCCCGGCCTTTTATTTTCTTTTGAAAAAAAATAGAGAAACCTTTAAAACTTGCACAAACAAACGAATTTATAAAAAATCCTGCGGGGTAAGGTTTAAACTACTTTAGAGGTTTAGGTTAGATCGTGATTGTTGGATGAAAGCCACCAACAGTGAGGATTTCTTGTTGTGATCAGATGGGGAGGCGGTTGGATAAACGGTGGTGGAGATTAAGTCTGGGCCGTTGATTTGCAAAGATCAACGGTTGAGATCAATCGGGATTATATAATGCGGAGGGGGTGAATTTATAATGAAATGGAGGAATTTACAAAGGAAATGGGAAAAAAAACAAAAAACAAAAAAAACCTTAGGCGGAAGGGAAATGAAGTTAAATAAAATTTGGGGTTTCCAAATGATTTTGGGTCGTCGGATTGGATTAGCCAACAGAGATGAATGATGGAGATTCATTTATAAAGTCCTTTGGAAGAATGGTGGAGGGTGATGGTCTAAATGGCGAGATTAAACTAGGATCGTTAGATCGCAGAGATCAATGACGAAGATTTATTATAAGAAAATGTAATGGAAATGGGAATGGTGGTTTTGGCCATAAAATCTACTGGTGTCGCAATGCTCAAAGGCGGTTTTCAACATTTCCAAAAAAAAACGCGATATGGGTCTCAGGCCAACACGTGTCCTTTAGAAACCACCCATGTCGCGTAATTTTTAGGAATTAATGTTCGAGCTTAAAATCACACGATATGGAGTCTTAGTCGTTAGATCAAAGGCGGGTAGATCCAATGGCGGAGATGAGAGCATGATAAGATAAGTTGTGCGAGCGGAAATATGGTGGGCAGGGCCAAGGTGGTTTTAATCTCGACCGTCGGATCACAGGAATGAACGGTCAGGATTTTTCGAGGGGGGGAAGGTATGTCCCAAAGGGGTTGGGCCTATCGGGTTTAATCTAGACCGTTAGATGTTCAGAATGAACGGCCTAGATTGAAAAATGGAGCATCAAAAGGAATATTAGGTAGGGGTTTAGGTAGAGGTTGGGTGAAATGTGGGCCATTGATTTGCAGAGATCAATGGTGGATCTTCGCCAAAGGATTTTAAATTGCGGGGCCCCGTGAATTAACAAAGGGTTTCGGGTTTGATCTGGACCGTTAGATCGGTGAAATGATCGACCCGGATGCGATCGCATGATTTCCAATCGGTAGAGGAGAGAGGAAGGCGCAAAGAAAAATTTGCGATGCAATTACATACTGACCATCAGATCTGGGAGTCAGATCGACAGTTGAGAGTTTAATCGGAGGGAAAAATGTGGAGAAAAATTGGTGGAGTTTTGATTAATATAGGTCGTCAATTCTTGTGGATTCGACAGTCCAGATTGGATTTCAGGATTGTAATTGGAGGAGGCAAAGGGATGACACTTCAGATTTCACGCGGTGCGATTAAGTGCCAACCGTCAGATCTGGGAGTAAGATCGATGGTGGAGATTTAATCGGAGGGGTGATAGAGGAAGATTATGGGCACGTAGTGACTTTAGCTTTGGCCGTTGGATTTTATAAATATCAACGACGGAGATTGGATCTGGGGTAAAAAAGGAGAAGACTCATCGTATCGGAGATTTTTAGAAAAACAGAGGGAAAACGTTAAATATAAACTCCGATTTGCGATTTGCAATTGGGTAAGAGCCATTGAACTCAAAAATATATCAACGGTCAGGAATTAACTGCGAAGGTCAAAGGCAGAAGGGCGGGCATTGGAACAGAGCGATTGGGACCGTTAGATCTGGGCATGGTATATCAGATCAACGGTTGGGAATTGATCACTGGATCAGCAATCGGAGAGGGGCAATAAACCATTTAAAATATGTCCAATGAAAAACTGCGATGTGATGTGCCTCGGTCTAGATCAACGGTTGACATTCACCAAACAATGAACTATTAGGTTTATAAAAAATCAAAGGGAAAGTTGGGTTTTAATAAGAAAAAGACTTAATCGCAATCAGAGTTTTTAAATGCAAAAGGTAACAAGACCAAAAAGAACGCCCGATTGCGATTGCGCGATTAGGCCTTAGCGCCTGGACTCAGCTCCGGGTTATGTGAAGAAGATGAAGGGATTAGGGGTTTTCTAGAGGAAAGGGCCTAATCGCATCAGAAAAATTGAAAGGAACCAACAAAGGGTTGTTTGTTTATTTGTGATGCGATTAGCTGACAAACGTTGATTCAGTTTTGGATCAACGACCAATATTCATTTAAACTCTGAACTATTGGATTCATGAAATATCAAAGGAAAAGTCGGTTTTTTATGAAATATGAAGGATGAAAAGGTTTTGGAAGGGGGTTTAAGGACTTTTAGCACTCGGTTGTGGGGCTTATGGTCCCATGAGAGGTGAGGGTTATAGAAGTTAAGCCCTCGGGGGCTAAAAATTCTATATAATGTAATATAAGTGTTTTTAGGCTAAAAAACAGGGTTTTAAAGCCAATTTAAGGGTTCCGATAGGGGAATGAAGGATTTTAAAACCAAATGGTAGGAGACCAAAGGGTTTTAAAAGGGTGTTGAAGAGATTTTGAAGGTAAAATGATGCTTATGGAAGGATTTTTATGAAGAAAAAGGGGTGAAAATGGAGGTCAATTATGAGTGAAAGGAGGGGAAAAATGAAGGGAAAAATGGGTTTTTTGAGCAGTCTTTCTCCTTACAAATAGGGAAACAGCAGTGACTATTACCTCAAGGATAATTTATCTTCAAAATACTTCAATAAATAACAATTTGGCAAAAAAATTGTTTCTTGAAGGCTTAAAAATGATTTTAGCCACCATTTGATATGGCAAATTTTTATAGGTGGCTAACAGCGGCTCCAACTTGGGATGTGTTGACGGGAAAATATGTCCAGCCAAAAGTAGGGGATATCCCTGGTAGAAAGTCCCAATTAGACCTTGAACCGTTTGGAGTAGGGATCCCGTACGGGGTGTGGGTCCGGCTACCGCTTAAGATGCCTTCCCTTCGGTCTCAAAAGAACCTAGTTGAACCTGCGAACACACACTTATTCACATGATACAGAATACATGATTGATGCATTAAACACGAATAGAAAACTATGCGTATCAAGGCAATTAATAAAGCATGTACACCTAAGGAGGTGTTGTTAGCAACACATCTTTGGGGTACTTCTTGCAAGGTGGTCTGACCACAAAAGAAATAGTTCTTAATGGTGAGATATCCCTTTACTTTCTGAAAGATAAAATGAAATGATAATAAAAAAGTTCATTAAAATTTATGAAGAGAGAAGATGATAAACTGAACATCATTGATACAACACAGATAGCCATGACACATAAATGATGACATGAAGAGTGCAACTTCATTAATCAAAGGATGTTTGAAACTGTATAAGGGAATACACATAGTTTTCGCACCGCAAAACACATCATAACCATAGGGTGTTTTGACAAGTATCTTTATTCATATGTATAAGAGTATAATCTTTCAATACAATGCCCTATAGCTCCTGAGTTTCCAAAAGAAAAAGCCCTTTTACACTTTCCCCGTAGGGAGTTTTATAGCACAAAACTTGCCCTTTGGGCTTCCCAACTTTTCGCCTGCCTGCCTGTTGAGTTGCCTCGCGACCTGGAAGAGGTTGCGACCTACGACCTGTTTGGTGTGTGTGACTTGTGACCTGGATAGGTAGTGCGACCTGCGACTTGCCCGGGTGGTGCGACCTGCGACCTGCCTCTAACCATTTCCAATGCCTTGTTGCTACCGGGCTACGAAGATGGACGCGCAATGGTGAGGTCAGGGGAATCGATCTACTACTCTTTGAGGAAACCTTGCCATGTCTGGTACTCTGTCACGATGGGGGAAACAAGAGGGACCTCCTCTTTCAACTGATGCATGCATTCCAAAGCATTTGGAACTAGAGTTTCCCTTTTTTGTGAGATCTGGTTGGAAAGAGAGGAAAGTTTGGTATAAACCCGAACTGGAGTGGTAAGAAACTGATCCAGATGTTCTTGAGATGCTGCGGGCTCGGGGGTGGCAGCAACTTGCTTGATAGGCTGCAGAAATGACTGGATTTCTTGATCCACTTGTTCCTAGGCTTTCTCTTCGTCCAATGCCCCAAGCGAAGGAATGTGGTGAAGAGTGTGCATCGAGTCGATGCCGCTGATCAGGTGGTTGTATGAAGACATTACTTTGTCCAGGTCCTTGGATAGTTTGTCCTTAGACTGTATTGCCATACGGAGCTGGACCTTAGCATCCTGTGTATAAATCCAATCCCTCTTGGGCAAATTCTCAGGTGCCCGAGGGTATCGCACTGTCCAGTCCATCATTCTGTCTAAGGCCTGTGAGGCCTCCTTGAGTTGCTCGTGCTTTTTCTTAGTTTCTGCTCGTGCTCTTACCAATGGGGCGACTGTTTGTTTTATGGTGAACATTTCTCCATACACCTGCCTCATGGTTGCTTCTAACACATCACACTCTTTTAGAATGGCTAGTGGGACTTCATTGACCGGGGGAGTCTGGTTTCGGAGTTGTTTAACTTCTGCTTTCAACTCTGATTTCTCCTGTTCTGCCCTTTTCTCTCGTTGCTCGGCTGCTTGTAGTTTATTTTGCAAAGAGACTATTTCTCTACTAATTCTAGTTACATTTTCTTCTGTGGCTATGGCGAAAGCCATGCCTGTCGATGATATCATCACGGGATTAGTCCTGGTATCAAGGACTATGTCTTTGCGTGTTGCAACTGTGGATGTGGCGGAGGGACTTTGTGCCAGAGACCTTCTTTTCTCTTGCCAGATTTTAAAAGAGAATTGATTGAATGTGAGTCTGGTGAGGTCGAATACCTCCTCTTCCTGCCCGTGGGGGGAACTAACATCAGAGAGCTTGGTACTGCCCAGAGGTATCTCGAGGGGAGTCACCTCGATGTCTTCTATCATTTCATCCTCTTTTTCCTCTCTATTCTTTTCCTCCTCTTCCTTTCGCCGGCGTTCAGTTTTTGCCGCTGCTTCTATTTCGGCCTTCCTCTTCCGCTCGGCTGCAGCAGCATGTTTTGCCTTCTTTTGGCGTTCAGCTTCTGTTTTGTCCAGCTCTGCCTTGAGTGCTTGTTCTACTGCGGCCCATGCCTCCTTTTCCTCCTTTTATTTCTTGGCTTCCTCGGCCTGCTTCTTCTTATGCGTTGCCTTCGAACTCTTCTTGCGTTCTTCCTCGTCCTCATTTAGCTTCTTTTCTCTTTCTTGCTGGGCTTTTGCCTCTGCTTATTTCTGTTGAATAGATGTAATAAGCCCTGTGCTAGTCCGAGACTTTTTGGGTAGAGAGGAAGAGGCACCTCCCAACCGATGGCTCCTGTCTTCCAGGCTCTGATCATCCAGATCCTCTTGGCCAAAGTCTACCTCCGGAGCAAATTGTCTCTCGGCTTTGTACCAGTTCCTTCTTTCGTCTTCTCCTAGGCACTCTATATGCTGGTAATTCAACTTGAATTTAGCTTTCTTGCAGTGTTCAGGAACTATTCTCTCCGGGTCATATGTTCGGTGCTTTAGCACTCCAAGGTGATAGCTTTTCATCTCTTCTCCCTCCGCTGCTACCTCTTTGAAGTATTTAACTGTGCATGCGCCGATGGTGAGGGGTAGCGTGGGCCACGACTTCTTTTTACCTTTAGACAAGACACTGGAGAAGCCCTGGGACATTTGAAAGCATACCTCCTGAAGGAGCATTTTGTCTGTAGCAAAGCGAGGCATAGCATGTGGTGCCCTGAAAGATTCAAAGACTTAGATGAAAGTATATCCGACGAAAGGGAACCAATGTGCCACTTGGCCTAGAGTCTCTCTGGCCCGCCAAGACATGCAAGGGGCATCTTGGCCAAATAGTCTTCTATATAGAGCGGGGATAAATACTTGAGAGATTTTCTCTATATCCTGTTTATACCTGGACTCCCAAAACACCTTGATTTGCAGATGAATTGTACGGGTCTACGCGGAATCCCAGTTGTGTGCCCATCCCTCAAAGTGTAACCTCACGCAGACAACATCCAGTAGGTAAGAGGCCATGTAGAATTCGGCAGGCATTCCATCATCTGGGGCCAATGCCGAGGACAAGTTTGTCTACATTGAAGTCATCAATATGCTAGCCCAGTTGAAACGGGTGCCATGCGCCGTTACATATTCCATGATCGTAGCCCAAGTGCCGTTGAAGGTGGAGCAATCAGGGCACCCGTATAGTCTGCAAAGCATGGAGGCTACTAATTTATAAACCTTTCTCAGGCTAGCCACCAGATATTCTTGGTCTTTCTTGACTTTAAATTTATCGGGCTCCTCCCACCATTGTATAATAGTGTCAACTACAGGGACTGTGTGAGAAAGAGCCCATTCTTGTGTGAAGTACTCTTCTGGGCAAGGCAACGAGTAATAGACGTGGGCGTCCGAGCCTACGAGTGTTGCGAAAGCCTTGCCTTCGTTGTCTCGGATCACGAACTTCTTGGGGTCCGTTCTCTATATGATCCAGTCTATAACCTCTCGGCATGGAAAAATGGCTAGATGTGCCCCTGCGAGATGCAGTTTGGACCTTTTGACTCTTAAGTATATTTCCCGGTCTGGGAGATCTTCTGGGAATTCCTCTTCTGGTATGGAAAACTCATGATACACTTGGTACCATCGCATGCTGTCCTCTTTTGAAAATGTACATAGTGTATCCCTGTATATCAGGGGTGGGGATACCATGTCTAGCTCCTCAAATTATTCTACCACTTGCTTTTCCTTCTTTCGGGACACTGGAGGTGCCATGTCACTAGAATCCAAGAGAACAGGTATACACTCCACGTCTCCTTCAAGTTCACCTGTCAAATTCATAAAGGAATCCCAAGATAAGAACGACATGATGATATAAAGCCAATTACAGTTTATCAATGAATTTTAGCTGAGACACATGCAAAACTAGGTCACTGGTTTACTGGTTCGCAGGGTCGCAGATTGCAAGAAGAAAACCTGATGCGACCTTGCGACCTTGCGACTTGGTCACAGGGTCGCGGGGTCGCAACTTTCAAAAACAAAGGAAAATGTGACCTTGGGACCTTGCGACCAGGTCGCTGGGTCGCAAGGTCGCAACTCTCGGAAAAAATTGGGGAATGCGACCTTGCGACCTTGCGACTAGGTCGCTAGGTCGCTGGGTCAAAAATTCCAAAAAACCGAAGAGAATGCGACCTTGCGACCTCGCGACTAGGTCGCTGGGTCGCAGGTCGCGCTAGGGCTTGCCGGGGGGTTTTGCACGCGCGCGACGTGAAGGTTTTCTCCCTTTAACTGGAAAATTATAATGCTAAAAGGGTCCAGGCATAGTTGAGGGATGGCTTTAGGAGCAGGGGACAAGGCCATGAGAAGCTGAACAAGAAATGTGGTGAGCTTGGGCAGTTATGGTGAGGGCAAGATTAAACAAAACACTCAAAACTAGAAAAGAACCTAACAGTTCATGCAGAGGGCAATTTAAAGGTCTAAGAAGACATGGGTTTGGAAAGAAATGTCCACAAAGGAAAAAGAAGGAGGGAAATGACAACTTACCTGGGAAAATCGCGCCAGTCGACCTGTCAGAGCCATTTCTTTCTATTCGCCGATTGTGAAAAATGTGACCTAGCGACCTCCTTTATATAAAAGGTCGCACGTGCGGGCATTTAATGCGAGGTCGCTAGGTCGAAATTTGCGTGATTTAGAGGATTTGCAACCTTGCGACCTTGCGACCTGGCAACCTGGGGGTCGCGGGGTCACAAAGTCGCGGGGTCGCAGTTTTCATTAAAAGTTGAGTTTTGTGACTTCGCGACCTTGCGACCTGGCGACCTGGGGGTCGCGGGGTTGCAAGGTCGCGAGGTCACAGTTTTCATTAAAATTTTAGCTTTGCGACTTAGTGACTTTGCGACCTGGCGACCTGGGGGTCGCGGGGTCGCAAGGTCGCGGGGTCGCAATTTTCTAAGAAATGAGTTTTGCGACTTGGCGACTTGGCCTTATGGATTCTTCACTTGGTTTCTATCTAGTTTGAAGGGGCTCCAAAAATTTGAAATGGGGGTTTTTTTTGGAGGGTGTTGTAGGGGCTACAACAAATGGCGATTCACTGGACGAACCCAGAGTCTGTGCCGATGGTTAGTCTTGGTGGGGGGAGGGAGGGGTCTCTGCTGACTGTTTTCTTTTACCTTGCGGTTGACATTGCCTAGCCTTTTGGCACCTTGCTGGGTTGCTCAATCTGCTGGCCTGTTCGGGACCTGTTTAACCAAAATTCATTCCTTCAGGTCTCCAGACTGGAAGGGTTGGAGAACTCCAGGTGGCTACAAGGTCCGGTATGATTATTTTGTCCTCATCATGTTGCTCCGCTGCCAGCGAACCTCTCGGTCCCAGCGGAGTCACTGCCTAGGAATTGTGAACGTTGCTCCGCTGCCAGCGAGCCTGGTCAGTACCCCGGTGGAGTCGTTACATCGCCTCTCTGTGCAGGAAGCCTTTCTCAATCCGTTACCCTTTATTAGTGTGCTATTGCACTTATTTTGAATGTGCCTGAGGCACTTATTTAGATGTGCTCGTGGCACTTATTTGAGATGGAAATTTAGCCTGGGCGGATGAGGGATCCCGACTTATTTTGCTTGCAAGAGAGGTTGTTCATGGTATGGTATGAGGACTTTGGTTCTTCCCAGATACCCTGTCGTAGCATAGAGTGCCTCTTTTCCCTTCTGATCTGGTTACCACTACATCGTATTTTCTTTGCAGACACCCTCTCAGACTGGTGAGGTAGGCTTCCCGCTTAATGAATTGAGCTAGGTCATATCCTGCCTTCAGGTGCAGAGAACAAGCAAGCTTTTTCCGCCTTCGAGTTTATCGGGAAAGGCCTCCCATCAGCATAGAACCTGTTGCAGTGTGCCAATTGCGTGGCTCTAACAGATCCTTCCTTAAACTTTTATTTTATTTTATTTTATTTATTTATTTATTTTTTATTTTCATTTTTATCTTTTTTTTTTTTGAACAAAGGCAAGAAAATAAACTATGGTACAAGAATAAGATAGCCCTCTAAGGGCTGCTAAGTGAAATAGTGTTTGAGGTCATGCTCGTTTACCAGGAGGACCTCGACTCGTCCCTCAAGGGTTTGCAATCTAAATGTGTGGGATCCTAACTTCTCCTTAATTTGGAAAGGGCCTGTCCATAGTGCTTGGAACTTGGAATGCTTCCCCTTTTCCTCATGGGATTTGTCCCACTTTAGGACTAGGTCTCCTACCTCAAAATTTTTATTCCCTGCAGATTTTCTATCAAACCATCTCTTGATTTGGCTCTGGTGGATAACGAACTTTTCCCGGGTTTTTTGCCTTTCTTCCTCCAACTTCAGCAAGGTGTCGATTCGAGTCTGCAAGGTAGGGCATGGGGTACCATGACATTCTTGGGACAGCTGAAGGGCAGGGAGAGATAGATGGGGAGGAATAACAACTTATTTTCCATACACAAGAAAATAGGGAGAGGTGCCTAGGGAGGACTTGGGAGTGATACGGTCAGCCCAAAGTGCATTGTGAAGGGCATTGTGCCAGTTGCGCTGGTGGGACAACAGGGTCTTCTTAATAATACAGATAAGATTCTTATTAGTTGACTCAGCTAATCCATTTCCCTGGGGATAATAATTTGCAAAATGTTTCAGAACAATACCATTTTCCGGCGCAAAATCATATAATTTAAAAGATGAGAAGTAAGTCGCATTATCGAAAACCAAGGAAGTTGGAACACCAAACCTGGTGATGATGGAATGCGTGAGGAATTCTATTACCTCCTGATCATTGATTCGGCATAAAGGTGTTGCTTCGACCCACCTGGTGAAATAATCAATAGCTGTAAGGATATACCGGTGTTGTTTGGAAGAGTGAGGTGTGATTTCGCCAATTACATCCAAACCCCATTGTTGGAAAGGCTCCTCCACTGCTACTGAGAGTAAGGGGGCGGCTGGCCGTGCTTCTCGGTTTGCGAACTTCTGGCACTGGATGCATTTCCGAACATATGCATGCGCGTCTCTGAAAAGAGTAGGCCAATAGTATCCTGCGCGCATTATCTTATGGGCGGTAGTATCTTTGGAAAAATGACCTCCAGCTGGTTCGTTGTGCAGTTTGGTCAAGATTTTCTGCGCTTCGTCATGTTCCAAGAAGCATAACAGGACCCCATCGTAATGTTTCTTGAAAAACTTCCCTCGGATCAGTTGGTGAGATGCAGCTTTGAGTCTTATCGTGCATTTCTACCAGGCAGTTAGAGCAGGGTCCAGGGTGCCTTGGGCTAAATATCTTGAAATGTCGGAATACCAAGAAGGACTACTTTGCTGAGGCACATGGTCGCTCTGGTACATGTCAATTTCTTGTTCCCAACATTCTTCTTCAATTCCATGGGAACTTGCAGCTTCCGCGGCCATTTGGCATAAGCTCTATCCTTTAACGATGTGTGCCAGTTTAAATTCTAAATAGTATTCTTGCAAGCACGCCACCCAGTTGCCTCGCCTCTCGCCTAACTCCTGTTGCACGAAAAGTGAGCGGACAGCTGGGTGTGGAACAAAAATCGTGACATGATTTTTCAAGATGTAGGGCCTAGAATGCTTGACCGCTTTGTAGACCGCATAGGCTTGCTTTTCGATTTCTGGGTAGTTCAACTCAGCTCCTTGTAAACCAGTGCTCATGAAAGAAATGGGCCGTTCATCGTTGTTTCCATCTTTCTACGTAAGGACAGCCGCAAGTGAGGAATCTGAAGCAAAAGTATACAAGATAAAGCCTTTGCCAAAATCTGGACTTTGGAGAGAAAGAGCTTCAGCTACAGCCTGTTTGATTTTGTCAAAGGCATCCTTTCCCGGCAGACTCCATTGGAACATAGCATTATTTTTTATCATTCCTTGCAGCGACCTGACTATCTAGGCAAAATCCGAGATGAATTTACGGACAAAATTGATTTTCCCCAGGAAAGATTGCATTGCTTTCTTGCTGCCCGGGGGAGGAATCTGAGCAATGGCTTTCGCCCGTTCTGGATCAACTACAATGCCTTGCTTGGTTATAATGTG
Source organism: Pinus albicaulis (assembly GCA_034641835.2). NCBI lineage: Eukaryota > Viridiplantae > Streptophyta > Pinopsida > Pinales > Pinaceae > Pinus > Pinus albicaulis. Next base: position 990,295,971 of record CM076581.1, read on the forward strand.
GCCTAGCAGGTTCGCTTTTGCCACAGCGAAAACACTCTTTTTAGGGTTGAGCGAAATCCTGTACCTTCTGCACCTCTCAAAGATTTGCTTGAGGTGGCGTAAATGATCACCTATGCGTTTTGAAAACACAGTGACGTCATCCAAATAGACCACCACGCTCTGCCCTATCAAACCACGGAAGGCTATATCCATGGCTCGTTGGAAAGTTGCCCCCGCATTGATCAATCCAAAGGGCATGCGCCTGAAAGCAAAGGTTCCCCATTTGGTCCGAAAGGTGGTTTTCAATATGTCCGGTTTAGCTGCTAGCACCTGGTTATAACCAGAGAAGCCATCCAATAGGGAGAACATTTCAGATCCAGACACAGCTTGCAATATCTGTTCCATGGGTGGCACCGGGTAGTTGTCTTTGCTTGAGGCCCGATTCAGATTACGGAAATCTATGCACAAGTGGATCTCACTAGACTTCTTTCGTACCGATACCAAATTTGACACCCATGTGGAGTGACGAACTTTGAAAATAATGCGTTCATCCAAGAGCTTCTTAAGTTCTTTCAGAATCATTGGCTCCAAAGCCAGATGCACTTTTCTGAGTTTCTGTTGGAAGGGCTTAACGCCTTCATTCACGGGTATCATGTGCTGAATGATCCGAGTATCGTATGTATGTAAGTCGTCATACGTCTAAGAAAATACGTCTCGATACTTCTGGAATAATTGGGTGAAGGCCCATGTCTCCTCATCACTACAGTCTTTGCCGAGGTTAACGAACTTTTGGTTCTCATCTGATCCCAAGTTCACTTGCCGATGTGCCAATATGGAACTTTTCACTTTGGTGTTTGGGGGGCCGCGGAATCGTCTTTGCAGATCAAAGAGCTTTTCTAATGAAACCACCCCCTTGGGCATGGGGTTCTCTTTGTGTTCATCACACTCTTTCTGCAAAGCCTGATCATGCTCCTCCTCGTCTATCGCTGCGTCCTTGAATACTTTGGCATTGAGCATAAAATCCAAGATCTGTTGATCATCGTTAAAAACGCGTAGATTAGTAATGTTATCTGGCACAGAGGGTCTATATATAACTTCAATAGAAAAATTGTCCCTCAAAGGGGTAAATCTAGCAGCAGCATTAGCCAGAGTATCAGCTGCTGCATTGTGCATTCTAAGAACAGATTTAATTCCAAATGCATCAAAAGTAGAAATCAATCGCCATACCTCTTGTTGATACGTCTTTAAATGTGGAGACAAATAGTGAATAGTGTTGCGTACCTGCCAAGTGATAATTTCGGAGTCTCCAATGACTTGTAGGCATTTTACCTTCAAATCCAGCACTTTCTTAAGTCCGAGGATTAAAGCCTCATATTCAGCAGTGTTGTTGGTGCACTAGAACTCTAGCCGACATGAGATTAAGAATTTGTTCTTCTTAGGGTCAAGCAAGATGCAGCCTGCACCAGCTCCGTCATGGGTTTTGGAACCATCATAGTACAAGGTCCACATGTCATTTTTCGGCTCCTTCGGGGTAGTAGGCCACGGAGGGATTTCGGCTTGGTGTGGGGCAGGGGTGGCTAGCTCTTTCGTGACAAGCGCTAGTTCATATTGGACCTCGGGGCCTACTGAAGACTGAGGGGATTGGTAACATCCGAATATGGCTTCCAGAAAACACATGCCAAGCTCCTCCTGGGCAAAGCTGATGGGTTCATTAGCGGCATCCAAATCAGTCATGGTGTATTTCATATATGGTTCACCTTCGACCCTGATTTGGTTATTGCGCCCCTTGTAAGGAAGCCACAAGTGGGACCAGTCGGTGGAGAAATAGCCTTGCAACTTGCTGGACCAGTCTCTGCTAAGCAATAGACCGTATGCTTCAGGGATGTGAACAACCACAATATCAATGCATTGATGGACCCTAGAGTCTGACGACAGGCGGATGATGACATTATTCAATTATCCTACGGCTGGCACCTGCGATCTGTCGAGTTGTATGATCTTTGCGTCATTTTTCTCCGGGCGAATGTTCAGCTTCTTACAGACAGATAGAGGCATGACGTTTGTAGAGGCACCGGAGTCGACTAGACAGTTGTGAATGTTGAAGTTAAAAATCTCGAAGGACAAAAGGACAGGAGGAGTGGATCCCCTTGAGTTCGATTTGACGGCGTTTACTATGGACTGGACATCTGGACCGGCCTGCGCAGACGTGTTGCTCACAGTCTTCGTAGCTGAAGTATTGGTGAAAGCTCTTAGAATGAGCTCTCTTTGGTTGGTAATGCGGGCAAGCTCGTAGAGAGAAATATTTGCTCTTGTTTTTTTCATATCCTCAACAATGTTATAGCTAGAATCCGGTTGAGGGCTAGGCTCATTAGTGGTTTTTGGGGATTCTGCCGGGAGCTTTCCCTTTTGACTTGCTCAGGTAATGTTATTTGCGTGCTTCTCTGGGGCAGATTGTTTTCCGTTCCCTGGGGGCAGAATTTTTCTTAGGAAAGCCCTTTTCTAGTCTTCATAAGATTTCTCGGGAACAGGTCCTTTGCTCCTTAGACTATAATTTCGTACGGGCTGGTCTTTGGGATGGTCTGCCATGTTGATATCAATGGAGGTAAGGCTGTCCCCCCCTCGAATAATGTCAAAATCCAGGATAGAGGACCCTGGTTCTTCGTTCGGGGGTGGATCTTCATCGTGATCAGAAACATCATCCTCCGTCACATTCCCCGGGGTTTGGTCATCTAAAAGCTGATTAACGACTGCTGTCATGCTGCCAATCCATTGAGGGCACATTTTTTCAGAATGGGTAGCTTGGTGGAAAGAAAAGAAGTTATCTTTCCCTATTTATTCCACATTGAGAGCAGTATTCGGGTTAGACGGAGGTCTGTTGGGGTTGGGATTTCTCTTTCTGAAAAAGGGTTTTGGTGGTTTAGTGCTATTCATGGGTTCTATGCCCTTTCTCCTTAGGTCAGAGACTTCATTCGTTAAGAGCTTGAGGGTTTTTTCCATGATTTCAAAATCAAACGCATCTTTATCCCTATCCATGGTCTTAGGAGTGGAGGACTGACCCTTTTTTGTGATTGGCTTGTGATCATCTCTTCCTTCATGATCGATGGCTCCTATCGAAAGCATGTCTTTCTCCACAGCGAGATCAGCCTCATAATTAGCCTTAAGGGTAGCGCGAGCTTCACGTTTAACGAAAACGACGATGTCCCTAGGGAGAGCCTTGGTATAGTAGTCAATGGTGATTAAGGCATCCAACGCTAGGTTTGGGGGAAATTTCTGCGGTATGGTAGCGAAGCACTGGTTGAAGTCCTTAACCTTCTCCTTTTTATGACACTTGATGGTGCTCAATTCCGTGAGGAGCATGGAAGGAGTTTTATCTTCTGAAAACTTCTGCAGGAACACGCGACGGAATTGGTCCCATGAAGTAATAGAGGCCCTGGGGAGGGAGCAGTACCATGTGGCCGCTTTTTTTTCAAGAGTGTGGGGAAACAGTCGACATGCGACGTCATTAGACTGAACTCTCATGATTTGCAGAGACAGATAGAAGCTGCTTATATGATCTTCAGCTAAGGTGCCTTTCTCAGGATCAAACTTGGGGAGGTGTTTCTCCGGATGCCTAGGCAGATCATGGAGTGGGCCCAAAAGATTTAATGGGGACTAAGCCATCCAGGCTAGTGGTTGCACTCTCCTAGCCCACTGGTGGTTCCTAAACTTAGGCTCAGATTCACCTCCCGAACCTGAGACCGATGCTTCTGACTCATGGCAAGAGTGTTCGTCTTGATGTCTCTCATGGTAAGGAAAGTCTCTAAGATATCCCAAGTTGTGGAAAAGAGGCATAATTAGGTTTGGGTGACGTTTGTGGGCATGGTTTCCTTGGCCTCGGCCTCTATCTCCTCTACCTCCAGCCTCACGGCCTCTATTTCCTTCACCTTCATTTCTGCGAGCTCTATTTCTTTCGCCTTCATTTCTGCGAGCTCTATTTCCCCCGCCTTCATTTCCTCGGCCTCTGTCTTCTCCACCCTCCCCAGGTGGGGGGTGTTCCTGCTTGTTTTTTTGCCGGGTATGGTTAGGCTGGGAGTCGGGGAAAGGTTCGGTGTCACCAAATTCCTCACCCTCTTGGAGAATCAGGTCGTTTTCCTCAACGGAAGTGCCGAGGTCTTCCAGCATGAGATTCACGAGCTAGGGTATGGTACTCACCAGGGCACCATTACGAGTGATGTTCTTGGCAGGGGTCCTAGTGTGGGCTAGGAATTCCATGACTGGGGTAAATCGTAAATCTCTGATAAGATTGCGGGCAGCTGGGCGCAAGGCTCTCAATTGTGCTATGGTGATTTCGTAATATCGAGTCTCCCCCCATGGGATATCTTCCAGAGGAGGAGGGATAGGTTCATCATTTATGACCTCCCCGTAGGGAGTTTGTGATGGAAATTTGGTTGTATGCTGGGAGGCTGCCATCAGGCCCTCCTTCTAGCGCCAATTCTGTTGACGAGAAAATATGTCCAGCCAATAGTAGGGGATCTCCTCGGTAGAAAGTCCCAATTAGACCTTGAACCGTTTGGAGTAGGGATCCCGTCCATGGTGTGGGTCCGGTTACCGCTTAAGATGCCTTCCCTTCGGTCTCAAAAGAACCTAATTGAACTTGTGGACACACACTTATTCACATGATACAAAATACATGATTAATGCATTAAACACGAATAGAAAACTATGCGTAGCGAGGCAATAAATAAAGCATGTACACCTAAGGAGGTGTCGTTAGCAACAAATCTTTGGGGTACTACTTGCAAGGTAGTCTGACCACAAAAGAAATAGTTCTTAATGGTGAGATATCCCTTTACTTTCTGAAAGATAAAATGAAATGCTAATAAAATAGTTCATTAACATTCATCAAAAGAGCAGATGATAAACTGAACATCATTGATACAACACAGATAGCCATGATGCATAAATGATGACATGAAGAGTGCAAATTCATTAATCAAAGGATGTTTGAAACTGTATAAGGAAATACACATAGTTTTCGCAGCGCAAAACACATCATAACCATCGAGTGTTTTGACAAGTATCTGTATTCATATGTATAAGAGTATAATCTTTCAATACAATGCCCTGTAGTTCCTGAGTTTCCAAAAGAAAAAGCCCTTTTACACTTTCCCCGTAGGGAGTTTTATAGCACAAAACCTACCCTTTGGGCTTCCCGACTTTTCTCCTGCCTGTCTGTTGAGTTGCCTCACGACCTAGAAGAGGTTGTGACCTGTGACCTATCTGGTGTGTGCGACTTGCGACCTGGATAGGCAGTGCGACCTGCGACCTGCCCGGGTGGTGCGACCTGCGACCTGCCTCTAGCCATTTCCAATGCCTTGTTGCTACCAGGCTACGAAGATGGACGTGCAATGGTGAGGTCAGGGGCATTGATCTACTGCTCTTTGAGGAAACCTTGCCATGTATGGTACTCTACCGCGATGGGGGAAACAAGAGGGACCTCCTCTTTCAACCGATGCATGCATTCCAAAGCATTTGGAACTAGAGTTTCCCTTTTTTGTGAGATCTGGTTGGAAAGAGAGGCAAGTTTGGTATAAACCCGAACTGGAGTGGTAAGAAACTGATCCAGATGTTCTTGAGATGCTGCGGGCTTGGGGGTGGCAGCAACTTGCTTGATAGGCTGCAGAAATGACTGGATTTCTTGATCCAAAGCGAGGCATAGCATGTGGTGCCCTGAAAGATCCAAAGACTTGGGTGAAAGTATATCCGGCGAAAGGGAACCAATGTGCCACTTGGCCTAGAGTCTCTCTGGCCCACCAATACATGCAAGGGGCGTCTTGGCCAAATAGTCTTCTATATAGAGCGGGGATAAATACTTGGGATATTTTCTCTATATCATGTTTATACCTGTACTCCCAAAACACCTTGATTTGCAGATGAATTGCACGGGTCTGCACGGAATCCCAGTTGTGTGCCCATCCCTCAAAGTGTAACCTCACGCAGACAGCATCCAGTAGGTAAGAGGCCATGTAGAATTCGGTAGGCATTCCATCATTTGGGGCCAATGCCGAGGACAAGTTTGTCTGCATTGAAGTCATCAATATGCCAGCCTAGTTGAAATGGGTGCCATGCGCCGTTACATATTCCATGACCGTAGCCCAAGTCTCGTTGAAGGTGGAGCAATCAGGGCGCCTGTACAGTCTGCAAAGCATGGCAGCTACTAATTTATAAACCTTTCTCAGGCTAGCCACTAGATATTCTTGGTCTTTCTTGACTTTAAATTTCTCGGGCTCCTCCCATCATTGTCTAATAGTGTCAACTACAGGGACTGCATGAGCAAGAGCCCATTCTTGTGTGAAGTACTCTTCTGGGCGAGGCAACAAGTAATAGAGGTGGGCATCCGAGCCTACGAGCGTTGTGAAAGCCTTGCCTTCGTTGTCTCGGATCACGAACTTATTGGGGTCCGTTCTCTGTATGACCCAGTCTATAACCTCTGGGCATGGAAAAATGGCCGGATGCACCCCTGCGAGATGCAGTTTGGACCTTTTGACTCTTAAGTATATTTCCCGGTCTGGGAGATCTTCTGGGAATTCCTCTTCTGGTATGGCGAACTCATGATACACTTGGTACCATCGCATGATGTCCTCTTTTGCAAATGTACATAGTGTATCCCTGTATATCAGGGGTGGGGATACCATGTCCAGCTCCTCAACTTCTTCTGCCACTTTCTTGTCCTTCTTCCGGGACACTAGACGTGCCATGTCGCTAGAATCCGAGAGAACAAGTATACACTCCACGTCTCCTTCAAGTTCACCTGTCAAATTCATAAAGGAATCCCAAGATAAGAATGACATGATGATATAAAGCCAATTATAGTTTATCAATGAATTTTAGCTGAGACACATGCAAAACTGGGTCACTGGTTTACTGGGTCGTAGGGTCACAAATTTCAAGAAGAAACCCTGATGCGACCTTGCAACCTTACGACTTGGTCGCAGGGTCACGGGGTCGCAACTTTCGAAAAAAGAGGAAAATGCGACCTTGCAACCTCTCGACCAGGTCGCTGGGTCGTGGGGTCGCAACTCTCGGAAAAAATTGGGGAATGCGACCTTGCGACCTTGCGACTAGGTCGCTGGGTCATTGGGTCGCAAATTCCAAAAAATCGAAGAGAATGCAACCTTGCGGCCTCACGACTAGGTCGTTGGGTCACAGGTCGCGCTAGGGCTAGCCAGGGGGTTTTGCGCGCACGCAACGTGAAGGTTTTCTCCCTTTAAATGGAAAATTATAAGGCTAAAAGGGTCCAGGCAGAGCTGAGGGATGGCTTTGGGAGCAGGGGACAAGGCCATGAGAAGCTGAACAAGAAATGTGGTGAGCTTGGGCAGTTGTGGTGAGGGCAAGATTAAACAAAACACTCAAAACCAGAAAAGAACCTAATAGTTCATGCAGAGGGAAATTTAAAGGTCTAAGAAGACATGGGTTTGGCAAGAAATGTCCACAAAGGAAAAATCAGGAGGGAAATGGCAACTTACCCAGGAAAATCGCGCCAGTCGACCTGTCAGAGCCGTTTCTTTCTATTCACCAATTGTGAAAAATGCGACCTAGCGACCTCCTTTATATAAAAGGTCGCACGTGCGGGCATTTAATGCGGCGTCGCCAGGTCACAATTTGCGTGGTTTAGAGGATTCGCAACCTTGCGACCTTGCGACCTAGCGACCTGGGGGTCGCGGGGTCGTAGTTTTCATTAAAAGTTGAGTTTTCCGACTTCGCGACCTTGCGACCTGGTGACTTGGGGGTCGCAGGGTCGCAAGGTCAGGGGGTCGCAGTTTTCATTAAAATTTTAGCTTTGCGACTTAGCGACCTTGCGACCTGGCGACCTAGGGGTCACGGGGTCGCAAGGTCGCGGGGTCGCAATTTTCTAAAAAATGAGTTTTGCGACTTGACGACTTGGCCTTATGGATTCTTCACTTGGTTTCTCTCTAGTTTCAAGGGGCTCCAAAAATTTGAAATGGGGGTTTTTTTTGGAGGGTGTTGTAGGGGCTACAACAGGATGGTAGCTCGTTGGAGTTGTCAAGAACCTCAGTTATGTCTTCTTTAGAAGCTGATCAATGCCGCATCCTTTGGGCTGTACTTTTTCTTCCTTTGTTGATCTTCCTATCTTCTGAAAATTTTAGCAGCCATGAAAAACAATGGAACTCTATCAAAACAATCTTTCTACCTACCCAATCCTAATGATCTAACATTTTTTCTTCCTTCAGAGTGCATTTGGATTGGAAAAATCTTTTACAAACATTTTATTATTTTGAAAACATAAAACTAATCTAAGTCTACTTCTTATTTTTCCATGAACTCAGATTAAGCAATTGAGTTCATAAGCTTCTCTACCTAACTACTATTTGTTAGGATTAGACTGTCCAATAGATTTTTATTCTCTAATTTCTAAAATAAGAAATTCAAAAGTAGAAAAGTCAGGATTGAATAGTCTAACTTGTTGCTGATCTATAGCATAAAAACAAGCTACACATAGATTACTTTTTTTAGAAAATTAAATCAAAATGGTGAAGGCTTAAGATCTGAAAGTTTTAAGAATATCCTTCTTTTTTCTTCAGCTCTATTTTTAGGCTTGTTTGAGCTGTTTTTCTTTGTTATCTCGTTCAAGTTTTGGTCTTATTAGAACCAGTTTACTTCTATCCTTGGATCAAGATTTGATCTATTTAGAGCCATTCTTTCCTTTGGAATCTATAGGTTCAGATTTTTAGCTTGTTTGAACCTTTTACTTTTCTATCCTAATCTACTTAACTGATAAGCCAAGATTAAGTTTTTTGGAAAATATTCTTCACTAACTTATCAGCTGTAAATTTAAAACTAATTAGTCATGTTTAGGCTATATGACTAACTAGGAGTGTGTTTCTTAGGAGTGGAATTTGGGCTTGCACACTTTCAGATTTTGATTCTCTTTTTTGGTATGGGGTTGTACCTTTCTTGTTTTTAAAATCTTCCCTCTTTTCTCTTTCTATTGTTTTTGTATTTTTTATTTTTCTAACTTTGAATGCAATGATGAGTATGATATTCACAATGAGAAAAAATAAAAAGGTTTCCAAACATGATATGGTCAAGAGAAATAAATTTTGAGCATCCTTCCATTGACAGGACCTCCAGACAGTTCAACTCCACTCAATTCCTACAAGAAATAGGAATTGTTACCAACAGTAGAATGAATGAGGTAAGGGCCAAGCCATAAGTTATCAAATTTCCCATGCTTGCCCTTGTCTTCTCTCCTTGAATCCCACTTTAACACTTTGTCACCAATGTTGAAATTGCTGGCCTTTGTCCTTCTATCAAAAAGCTTCTTGATGCTCTCTTGCTTTTGTAATGCTCTGTTATAAACCACCTCTCTGGTTTTCTGAAGATGTATAGTCTAATTAATCCTTATGATCATGTCATTGTCTTCAGACTGTACTTCTTGGATCAGCTTCATGAATTGTACACCTAGGCTGGTTGGAAAAATTACATCTATTCCATACACAAGCTGGTAGGGTGACATTCCAATTTATTTCTTAAGTCAACTTGTGGTTCTTGTAGAGATGCAACGTTTTCAGGAACAGAATTAGCTCTATGGAGTGATCTGAAAATAGTTGAAGATTTGGCCTTAGGAGACTTCCTAATTATTCTTTCAGGGTTATCAACTATCTTAGGAGGGTTTGGGTTAGGATAGGCTCTAGTATGAATATTTCTAGGAGCCACTATGTTGTGTTTTTCAGACCCAAATAAGCAAGAAAATTTTAACCAAATATGACAATCCTTAAGAGGCTAACTGATCTTTTAAACAAGAAAACTTTAATCCTAAAGTCCTCTTAACTAAGTTTAAATGATATTATGATGATAATGGGTTTTCCCAGTGGAGTCTTAAGGTTTGTTTAGGATTATGGAGTCACCAGGTGGAAATTTTTAGCTCTTTTGGAGGTAAAAAGTTTTATGGTCCACCATCATGTTTATTTGAATACCAATCTGAAATACTTTTGTGTTTTCTAAGTTTTTTCAGTCCTATGGGTTCTAAGAGTGTCCTAAATCTATTTCAACACTTAGTTACGATGGTGAGACAAAGAAATTCTACTCTTATGGCTGAGCTAGCTGATTCCTTCATGGTTTGATAAGATTTTATGAGAATCCTAAGGTTTCCTTAGTTTGTCACTGATTCAAATAAGTTCTATCATGATTACCATTTGCTTGGTAGTTCTTGAAGAGGTCTACTTGTACTCAAGAGGTTTTTAAAGTATTTATAAGGTGAAATTTGACTCAGTCCCCAATGGAGTCGCCAGAAATGTTGGATCCCTATAATTTCAACAGATTGGCAAGACTAAAGCTGTAGATACAACATTGGAACCACTTTGGGATTCTGGGATCTAGCCTTCCTGAATCCAGAGAGGGGTCTCTCTTATAAGTGTGAAGATTTATTTATCTTTAAGACTTTTAGGTGTGATATTAGGCTAGTTATGAAGAACAATGGTTTTTGTTTGTTTTTGCATGGTTTAGCATGATTTTTAATTGAGTGGAAAGTCCTAAAATGAAAGAGTTTAAAAGGGGTGAAGATGTGAAAAATTAGAACAAGATTTGGCTGATAGGATAGATATGAAACTGGTTTTAGTCCATTGGGCTATGGAGTCATAAAAGGGTTTAATTGTGCAACAACTTCAAGATTGATCCAAGGGGAAAGTCATCTATATCAAAATATTTTTTAGATTAAATGATGGAATGGAACATTAAGAGTGTCAAAAAGGTGGAAAAAGTCAATAATCTCAACAAGGATTTATCAAATTTCCAAACAAGAAAAGCCTTTTAAGCAATTGTTTGAAACCAACCAAAGGACAGGGCTAAACATAAACTTCTTTGGACAAGCTTGTATTAAAGCTAACTTATCAGAAAAACAATCCAGTAATCCACATGACTACTTTCAGAAGGGATGAAAACAGATAAGAAAACAAAGTGTAGCCTAAGATCAAGCAAGATAATTTTAAATCTAAACCTGCTTTCAGCATACTCTTAGGGAAACTTTCAAAACAACCTTTGGAGAAAGAGACTAGAAGACAGGGCAAACCATAAACTTTTCTAGTCTAACTCTACTGAGCATATAATGAAAATATCATTCAAGAACTTCCCTTTCAAGCTTTTCACATCAAGACAGGGACAAACCAACATTCCTTGATAATGTTTACACTTAACTTAATTCATTATTAGATACACAATTTGGAGGAAAACATTAAGATAGATCTTATCAATGAGATTAGGGTACTTTTGACAATAAATACTAGCTCTAGATTTGCTATTCTTTATCAGAGAATAAGTGAACAAAATGGCATACATGAAAGGAAAACAATAACACAGTAAGAAGCACTTCACCAATGATATAGACCAGGATCCCAAGAATCAGCTTGTATATTGATGTCAATCCAGTTACATACTTCAAGTCCAATGTTTCAGTACATAAATCATCTTCTCTTCTCAACCTAAATTATTTGATCACAAACATAGCTTCAAGAGCCTCTGAAAACTATTTACATGTAGAAAAAATTTCGAGCACAAGTATTACATCAAATTTTAGCAACCAACCCTTTACAATGTGCTCGTCAAGAAGATTTTATAAGAAAATGAGGAGGTGGAAATTTTTCTAGGGTTCAAGTATCATAAATTCTACAGTTAATGCAATTCTCTGCCTTGAAAACCATGCAAGGCATAAGGCAAGAATACATTCGATCTATATCTCTATTTCATAACTCTGTTATGTTTTCGAGGCTTAGTGGATTAAAAGATTTGACTTTAAGGCTATTTCTTATCCTTGTAATAACTCTGCTGACAATGGTAATAAGTTCCTTTGATTTGAAATAACTATTCAGCTGTCTTTATGATAATATCTTTTGTTTTGGAAATAACTAGGCCTTCTTTGATTTCTTTGAGGCTGCAGGTGTATTTCTGGTAGCTAGAGAGGATTCAATTAGCCTCTGATGTGTCAGTGGAGGCTTCTCGGACTGATAAATATGATTTTTCTTCCTTAAAACACTGTTAATTTTCTTTAATTCTGTGTTTTAGGCTTAATTAGGCCTAATTTATTTCTTCTGTTCTTCATATTGTCTTCAATTGAGTGGATTAGTCTTTAGATAGTCAATTTTAGGTCTTGATCCCTCAAAACTGAGTTAACGATCTTTGATTCTTCATCTCTACTATGATTTTATCCTTTAACACTGATAATCTTTGTTTGATTAATGTTTGATGTGTTTTGTTACTGTGCAGACATTACAGAGGGTTTTATAATGTCGCCAGTGTTCATGAGGCACTGGTAAATCACAATGGGAAACCCTGCAGAATGATCCCATTCATGAATAGTGGCATGAGCGATCATCATCCCTGGCCTTTGATTTTCTTTTAAAAAAAAATAGAGAAACCTTTAAAACTTGCACAAACAAACGAATTTATAAAAAATCCTGCGGGGTAAGGTTTAAACTACTTCAGAGGTTTAGGTTAGATTGTGACCGTTGGATGAAAGCCACGAACGATGATGATTGCTCCTTGGGATCAGATGGGGAGGCGGTTGGATAAACGGTGGTGGAGATTAAGTCTGGGCCATTGATCTGCAAAGATCAACGGTCGAGATCAATCAGGATTATATAATGTAGAGGGGGTGACTTTATAATGAAATGGAGCAATTGACAAAAGAAATGGGCGAAAAAAAAAAAAAAACCTTAGGCGGAAGGGAAATGGATTTAAATGAAATTTGGGGTTTCTGAGCAATTCAGGGCCATCGGATTGGACTAGCCAACAAAGATCAATGACAGAGATTCATTTATAAATTCCTTTGGAAGAATGGTGGAGGGCGATGGTGTAAATGGCGAGATTAAACTGGGATCGTTAGATCTTAGAGATCAACGACAGAGATTTATTATAAGAAAATGTAATGGAAATGGGAATGGTGGTTTTTGCCATAAACACCACTGGTGTCGCACTGCTCAAAGGCAGTTTTCAAAATTTCCCAAAAAAAATGCGATATGGGTCTCTAGCCGACACGTGTCCTTTAGAAACCGCCCATATTGCATAATTTTTAGGAATTAAATTTCAGGCTTAATATCACGTGATATGGAGTCTTAGTTGTTAGATCAAAGGCGGGTAGATCCAATGGCGGAGATGAGAGCGCGATAAGATAGGTCACATGGGAGGAAAGATGGTGGGCAGGGCCAAGGTGGTTTCAATCTCGACTGTCAGATCATAGGAATGAACGATCAGGATTTGTTGAGGGGGGAAGGTAGGTCCCAAAGGAGTTGGGCCTATTGGGTTTAATCTAGACCATTATATGTTTAGAATGAACGACCCAGATTGAAAAATGGAGCATCGAAAGGAATATGAGGCAGGGGTTTAGGCGGAGGTTGGGTTAAATGTGGGTCATTGATCTGCAAAGATCAACGGTGGATCTTCGCTAAAGGATTTTAAACTATGGGGCCTTTTGAATTAACAAAGGGTTTCAGGTTTGATCCAGACTGTTAGATCGGTGAAATTAACGGCCCAGATGCGATCGGAGGATCGCCAATCGGTGGAGGAAAGAGGAAGGCACAAAGAAAAATTTGTGATGTGATTACATACTGACTGTCGGATCTGGGAGTCAGATCGACGGTTGAGAGTTTAATTGGAGGGAAAAATGTGGAGAAAAATGCGCAGAGTTTTGATTAATCTGGGCCCTCGGTTCTTGTGGATTCGATGGTCCAGATTGGATCGTAGGATTGCAATCGGAGGAGGCAAAGGGATGACGCTTCAGATTTTGCGCGGTGTGATTAAGCGCCAGCCGTCAGATCTGGGAGTAAAATCGACGGTAGAGATTTAATCAAAGGGGTGATGGAGGAAGATTATGAGCGCGCGGTGACTTTAGCGCTGGTTGTTGGATTTTATAAAGATCAATGGTGGAGATTGGATCTGGGGTAAAAAAGGAGAAGACTCATCGTATCGGGGACTTTTAGAAAAACAAAGGGAAAACGTTAAATAGAAACTCCGATTTGCGATTTGCGAGTGGGTAAGAGCCGTCCATCTCAAAACTAGATCGACGGTCAAGAATTAACTGCGAAGGTCAAAGGTGGAAGGGCAGGCTTTGGAACGGAGTGATTGGGACCGTCAGATCTAGGCATGGTATAGCAGATCAACAGTCAAGAATTGATCGCTGGATCGCCAATTAGAGAGGGGCAATAAACCATTTAAAATACGTCCAATGAAAAACTGTGATGCGATGTGCCGACGATCGTTGATCGGTCTAGATAAACGGTTGACATTCACCAAACAATGAACTGTCAGGTTTATAAAAAATGAAAGGGAAAGTCGGGTTTTAATAAGAAAAAGACTTAATCACAATCAGATTTTTTAAATGCAAAAGGTAACAAGACAAAAAGGAACGCCGGATTGCGATTGCGCGATTAGGCCTTAGCACCTGGTCTCGACTCTGGGTTATGTGAAGAAGATGAAGGGATAGGGGGTTTTCTAGAGGAAAGGGCCTATTCACATTGGAAAAATTGAAAGGAACCAACAAAGGGTTGTTTGTTTATTTGTGATGCGATTAGCCGACAAACGTTGATTCGGTTTTGGATCAACGACCAATGTTCATTTAAACTCTGAACTATTGGATTCATGAAATATCAAAGGAAAAGTCGGGTTTTAATGAAATATAAAGGATGAAAAGGTTTCAGAAGGGGGTTTAAGGACTTTTAGCACCCGGTTGCGGTGCTTATGGTCCCATGAGAGGCGAGGGTTATAGAAGTTAAGCCCTCAGGGGCTAAAATTTTTATATAATGTAATATAAGCTTTTTTAGGCTAAAAAAGAGGGTTTTTAAGCCAAGTTGAGGGTTCCGATAGGGGAATGAAGGCTTTTTAAACCAAATGGTAGGAGACCAAAGGGTTTTAAAATGGTGTTGAAGAGATTTTTAAGGTAGAATGATGCTTATGGAAGGATTTTTATGAAGAAAAAGGGGTGAAAATGGAGGTCAATTATGAGTGAAAGGAGGGGAAAAATGAAGGGAAAAATGGGTTTTTTGAGCAGTATTTCTCCTTACAAATAGAAAAAATTTCAGGATTTATGAGCGAAACAGCAGTGAAGATTATCTCAAGGATAAGTTCTCTTGATAAGACATCAAGAACTAACAATTTGGCCAAATTTTTTTTCCTTGAAGCCTTAAAAATGATTTTAGCCACCATTTGATATAGCAAATTTTTATAGGTGGCTAACATAATGAATATAAACACTCAAAGAAAAGATAAATGCAGACTAAACCTTCTAAATGAATTATAGGATTCAGGGAAAGCCCTATTTCCTCCTACAAGTTCACCTTTGAGAGTTTAAACAACAAAAAAATACAATTTCATTCAAAGAAGAGGGAACGCCTTAGACATATAGGAATACAATTATAGGAGCCTTCAACACAATGATAAAAATAAGGAATAGAGGGTATGGTTGAGACAAACCCCACTGTCAAACTGCAAGAATTAATAATCAAAGGTAGACTTCAGATACAATATTTAGTGGTAAAGAAAGAGGGAACGCCTAAACAGTCTTTGACACAACCAAATTAACCATTTCTAAAGTAAACCAAACTGAATATAAAGAGAGCTATTAGACTACCCTGTCACATTCAGAAGCAGAAAACATATAAACAGTGAAGGATAAATAGGTTAGAGGTGCTTCTAAGACACATTTCTTTGCCTAAACGTTTTATCCTATTGTAAGCAAAGCATTATGGAACAAAGTGGAAAACAAGAAATAACATTAACAATAATAAGTACTTCACCAAAACTAGGCTCAGGGATCTAATGGTCCTGCCTCCTTCATTAGCAGAAAATCATAGATCTTCACACTCTTTCAAAACACCAAAAGCTTCTTCAAAGCGGCAATATGTATTACTTTATAAATCACAAATTGCCAACCCTTACAATGTATTTTCAATGAGTTTTTATAGGTGAAAGAGGAAGTGGAGTAGTAGATACAGACTTAAATGGTCCATTAAGACAGAGGGGATGGAAGTATCGACTACCCACTCTTCTTAATAGCTCTACATTGACTGTGTGTACTCTTTTAGGCCTTTTTAGAAGTTCTTTTCTAGGTTGATAACAACCTCAAGTATGTTCTTTGAAGTACTTGCTGACTGTGGGTACTATGTTTTGCCTTCTGAAGTAAGTAAGGTGACTGAAGGTCTCTCAGGTCTTCCATGCTTCCATAACTACTGTCCTGACAGTTTAGAAACTTCTGTCAGTGTACTAACTATTAAGGGCTCAAGCAGGCATGGAGAATGCTATGGGAATATGTCCTTCTTATGGAAAGGACATTCTGCTGATATGAGAGCACTAATATGACTTGTTTATGTGATCCAGGCTTCATCAAGCCTTCTCAATCATTCGTATGGTCTTCAATCTATGTCTCTGTCATTTAAACACTGGATTATGACATTAATATTCAATAATAGGCTTTAAATCCCTTAAATCTTTCACTGATACTCTTCGCCACTTCTCTTCTGATATGTCTGTGAATATGTAGGTTTAATGGCACTGGAGGGTTTTGAATCAGGGTTTTATACTGATCCTTTAATCAAAACATGCATTTAAAAATCCCTCAGGAGTCTTCCCTGCAATCTCTGGCTCTGGAAAATGACGTTCTACGCCCCGTATTTCATTGTTATGTGATTATGAGACAAAGAATGATTTTCATCATTCTGTAACCCTACAAAATTACAACAAACATGTTATAAAAATCCAAGGGAGTGGGGGATGGATGCTTTGGAGGCTCGTAGAAGATGGAGGAAAGCGATGAAAATGGTGGTAGCAGCGAAGAAACAGGTGAAAATCATGGCGGAATGGTGAAGAACTGAGTCAATGAAGGTATGGTGTGAGGACAGTTCTGGGCCATTGGATTAGATTGGTGGATGGTGATCAATGGTCATGATTTACCAGTGGAGGAGGTTAGAATGAATCAGATGAACACAAATAAATTTTAGTGTTAAACACCAAAGTTTAATTTTTGGGAAAATACAAAGGAAAAGTGCTAAAAAGAATGAAATAGGGGTGCTTTGGTGGTGGGACTGGAAGGGCAGAGGGCGATTGAACGTGGACTGTTGGATCACATGAGAAGATCAACGGTGGAGATCTTCCGATGAAATCATTTGGAAGCTTTGATGAAAGAAATATGGGTGAGAATGCAATGTAATATGAGCTGTCCAATTAAAGTAATCACCAGTCAGGACTAAAGTAGGAATACACCAGGGGCAGTGGTTTTAAGATGAAAACTGCTAGTTTCATGCAGCTCCAAAGCAGTTTTGAAATTTTCCTAAAAAAGATGCGATATGCCTTGCCGCCTGACATGTGTCCCCCCCAAAACCACTTTTATTATGTAATTGTGAAGCATTAACTGTCGGGCACTAAAAAAGCGTGATATGCACCTCAAATGTTGGATGTAGGATGGGGAGATCTGACGGTGCAGGACAATGCGTGATATGGACAGATGCACGAGTGGTAAGATCAGAAACGTCAGCGGTGGTTTCAATGCTGATCATTGGATCTGTAGAATAGACGACTAAGATTTAAAAGAGAAAGCATAAGAAAAGGGGGCAAGTGAATGGGAGGGGAGAAGGAGAGCCATTGGATCTATTGGAATGGACGGCTGATATCTAATCGCATCAAAGAAAGGCAGGGGGCCAAAATTCCGAGGTTTTTATTTTGCGATTACGCTCAGACCATCGGATCATTTGAGAGATCAATAGTGGAGATCTGATTGGAGGGGAAATGATGGAGGGCACAGGAGGTGGAGCGCAATCGAATCCTAGCTATTGGTTCTTGTGGATTCTACGGACAGGATTGAATTACAGGATCGCCAATCGAAGGGGATAACGGATAGCGCTTAAATATTCTTGTGATTGGCGATTATGGGAGTTAGTGCAGGCTGTCGGATCTGTATGGATGATCAACGGTCAATATTCAAGCGGAGGGGTAATGGAAAGAGGTTGATGGGTGCGATGTGATTAGCACTGACCGTTGGATCTCTAAACGATCGACGGTGGAGATCGCAGCGGAGGTTGACAGAACAAAAGTCCATCGCATCGGAAGATTTGAGGTAACAAAGGAAAAGGCATTGACGGAAAGCTACGATTGCGATTAGCACTCGGGGCTTTAGTGCCTGGTCTTGGGCGCGGGTCATATGCGGAGAAGGGGCTGAGGGCTTAGCCGAAAGGGGCTTAAGGCCTCAAATGAAAAAAGGGGTTTTTAAAGCCAAAATGAGTGTTTTTCAAGGGATTTCTTGGCTTTCGGTAAAGGGGAAAAGGGTGTTTTAAACCTGTAAAAGGGATTTTTAGTGGATTAAAAGGATTTTGGAGGCTTTTTAGAGGAATATGGAGGTTCTAAAGAGGAAAAAGAGGCTTAATTAAAATGAGGGGAAATGAGTCAAAATGGGCAGTTTTAGAGGCCTTTGGGGGATAGTTTCTTTCATAAATCTAGCAGGGTTTTGTGCATGCCTTTGTAGAAATAGCAGTGGAGCTTAATCCAAAGGGACGAAGAATCATCATAAGGCTTCAAGGATGATGGATTTTCAGAGGAAATAAATCTTTTGAAGGCTTGAATACAAATTTAGCCACCATTTGGTATATCAAAATTTATAGGTGGCTAATAGTTGCCACATCGAATAGGCCCGATGAGGACCATAAAAGCATGAGAAAAATATGGTTAATCATGACAAAAATTGACATAGGAATCAACAAGTATGAAGGCTAAGTTGTGCCCCAAGTAAAAGTGGTGCAAGTGCAAAAATTTAATTTTGAGATGTGGCAAAGTGATCCTTCCTGGAAAAAACACTTCCGGATGAAGAATCAAATCACCAAAAACAAAAGGGACCCAGACTTGGCACTTCTGCCTAGTCGAGCATGGGGACTAGATGGTAAGTGACAATTTTTTATATTTTATGGTGCATTTAAAGTTTTAAAATGATGTATATGGTATTTATTTGTTACTTTTTATATTCAGATATAGCACTAGTGAAATTGACCGGGTATATGGGACGACCTGCAGTGCCAGGGGCTGCAGACTTTATTATAGCTAGAGGAGCTGATAGAGTGTATTTAGAGGCACTATTGGAGGATGTCCACCGCAAATGTGAGTTGTTGATGAATGGGGTATCAAAGTGTGGCTGGAAAGATCTAAATGACCACTACATTGAGGCATGTGTTGTTCTACCCTTGGAGTGGTGAGGGGTCATACAGTGCATGGCAATGGCGGAGTAGGGTATGTGGGGTCTGTAGGCTGTAGGAGCTGAGCCATTGGATTGAAACCCTCTGGATAGTGATTATATGAAGGGGCATGAGGTGCCCCCAATTTTTATTTTTGTAACATGCTATGGGCATGTCAGATATATTAGAGTAAGGACTGAAAAACATTTATGATTTTGTGGACACATATTAAGGATATGCATCTTTTTATATATGACGAGTATGTGGCTTGCCATTTTTTTATTTTTACTGTCCTGTGTTAAATGCATGTGATAAGTGGCAATATAGAATATTGTTTGCAATGTTATCTACATAGTGATTTTGGGCTCTAGGTACATGACTGAAAGTAATGGTTTCAAATTCACGAATTAATATTTTCACTCATATATATCTTCTAAAAAGGATAGGGTTATGCACACGATAAATGCCATTCAATTGTCTGATAAGAATAAGGGAATATAAAAGAACATGAAGATGAAGGATTCGATGGTGAAGGGCATCGACTAAAAAACCTATCATTGCATCATATTCAACCTGATTATTTGTTGCAAATCCAATACATACGCCGTTGCAAAGGACTAATGAATGTATGGGGGTAAAAATGGTGTAGGATGTCAAGGCTAGATTCCGTGAGTAGCAACTTACACCGTTGGCATAGCCGATGTATGGTGTGGATGAAGGATCCATCTAAAAGGCATCACAAGACAACAAAGGAGAAGATGATGGACAATGCAAGAAACCTAAATGTATGGTAGAAATAAAACATGCCTGAGGGATGTTATGGGTAAAATTCCTATGCGCCTTACACTTGGTAAAGATATGGTTAATACATGGTGTAGGGAAGCTATCATGGGGAAAAGCTTTGTTTAGGTTATAAACTCCATATAGACATGAATGATGCCTATTTTCTAGAAAATGGGATAGGAACAACCATCCTGCTTGAGTTTATCAATCGCAGTTTTGAGAGCTTCTTGTCGAGAAATGTGTCTCAACTTTTAACGGACAAGGTAAGCATCAGTTCATGTGTCGATATGGTGGTTGACAGTGGCAGGATAATGTATGGGCCTCTCTAAATAGGTCTTGGTGGAAACATTATGAAATTCTTTGAGTAGCTTGGTGTAAACCTCAATTTCATCTGGGGCACAAAGTGCCCCCAAGGAAATGTTTTCTTAGTCGAAAGCATCAGGTGTAGGAATGACATTTCTAAACTGATCAAAATCATATGAGATGAATTCTTTAGACTCCAAAGCATACTGGTCAAGGGACCGTTACAGAAGGAAGTACGCATGGTGGTTCATATCATCCCAAGGAAAGTGAGGGGTGGTCATTGCTTCCATAATTTTTTCATGAGATTTAAATATGGGGGGACTAGTAGAAGAAAGACCACATGACATGGCGGGGCTACTTGACGCATCATGATGAGAGATATGGTTCACATGTGCATCGTTACGGAGGGTGGAATAAAAACTAGAAGATGAAAAATCTATCGATGTTGAGACCAAGGTGATCGTCGAAGGAGGTTCAGTTGAAACATAAGGGAATTCCCCAAAGCAGTTTTCTGCAAAGGAACCCATGGATGATGACAGATAGAGGATGGTGGCTGATGGTTATGTCATCTCGACATTAAGAGGAGGTATGACAACGTCCTCTAATTATTATGAAGCAGAACGCACAAGTAAAGGGGTACGAGATCCACTACGAGTGGCCTATATTTCCCGAAAAACTTCAAGGGTGTCGCGAAAGTCGTCGAGATGGGGAACGAGGTGAGAATAGTTTCCATAAATATCACACAAAGCACAAGGGTGGTTCGTGCACAATGATTTGAGTTTCTTAGCTAAATCTGGAAAGGTAACATGGACCTCTATGATATCGGATTCAAGAAATGACTCGTTGACCACATGTTTGAGACGAGGAAGTTTAGGATAGTTATGGGTGGCATGCCCAGCAACATCACACAAAGCACACAGAGGTGACTTATTTGGAGGCTTAGGAGGAGCAGGATTTGTTTAGGCATCCTTATCCTTAGGTTCCCTCTTTTTGGCTTTTTTGGATGAGTCACTAAAGCAAAGGTAGGAGTCATGGCGACCGGTTGGACTGAGGTAAAAGTGGTATCGGGTTTGAACTAACTATGGGGGTTTCAGCTTGGGGATCGATTTACTAGACTAGGATACCTAGGGTCAAATTTGGAAGGCTCAACGTAGCCATAATAGGCATCGAAAAGACTCCAAAAGTGGCAATGAGAAACATTATTTGATCAAATGGGTAAAGGCCTAGAAGAATGGCTCCCAACTGGTTAAGGCTAGGGGTGACCATTCCTGGTTGAAAAGGAGTGGAAGGGAAACCATTGGAAAAGGAAGGTCATGTATGCTTCATCGAGTGACCACCAACAGGTTGCAGAGGTGTAGGTTGTTGGGTGGTTGAACCAAATCGCTTGTGGCTAGTCCGAGACGATTGCATCATGCAAACATTCAACGATATGGGATCTGCAACAAGAGTGTGGGGACCAAGGAATGCACCAAGTAAGGTGGAAAATTTATAGACTCTAGGTGAAACATTGGTAAGAGGTGTTACTGATTTCGTATCGGCCACTGAAGAGATGGTAGAATCGGGAGAGAGCTGAAACTTCGGTTCATAATATTTCAACATATCTATGGTAATGATCTTTCCATTGTGTGAAAAGCACATCTTATGGTGAACCACCGATGCAACATCATACATTTCATAGGCATATCCATGACCCAACGAGATTTTGTAATTGAAGGGGGAATTAATGACTTCAATTTCAATGCGAACAGTCTTTCCCACAAGAGTGACAGGACAATTGCGGTACATGCCAAGGGGCTGAGAAGCGTGATCTTCCTAAGCATGTAAGGTGATGGTGGTTTGGAATAATTCATGTGATCTAATTTGCTTCCAAACAAAGGTGGAAATCATGCAGGTAGATGTGCCCTCATCAATGATACAACATGAAACATGGGCATTTCAAATCTTGACTAGTATTTGGAAGGCAACAGATGAAGGTAAGGGAGGATTTTCTGATTTTTCAACATCAAAGATGATTAAACAATCATATGAAGGATACAAAACACCCAGAGCATATAATAGAGCTTTACGTTGTCAAGGGAACAACTAGAGGACTTCCCGAATTGATATAACAATAGGAGATTGTGCTAAGCCATCTATTATGATGTAACTATGGTTGGCTTTGGCAGAAGCAACAGTTTGGAATAACAACCCTTTGGGAATATTTGGAAGGAATCTTCTTGTGGATAAGGGATCTGTAAAGGGGCATTATGTGTCGAACTAGACTCTATGGAAACTTTGGTTTGAGACTCTGTTGCTGAGGAAGTAGGAGGCTTTCCATATTGGCACGACCGAGTTTTAAGGTTGACATCAGTGGTATTAACCACTTCATAATTCATCATGAGAATCTGGTAATCAGAGATACCAAACTGAGAGGTTTGAGGGGTAGCTTGACCTTTAGGGGGTTGGGTAGCAACATATCTTTGCTAAAGGAAATGATTGGTAAAAATAGTCAGCTTAACAAGCGCAATATTTGGAGGAGTCGATACTAAGGCTTGTTGTCCTCTAGATGCTACTTGTGCTACCCAAAATTGACACATTTGGGGTAAAAGGGGAAAATTGTGAGTATAATGGCCATTGACACCATAATAACAACAAGGTTTATTCGTACGAAGAGGCTTGTCCTGCTTGGGTTGATTTCCCTGTTGCTAGTTGTTAGTGTTTGGCGGGTTCCTTTGGCACCCTTGATTACCTTATGCTGGTTAGTTTTGGTTGCCTTTCCTCTTTTTCTTGGAATTGGGAGGATCGGTCACACTTTTTTGCACATACACATGACTTAGAGGGCAGGGTTCCATGTTGCAGTGGAGGTTGAGAAGCATAGGAGGCTGGGGTGCTAATATTGGAGGGGATGGAGCACTAGGCTGTTGATACAGATAGAAAGGAGATTGAGAAAAATTGAGGTAAACAGGTTGAGAAACCGTAGGCCCTCCCATCAGTTGATGCAATGGGAAAAATGTGCTATGTCTTGGATACATGTTGTCGGGAGGGGGATAAGAGCGAGAGGATATAGACCCTCCCTGAGGGAAACCATAACCCATGGGAGGAAGAGTATATGGATGTGAAAGAGCTCCAATGATACTGTTGGTAGCGTGAGATGCCCCTGGTGTGTTGGAACCACCAGGTCTAGGAAGATCTGGTAAGATGATATAAACATAACCAGACTGAGCGTATACGAGGTCATATTTCAACATGATTTGGAGCTTCTTCCTATTTCTGAGGAAAGTGAGATGTGACATCTTTACTAATAGAGGGAAAAAGTGTGCTGAGAAACCAATCCATATATACACGGTCGTCAAATGTGGGAGCTCGACATAAGCTCCTCCTTCTATGCCATTCTTAGACATGGTGAGAAAGGGGGGTGGCAGAAGTTTGATGGAATGCAGTTAACAACTCACTACTGGTATCATATCGGAGAGGTAACTGGAAGTAGGTCAAAAACACTTTCACAAGAGTCTCAAAAATGGAATGAGAGGCATACGCCTGGTCGAAATACCACTTTGCATCATCTCTAGTGAGCATACACTAGAATAACCGAAGATGGATAGAGTCACCAGTGATAGAATTGAACAAATACAACATGTCGAAGGAGAAAACGTGACTAGTAGGGTCTTCTCCAACATTTCCTTCGAACTTAGGAATGTCAGGAGGAAGCTTAGTTGGCATAACAGGCCAACCTAGATCAAGGTGTATAGAGTCATTGAGTAACTGGCTACAATCAGGGAGGCTCAAACATTCCATAAAAGGTAGCAAGAGAGTAATCATGATGGTTCTAACTGCTTGTAATATTTTATTATATTTTATTGGAGGGAAAGGGAATTTAAATTGGTTAAATATTTTTATTTAGAGACAATAAACAAATAAAATATTTATTTATTATTTCAAGGATGGGATAAGGGAATAATAAACAAATAATGATTTATTTTATTATTCTTAAATGATTTAGTCAAATTTAACAAGGAATATTAATTAAATAATGATTTAATTAATTATTCCTAGAGAATAATAAGATAAACAACTCTTTATCTAATTATTTCTCATTAATTAGGTTAAATATGACTAGGAATATAATTAAATAGAGGTTTAATTAATTATTCCTAGAGGAAAATCAAATACATAAGGGTTTATTTAATTATCTATAATTTCGAGACTATTGCAAACACATCCATCTATAATGTGGAGACTGCTACAAATTAGATTGATATTGAAGGTACTGAAGCGGCTAATGATCTATATGAATCACCATTTCTTTTCCAATTAAAGAATGTTTCCATTTTTTAAAACTTTCCACTAATGCATATAATTATTTATCATATGTTGGATAGTTAGCAACTACTTTAGAAAATGTTTTTGAATGAAAACAAATAGGCTTTCCTTTCTACAATAACACTGCACCCATTGCATGCCCACTAGTATCAATTTCTATTTGAAATGGTTGTTGAAGGTATGGTAAAGCTAATATTGGAGCTTGTTAGGTCTCTATAGTTTGCAAGATTGGCAAGAACAAATGTTGCAGAGCCAACATCAAAACCACTTTGGAATCCTAGGATCTAGCCCTCCTGGATTCAGAGAGGGATCTCTCTATATAAGTGTTTTCAAAGATATTTCTTTAAGGCCTATGTTATGATATTAGGATAGTTATGAAGTACAAAGGTTTTGTTTTTTTTCTTTGGGATGAATATCTTCAAAATGAAGAAAGTATTTTGAAGGGTAAAGGTGTGAGTAGGCAAAAAATGGTTTAGCTGATAGGATAGGTAAGAATCAGTATCAATCCATTGGGCTATGGAGTCACAAAAGGATTTAATTGCACAACAAATTTTAAGCGTGATCTATGGGGCAAGTCATCTATGTCAAAAGATCTCTTTAATTTGATTCATGGTATGGAACATGAAAGTGTAGTGAAAGAAGAAAATATATAAGAAAAAAAAAGAATAGCTTAAGATCAATTAAGGAATTTTAACCTAGCCTTCTTTTAGCATACATAAAGGAAAACAAAGACTAGCTTAAGATCAAGTAAGAACTTTGAATCTAGCATGCTTTCAGCATATTCCTAAAAGAAAACATTTAAGATAAACAAAGAATAGCTTAAGATCAAGTAAGGAATGTTAACCTAGCTTGCTTTCAGCATATTCAAAAAGAAAACATTCATGATAAACATAAAAGGTAGTCTAAGATCAGGTAAGTACTTTTAAAGTAGCCTACTTTTGACATACACTTAAGGGAACTTTTCAAAGAAACTATTGGAGAAGAAACTAGAGGACAAGGCTAACCATAGACTTCTCTAATTCAACTTTACTTAGCAAAATTTTCAAGAACATTCAAGGAAAAAATCTCAAGTTTTACTCAGCAAGACATGGACTCACCAACGTTCCTTGACTGATTACACTCTATTGAATTATCCTCAAATACACAATTAGCAGAAAACATAAAGATAAATATTTATCAGTGAGATTTAGGGTACTTGATAGTAAATCCTAATCTATATTTGTTGTTCTTTATTAGAGAAAATGGACAGTATGGAAAACATGAGAAAAATAACAATTACAGTAACAAAAACATCACCATTGACATAAACCAGGATCCCATAAATCAACTTCTGTATTTGATGTTAAAACTAGTTACAATCTTCAAGTCCAGTGGGTCTTTTACAGCTTCAAAATTCTCATCTCAGCCTATCTTTCTTCGAATTACAAAATAGAGCTTCAACAACCTCAATAGCTATTTACATTCAATGAGTATTCAACCAAAAATAATAATGAACTCCTCAAATGATATTTATAGGTAATTTTTGAGGAGGTGGAGTGAAGAGGAGGTATATTTGTTCAATTAATACAAAGTAAGTGCTTCTCGACCTTTGGGAGGCCTTATGGAGAATTTTTCATAGGTTTAACTTTTTTTTAATCAATTTTACATTAACTTTTACCTACTTCAGTCACTTTTGTTGACTTTGGATGCTTTTGGTAGGCTAGCAATTAATTCTGAGCTGTCTTTGGCAAATATCTCTGACTG
Organism: Pinus albicaulis; assembly: GCA_034641835.2. Classification (NCBI taxonomy): domain Eukaryota; kingdom Viridiplantae; phylum Streptophyta; class Pinopsida; order Pinales; family Pinaceae; genus Pinus; species Pinus albicaulis. Next base: position 990,322,277 of record CM076581.1, read on the forward strand.
TGCATTCAATTTGTATTCTTTTGAGGAAATGGGCTTGTAGGTGGCATTTTTCAGGATTAATTGCCTCACTGATGTGGCATTTGGAGGCTTTCTTTGTTGATTTGTGTTGATCTGGCACTTTAAACTTCAATTAGGCCTTTGATTTGGCTTTTAGGCCTTTATAATCATCTTCGGGCTTTAAACTGCGTATTTAACCCTTAAACTGTTGATTAGTCTTTGAATCTTCAACTTTTCTGCATAATCCTTTAACTTTAATTGTTCTCTTATACTCTTTAATTCTTCAACACTATGTTTGCTGGTATACATGTGGTCGTATTAGAAGGTTTGATCGTAATGAAAAATGGTTATGATCCATTGTTTGTGACGTGGGATTCATCCCTTCGGCCCCTTTTTCTTTTGTTTTGGGCCACGAGGATCATCACCATTGGTCCTATCCCTTTACTAAACTGTGGGGAGGGTTTCTGCTTTAAAAAGTGCCATCAATCCTGCAAAAAACCAACAAACACATTATAAAACCATGCGGGGTTGGAAAAACTGCATGCAGAGGCTGGAGGATGCGGAAGGAGCAGTGAGGTAGAGGGAATGCATGTACGGGGAGGTTTTATGGACAAAACCCGTGAAAACAAGGTTTAAAACTATATTTGGTGTGAAATATGGCTTGGTGGTTTTGAAAAAAACGTTGGTAGTTTCCGTGCAACAAATGAGTGGTAAGCTTTTTACATTTGATCGAATGCGATTCAATCAAAAGGCGACTGTGGCTTCTGCAAAACCAGCGGTTTCGTGTGATTTTTGGTTTTTATACCCCAAATGGAAGAGTTACATGAAACACAATGTTGACCGTTGGATGAGGAGGGGTAGATCCATCCATGGGGGGAGGAGCACGATGGGAAAGGTGCGTGGGCAAGGATTTTAGTGGGAGCTAGGTGGAAAGCAATGACTGGGAGAGGTGGCTGGGTAGTGGGAGGTGGGTCCGGAGGGGTTGAGTGTCAGCTTTAAAGGAGAACTGTCGGATCAAATGAATCAACGGTGGCGATTGATTGTAGGGATGAATAGATAGAAGAGTTCAGGGAATGGGGAGGTGGTGGCTACCGTACGATCTAATGAGATCGACGGTTGAGATTAGTTAGGAGAATTGTAGTGCGGGAAAATAGAATTACGAAGGGAGGGGGTTAAACAAGATGAAGGGAAAGGTTTTGTGGGAGAAAGGAGAACCAGGGCTAAGGGAAGAGGGGCTGAGTGCGAAGGATGATGACCATTGATCTTTAAAGATCAATGGTGGGGATGGTTTTGTGGAGTGATAAGGCGGGGAAAATATATAAAAGGACGTGGGCTTAAAGAATAAGGAAGGGGAGGGTTCGATGGAGGGATAAGGTGACCTGAGGCAAAAACAAAAAGGAGCTAGTGGCTAGGATTTTTAGTGCCAGGTCATAGGGCTTGGTCATATGATGGATAAGGAGCTAGATTTTTAATCCCTTGAGGGCTTAAATTCTGTGTTATAAAAAAGCGGTGCTTTTTAGTCCAAAAGAGGGGTTTTTATGTGTTTTTTATGGGTTTTTGGGGTTCCGGATGAAGTAAAAGGATTTTTAAAACCAAATAAGATAGGGTTAAGTGTTTTTAAGGGGGTTTTTGAGGAAAATAAGGATAAATGAGAGAGGAAAGGAGGATTTTTACAAGGAAAATGAATGATATGGGGGCATTTTATGAAGATGAAATGGGGGGGAATGAAATGATGAAAATGGAACCTTTAGGAAACAGTTCTTTCTTCAAGAACAACATGATTTTAAAGGTTTTGGAGTGAAAATATCAGGGAAATGGACTTTTTTGGATAAGGGACACAAACAGGCTGCAAGAAGTCACAAGTTTTGCAGTATATTTGTTTCTTAAAGCCTAAAGACTTGTTTTAGCCATCATTTGCTGAAACAAAATTTACTGATGGCTAATAGTGGCTCCACTTGGGGATGGAAGTTCCTTGGTGTTGTCAAGAACTTCAGAAATTGATCTCTTGGATGTAGACCTATGCCTTTATCCATTGAAAACCTTTTCTTCCTTGATCATGCTGCTTAGAAAGATGATCTGTATTTCATATCAGCAAACTGATTTCTCCCAAACATTATACCTACACAGCCTACTTTTCCTAACATTTTTTCTTCATAAGGTGCACTTGGACTTGCAAACCTTTGTCATGAACATTTTATTCTTTTATTGAAATTTGGAAACTAATATCAATCTACTCTTATTTCTTCCATGAGTTCAAATTAAGCAGTTGAACTCATTAATTCTCTACCTAAGCTACTATCTACCAGGATTAAACTGTCTAGCAAATTTTATTCTCTATTCTCTAAGACAGAAATTTAAACACAGTCAAATTAGGATTAGACTGTCTGATTTTCCATGGTTTCTATGACTGTATGTACAAGCTGCACATATAATTTATTTGCAAAAAATTAAAACAAAACTGAGAAGGCTTAAGATATGAAAAACAAAAAACATCCTTCATTCTTTCTTTTAGCTCTGGTTTTGATCTTTTAGAGCTGTTATTTTTTCTATTCTTTCTTGGTTTATATTTTAAGCATGTTTGAACTAGTTCTCTTCTTCTTTGGCTCAAATTTTGGTTTGATTAGAGCCATTTTTTTATCCTAATCTAATCTACTGACAAGCCAAGATTACACAATTTGGAAAATCTGATTCAGTAACCTATCACCAATAAATTGAAATCTATCTAGTCATGATTAGGTTGTATGACTAAATAGCAGTGCTCTTTTGGTAGTGGCATCTAAGCTTGCACACTTTCATATTTTATTTTTGGTATGGGGCTGTACCTTTCTTCTTTTATTTCCACCCTGTTTTTTCTCTTTTTCTATTGTTTTTGTATTTTTCTTTTTCTTTCAAATCAATTAAAAAAGAAAAAAACTAACTAAATGCTCAAAGGCTGAGCTTTATTTGACATTCCTACCTACTCTAATCTAAATCTGAGATATTTACATGTTTAGCTGATGAATTCTCTTTTCCAATACATCCAGTCAATCAGATGGTTCCATGACTGGTCTTTGCTCATCTCTTTGAGCATGCTGGAAAAAGAAAAGGGCCACTCCCATCTCACTTGTTCTTTAGTAGCAGTGCTAAAAAAATTTGTTGCATTTGGTAATAAACTACTACTAACAACCTTTATCCCCTTTTCGAATATCTTCGAGAAATTAGAATAGGGATCTTTGAACGATGTCTAGTTATGAATATTTGGAGGATAGGTTTCAGCTAGGGTTATTTTTTCTTCCACTGGATCAAGAAAAATATTCTTTTGAGAAATAAAATCTTCATCATCTTCATTGTAATCTGAACTAGAGGACTCATCATATTTGGCAGTGTTGTGCTCTTGTAGCCCTGGTATGTTCTGACTCAATGGACTGAACTCTGTGAAGAGGTCATTATATTCTTGAGCAGGGGTATCTTTTATTACCACAACCTTTTCAGGAGAAGGTTCCTTATCTTCATTCTACTCAAGAAATTCCTCTTTATTTTCCTCCTCAACCTTTGAGCTAAAAAATTGTTGATTCCCAATCACATGAAATTTTTTATTGATGAGTTGTAATGAAGCAGAGAAAATATCTAGAGATTCTTCTCCCTCTTCTGCATTTTTAAAGCTTTCTTCATCAGTATCATAAAAATTCTGCTTTGGCTCATTACTTTCTAAGAGTTGGTGGGACTGATCTTCCTCCCACAAATCTACTAATGATGGCCCTGCAATATCAAATTTTGTTTGGAGAACATCATCATCAGAAAAATGAAAATCAGGAAAGTCATTTATGTAAGTAATTTCACCAATCAAACATACTATATTATCAACAGGTCTTTCTTTATTCTGATCTTCAAGGGAAATTTCTAAATTTTTACAACAAAATTTATTAGGTGAATGGGAAAGAGTGTTCATTTTATAAAAAATTTCAGAGGCTGACTGCTTATTGATAATCTGATAAATTTTTTCTTCTGTTAAAGGAGAATATGTTTCTATGTTTCTTTGAGCAGAAGTACAACAGTTCTCTATCTCTTGTGAAAACTGAATTTGAGGCTGGATGTCTTCTTGAGCCTCAGCTAAAAGGGATAATGAATCATCATTAGTTATGTTTTTAGTTGGATGATGAGAATTTTGTTTTGTTTCTTCATTAATTTCTTCCTCAACTAATTTATCTAGGTTTTTATGATAGTTGTCTTGAGTATGAAATTCATGGATGACTGCCATGAGATCTTCAGGCTGCCAATTTCTCAAATCTTCATAAATTCCTACAAGGTGTTATATGAGGCCCTGAGATTGATTACAAAAACTTCTATCCAATTATAGATACGAGTATTTTTCCTTATAATGATCATAAAATATCATGTGGAAGTCTCTTAGAGAAAACAAACTACCATTCCTCAACCATTCATACCAATCCCTTGCTTTTCCTTTTAATGTCAACATGAAAATTTTCATGGGGCAGTCTTCATGCCATTCCACCTTTAGCCTCCATACATGTATATAAAATTTTATGAGTTGTAACAAAGGGTCATCAAACTCTTCACCTTGAAAAACAGGCAGGTTTTCATCCCAATTCACCTGGGGCATCTTATGTGGGAACTCGAGGATATGATCTCTACTCATTGGGGAATACCTTCATTATATCCTTGGAATCATGTTTCTAAATCAGAAAAAGAGGTCACTGTGTCTATTCAACCAGTTCAGATTCCTCTACCAGTGGAGTCATTTGGTCTTTTGGGAGTTGTGGAGTTGCCAGGTAGAAATTTTTAGCTTTTTGAAGGTAAAATTTTTTATGGTCCACCACCATTGATTTATTTAAATACCAATTTAAAATGTTATGGGTCTTCTGAGGTCTTAAGGATGTACAAGATGTGATTCACTTAGAGTTTCCCAGTGGAGTCTTAGGAAAAAACAGTGGGGTTAGCAGGCCTACTAAATACCAATGGAGTCGCCAGGTGAGGGATTTTTACTTTTTTTCATGGTTTGGTTGTTGTTCACCATCAACAATCAATAATAACTAGTCTTGGTGACACTTGTTTCATTTAGAAATAGGGGTTAGTTGAGTTGTTAAGTTATCTATTACTAAATAATCTCCCCAGTATGTTCGCCACTCTGTTAGGTCTCTGTAGTTTACAAGATTGGCAAGAAAAAATGTTGTAGAGCCAACATCAAAACAAATTTGGAATCCCGTGATCTAGCCCTCCTGGATTTAGAGAGGGATCTCTCTATATAAGTTTTTTCAAAGATATTTCTTTAAGTCTTATGTTACGATATTAGGCTAGTTATGAATTACAAAGGTTTTGTTTGTTTTGGTTGGGATGAATATCATCAAAATGAAGGAAATATTTTGAAGGGTGAAGGTGTGAGTAGGTAGAAAATGGTTCAACTGATAGGATAGGTAAGAATCAATATCAATCCATTGGGCTATGGAGTCACAAAAGGATTTAATTGCACAAAAAGTTTTAAGTGTGATCTATAGGGCAAGTCATCTATGTCAAAAGATCTCTTTAAGTTGATTCATGGTATGGAACATTAAAGTAGTGAAAGAAGCAAACATATAAGAAAAAAAATAATAGCTGAAGATCAAGTAAGGACTTTTAACCTAGCCTGCTTTCAGCATACTCAAAGGAAAACAAAGAATATCTTAAGATCAAGTAAGAACTTTGAATCTAGCTTGCTTTCAGTATATTCCTAAAATAAAACATTTAAGATAAACAAAGAATAGCTTAAGATCAAGTAAGGACTTTTAACCTAGCCTGCTTTCAGCATATTATCAAAAGAAAACATTCATGATAAACATAACAAGTAGCCTAAGATCAGGTAAGTACTTTTAAACTAGCCTGATTTTGACATACTCTTAAGGGAAATTTTCAAAGCAACTGTTGTAGAAGAAACTAGAGGACATGGCTAACCATAGACTTCTCTAATTCAAATTTACTTAGAAAAATTTTCAAGAACATTCAACGACAAAATCTCAAGTTTTACTCAGTAAGACATGGACTCCCCAACATTCATTGACTGATTGCACTCTATTGAATTACCCTCAAATACACAATTAGTAGAAAACATAAAGATAAAGATTTATTAGTGAGATTTAGGGTACTTGACAGAAAATCCTAATCTATATTTGTTGTTCCTTATCATAGAAAATGGACAGTATGGAATACATGAGAAAAATAACAATTACAGCAAGAAAAACATCACCATTGACATAAACCAGGATCTCATAAATCAGTTTGTGTATTTGATGTTCAAACCAGTTACAATCTTCAATTCCAGTGGGTATTTTATAGCTTCAAACTTCTCATCTCAGCCTATATTTATTCAAATACGAAACAAAGCTTCAGCAACCTCAATAGCTATTTACATTCAATGAGTATTCAACCAACAATAATAATGAACTCCTCATATGATATTTATAGGTAATTGTTGAGGAGGTGGAGTGAAGAGGAGGTCTATTTGTTCAATTAATACAGAGTAAGTGCTTCTAGGCCTTTGGGAGGCCTTATGGAGAAGTTTTCAGAGGTTTAACTTTGTTTTAATCAATTTTACATTAGCTTTTATCTACTTTAGTCACTTTTGTTGACTTTGGAGGCTTTTGGTAGGCTGGCAATTAATTCTAAACTGTATTTGTCAAATATCTCTGACTGTGCATTCAATTTGTATTCTTTTGAGGAAATAGGCCTGTAGGTGGCATTTTTTAGGATTAATTGCCTCACTGATGTGGCATTCAGAGGCTTTCTTTGTTGATTTGTGTTGATCTGGCACTTTAAACTTCAATTAGGCCTTTGATTTGGCTTTTAGGCCTTTATAATCATCTTCAGGCTTTAAACTGTGTCGTTAACCCTTAAACTAGCGATTAATCTCTGAATCTTCAACTTTTCTGCGTAATCCTTTAAATTTAATTGTTCTCTGATACTATTTAATTCTTCAACACTGTGTTTGTTGGTGTACAGGTGGTTGTATTAGAAGGTTTGATCGTAATTCCAAATGGTTATGATCCATTTTTTTTGACGTGGGATTCATCCCTTCGGCCCCTTTTTCTTTTGTTTTGGGCCAAGAGGATCGTCTCCCTCGGTCCTATCACTTTAATAAACTATGGGGAGGGTTTCTACTTTAAAAACTGCCATCAAACCTGCAAAAAACTAACAAACACATTATAAAACCATGCGGGGTTGGAAAAACTGCATGCAGAGGCTGGTGGAGGTGGAAGGAGCAGTGAGGTAGAGGGGATGCATGTAGGGGGATGTTTTATGGAAAAAACCCATGAAAAAACCATTTAAAACTATATTTGGTGCGAAATATGGCTTGGTGGTTTTGCAAAAAATGTCGGCGGTTTTCACGTAGCAAATGAGTGGTAAGCGGTTTATGTTTGATTGAATGAGATTCAATCAAAATGCGATGCGTGGCTTCTTCAAAACTAGTGGTTTCACGAGATTTTTGGTTTTTAAACCCCGAACGACAGAGTTACGCAAAACAAAATGTTGAGCATTGGATGAGGAGGGGCAGATCGAATGGTGGGTGGAGGAGCACGATGGGAAAGGTGTGTGGGCGAGGGTTTTAGTGCGAGCCAAGTGGCAAGCAGCGATTGGGAGAGGAAGCTGGGTAGTGGGAGGTGGGTCCAGAGGGGTTGAGTGTCGGCTTTAAAGGATAACCGTCAGATCAAATGAATCAACGGTGGGGATTGATTGTAGGGGTGAACAGATAGAAGAGTTCAGGAAATGGGGAGGTGGAAGCTACCATCCGATCTAATGAGATCGATGGTTGAGATTAGTTAGGAGAATTGTAGTGCGGGAAAATAGAATTATGAAGGGAGGGGGTTAAACAAGGCAGAGGGAAAGGTTTTGTGGGAGAAAGGAGAACCAGGGCTAAGGGAAGAGGGGCTGAGGGTGAAGGATGATGGCCATTGATCTTTAAAGATCAAAGATGGGGATGGTTTTGTGGAGTGATAAGGCGGGGAAAATATATAAAGGGATGGGGGCTTAAAGAATAAGGAAGGGAAGGGTCCGGTGGACGAATAAGGTGACCTGAGGTGGAAAAAAAAAGGGCTAGTGGTTGGGATTTTTAGCGCCAGGTCACAAGGCTTGGTCATATGATGGACAAGGAATTGGAGTTTTAAGCCCTCGGGGGCTTAAAGTTTGTGTTATAAAAAAGGGGAGCTTTTTAGGCCAAAAAAGGTGTTTTTATGTATTTTTTATGATTTTTTGGGGTTCCGGATGAAGTAAAAGGATTTTTAAAACCAAATACGATAGGGTTAAGTGGTTTTAAAGGGTTTTTCGAGGAAAATAAGGATAAATGAGAGATGAAAGGGGGCTTTTTACAAGGAAAATGAATGATATGGGGGAATTTTATGAAGATGAAATGGGGGAGAATGAAATGATGAAAATGGAACCTTTATGAAATAGTTATTTCCTCAAGAACAACAGGATTTTGAATGTTTTGGAGTGAAAATATCAGGGAAATGGAATTTTTTGGATAAGGGACACAAAGAGGCTGCAAAAAGTCACAAATTTTGCACGAAATTTGTTTCTTGAAGCCTAAAGACTTGTTTTAGCCATCATTTGTTGAAACAAACTTTACTGATGGCTAACAGAGCTGAAACAATTTTATGGTTTAAAGATTCAAATGTTTTTTGTTTTTTTCCTCCCCAAATATAATTATTGATCAAACAAGAACTATTACCTCAAAATGGGAATTCTAGCACAAATACAATCAAAAGACATGAAAAAATTCCCCAAAAACAAAAAGTGTGTATTCCAGAATGCATTTGGTTTTTTCTCAAGGTCAAATTTCAACATTTTATAAAATTGTGCTAAAAATGAAATTGTTTCTTGAAAAAAGGATTGAAAAAACACCCTCAAAACAAAACGAGTTGATGTTGGAATAACAAAAAAAAACATTATGTCACACTTTTGATACATTGTAATAATGGAATTAAAGACAACATAATAGAACATTGAAAAATCGTAAAATTCTAAAAATTTTGATACATGATTTTAAAGATAAACAAAATCATGTCTAAAGGCCTTATCATTTCGAAGAATTTCATCCATGTTAAATATAGAATATCTTGACTCTAAACAACCCTAAAATTGTAACTGTTTTCAACCATAACATTAAAGTTAAAATTTTGTAGCACATAAAAACCTTAATGACAAGTTCTAAATCTCAAGTTTTTAAATCTGAAGCTTTCAACATACATGAACCATGAAATTATGGAGAAATTATATGACTTAAACAAATTTTAGAAATGAACAAGTAAATTAAATACTTATTATTACAAGAGTAATTTTAATTTTAAAGAATAAAAATATATCTCTTTTCAAATCTTAGCCTAAAACAAATTTAAATCTAATTGCAACAAAAACATAAAAATCAAGCATCAAAACAAAATGTCCCCTTTCAATAAGGCATATAAATTTTAAAAATTTTAAAAGTATCTTATACCAAATTATAACAATACATAATATCATGGAAGTATCATTGCATAATCTAAAAATTCAACATTAATTTATATTTTCTTTTTTACTTTTAATCAAAATATCAGCATTGGTACATTGAATATAACATAAATTATTTTTGTAATTCATTGTTGCGCTATGGATATTCTAAAGAGATGAATTCTTCATAATTAAAAAACATAATCCAAAAAAATAGAAATGCCTCATAACATCATGAAAAATTAGATGGAAGTCAAAATATTTATTTCAAGTATGAAAACATAAATTGCATAGAAGTGTCTTTGATAGTTATTCAAAATCAATCATAGGTTCTGGCACACCATCAGAACCTACATCTTCAGATGAATGACTCGATGCAGATGAAGATGATCCATATTCTTCTCTTTCATCAACTAGTGCTCCATCTGAGTCAACATGCATTCCCACCATTTTAGAGTTCGAATGTCTTGTAGATCTACGACTAAATTCTGTAGAGTCCCATCTCAACAGTAATTGTTCTGGTAGTAATTTTTTCAAAATATTTATGGTCTTCAACCGATGAATTCCTCTTTTTGTCAAATTGAAGTCATACACAAGTATGTCAACATCCCCCAATTTTAAGATATCTATGCAGTGACGATTTATATTGCTGCCCTTTCTTTTTCTCTTTGTGCCATTTTTCTTTTCAACTACCATCTCTAGCTTGCACATACCATTGAAAGGGTGGGTACTTGTGGCATACCAATGTACATCAACATTTGTAATATCTTCATTTTCATTAATGAAATTTATAACCTTGGTAATCTAGAATGGACAGCCAAGTGGATCTTCATCTGCTAACATTTCTATCATGCAACCCTCCTTAACATCCTGCAGAGAACCCCTGTAAAGGTCTTCCATGGCTTCATGTTGTGTGCATGATCTTCTAGAACTAATATAGATTTATGTTTCCTCTACTTGTGGAGAATCAATAATAGCTTGAGACTATTTTTGTTCAACATTGTGTGTTTCCTTATGTTCATTTGGCATATTTTGTGGCAAAAAAAAGGAGTCTTCAAAAGTGTATCCTCATTTATTGATATTGAAATCATATCACTTTGATTACTGAAAAAAGACTCCCACCAAACTAAATCAGCAACATTGAAGTACTCATATGTATCTCTAATACATCTTTTAATTTCCTCTAGACATTGAAAATAATTTATGTCTCTCTTATGCCTTCGTGCATTATGGAGTTCAAAAACTGACTGTAATAACAATATCTTTGATGAAAACATTGGAGGCTCTAGAATGAACTTCAAAAATGCTAAACCTGATGATGGCACCCATTCTGTAGCAGTTGAATACTTCTTGCCCCATATAAGTGTTAGCCAATAATGTTTTTTGATATGAAATTGATGTTGGAAGCTGTTAGCCACCTATAAATCTTTGTCAAGAAAACAGGTGGCTAAATATGTTTCTGAGCCTTCAAGAGAGACATTTTCTTTGATAATATATCATTCCTGAAGCCTCTATGTGTCTTTTTCCTTTGAATATACCTTCAATGTTGTTTCCATTGAAAAGGCCCTACTGTTTTGTGAAAAAAGAATGCTTCAAAAAAGGCCTCCATTTGCCCTATTTCATTCCCACAAAGCCTCCATTTTCACCTCCTTTTTCCTTTTCAAACTCTCTCAAAATTCCCTTCATTAACCCTCCAAGATCATCAAAATTCCCTTTTAAACCTTATAGCTCCCTTTATTTGGTTTAAAAATCCCTTTTTCTACTTACCAGAACCCCTTTCTTGGCCTTAAAAAACACTGATTTTGGCCTCAAAACACCCTTTTTTCATTAAGGCCTTAAGCCCCTTTTGGCCTAGCCCTTAGCCCCTTTTCTGCATGTCACCCGTGCCTAGGACCAGGCACTAAGCCCCGTTGCGCAATCGTAATCAGAACCTTCTGCTAACGCCTTTTCCTTTGTTTTTCCAAAAATCTTTCGATGCGATGAGTTTGCTCTGCTCGATCGCAGATTCAATCTCTGTCGTTGATATTTACAGATCCGATGGCCAGCGCTAAAATTGCAGTGCACCCATAACCTCTTTCCATTATCCCTCCAATTTAATATTGACCGTCGATCTTAGCCCTCTTATCCGACGGTCCTCGCATGATCGCCAATCGCAAAAATCTTAAGTTCCATCCCTTGTCTCTACCGATTTTCGATCCCCGATCTAATCCCGACCGTCCATCCATACAGATCTGATGGCTGAGACACCATCACACTCCGCTCCTGAGCCTAACATCATCGCTCCACTGATTTAATATGGACCGTTGAATCCGCAAAAACCAACGGCCCAATTTCAATCATGCTCCGCTCATGCGCCCTCCGTTGTTCCCCCTCCAGTCTAATCCTGACCGTTGATCTCCCCTCTAATCTGACGGTCCGCACTAAATCGCAAATCGCAAAATAAAAAACTTCAGAGTTTTGTCCCACGACCTTTTCTCCGATGCAATTGAATCCTAGCCATCCATTCTGCCAGATCTGACGGTCTAGATTTCATCACACTCCGCCTTCCCCTTCCTCTATTCCACTATTCTACTGATCCCTGATTAAATCCTAGACGTTCATCCTACAGATCCAATGATCAGGATTTAAACCACCGTTGGCTCTTCCCACCTTACCTAACGTGCATCTTTCCATATCGTGCTCTCATTTCCACCATCAGATCTCTCCGCCTTTCATCCAACGACCAAAAATGCATATCGCGTATTTTCTGCGACTGAGGTTTAATGTTTCAAAATTACATGATAAAAGAAGTTTTGGGAAGACACATGTCAGGCAGTGAGGCATATCGCGTTTTTTTGGAAAAGTTTCAAAGCCACCCCAAAGTTGCGTGAAACCAACCATTTTCCTCTAAAACCACCCCTCCCCGATATAATCCTTCGTTCAATCTCGACCATTCATTTGATCTAGATCAACGGATCATATTATATCGCATTCCCATCCATATTACTTTCATCAGTCCTTCTGAAGGATTCCATCGGAAGATCTCCACCATTGATCTCTTTCATGATCTGACGGTCCACATTCAATCTTCCTCTACCCTCCTGGTCCAACCACTAAATGCCCTCGTTCTCCTACATTTTAGCCTTTTTCCTTTGTACTTGCCCAAAGATTAAAATTTTATGTTTAACACTACAAGCTATTCATTTCTGCCTAATTCAGTCTAACCATATAAATTAATTTGTCGGTGGATCCTGACCGTTGATCACCATCTATCGGTCTAATCGGACGGTCCAAACCCACCTCACACCAGACCTCCATCAAATCATTTTTTCACCGTTTCGCCATGATATTCACCCGTTTCTTTGCTTCTACCACTATTTTCATCGTTCCTCGCCATCCTCCATGGGCCTCCACAACATTCTCCTCCACTCCCATGGATTTTTATAACATGTTTATTATGTCTTTTCAGGGTTACAGATGGTAAAAATCACCCTCTATCTCACTATCACAGACAGAGTAATACAGGGCACATAATTCCATTTTTCAGAGCCAAAGATAGCAGGAGAGACATTCAGAAGGGGTTCAAAACATGTTTTTATCCAAATCATAGTTATTAACTCTGTTTCAAACCCTCCAGCGCCATTAAAACATGTGTATCCAGAGGAAAGACAGAAGCGAAGCGGAAAATATTATTAGTGACAGTTTAAAGGGACTAAAAGTCCATTATTGAAGATTAAATGCTTTAATCTAGTGTTTAAAGGACAAACTTCCCATAGTGTTTTTTATTCTCCATCGAGTTCCTAAGAAGATCACCACCCTGACAGAAGTCCTAAGATTGCCAGAGGATTAGTTACAAAGTATGGAAGGCCTGAAAGTCATTTATCTACCTTACTTGTCCCAATGTACAAACAGAGTACAAACAACCATAAAGTACTTCAAGAACATACCTTTGGAGTTATTATCAGCCTGTCGAAGACCACTTATTCATCCAAAGGGTACTGAAAGTCAATAAAGGGATATTAAGACAGAATGGGCTATAGAAGCACTTCTCCCTCTATTTTAATGATTCATTTAAATTTCTATCTACCTCTATTGTGATTCTTTTAGCTATAAGAACTCATCAAAAATACATTGTAAATGTTGGTTAACCGTGGATTGTAAGTTGTTTCATTGAGATATAGTTCTGTGTGTACTAGTTGTAAAATAGGCTAGGAGATAATTTCTAGTTGATATGAAGTTGTTGGACAATGATGTATGTGACTGGTGTTGCTCTTTAATATGACAAGCATGTTCATTGGATCCTGATCTAAATTGGTGGTGATGTGTTCTATCTATTACTGTTTTCCCTCTGTTATGCAATCATATTTCATTTCTCCGATAAGAATCAGTAATCTAGCTTAGGATATACTGCTGTAAAGTACCCTAATGCTTCCTGCTCTTCTTTTCTTTGATGTTTTCTACTAATTTTGTAATCTAAGAACAAATTCAAGATAATTTAACCAGTATAGTTGTTGGTTTTATCCATGCTTGCTGATGTATGAATTTAGAGTATGTTTTTAGATGTTCTTGTCTGGTTTTAACTGAAAATAATTGGGAAAGTATGAGATTTAGAGTTAGTTCTATCTCACTAGGGTCCTTTTCCAATAGTTTTCCTTTCTAAGATCCCTTAAGTTGAATGTCAAAAGCATTGAAAGTTAAAAGTCTTTCTTTGATCTTAGGCTTCACTTTGTGTCAAATCTCAAATGTTTTCTATTTTCTGAAGAGTTAGCCTCATTAGGATTTTGATCATAGACGTTTAAGGCATGCCCTTTCCCTAGATTTTCTCCTAAGTGGTCACCTTGGAAGGTTTCCTTGTCATTCCCCTTCATTTCCTTATTGTTTCATCCCATACTATCATCTTTAGAAATCCTTTGTTTTAGATGACTAGCCCATTTGAAAGCCTTGGATATTGAATTGCAAGTAAACACTTTTATGACCCCATTTCCCAATGGACTTGATTTTTCTTTGAATTATCTCCGCATTGCCAAAAATCCTTCTTTTCTCACTTCTTTGTCTTACATTGAACCCTTCTTTCATGTTTCCCAACAAAACAAATGTTATAAAATTATATATTATGGAGCAATGCAACACATAAAATATGCGAAAAAATACAGGCACACAAAACACATAAAACTAGAGAGACACAGATATATGTGGTTCACCTAGTTTGGGCTACGTCCACCCCAAACAGCCAGTCCTTCCTTTCTATTATCCAGCAAAAATGAAGAGACAAAACCTAGAGCAGATCCGCTGTAATATTCTCTGTTCTCTCTCATAGTCTCCCTCTTTGTTTCTCTCTCTGAGAATACATATAAAATGCACAGCCGCAATACAATACCGTCATATATACTAGGGGGTTCCCTTCTAGGGAAAAAAACCCTAATATAAACATAACTTCTACCATCAGATCATTTTCCTAATGAACGGCCGAGATTGACTAGAAATTACTATACTTTTACAAGGCAATTTTACATCTATTTTTAACTTTGGGGCGTTGCCCCCGAAAACCCCCGCCAGGGGGGGGCTCCAAAAAGCGCTGCCGCCCCCCCTGGACCCCCCATGGCAGCGATTAATTACGAGCGGTGTTGCCACCCATTTTAAGGTACAGGGGTCCAATGATGTGATACAAAGTAAACAAGATAGTCAGGCTCCACACCCAAACAATCTCCCAATTGGAGACTGATTGTAGCAACTCCATCGCTGCTTCATTTGCTGAACAATGACTCCTCTTTGGACTTGGCTGTTTCTCATCTTCATCTTCATCCTTGAAGACCAATTGAAACTGAGCATGTTCTCAGTTTCTCCCTGGTTACAACTTTTGTTAGCATATCTGTAGGATTCTGGCTAGTGTGTATCTTTTCCAGCTTCAACTCTCCATCTTCCAATACTGACCATATGAAATGGTACTTGAGATGTATGTGTTTAGTCCTGGAATGAAATGCCGAGTTCTTTGAAAGATGAATAACACTTTGGCTATCACTGTATAGCGTGCCCATATCATGCTTCTTACCTAATTCATCCATAAATCTTTGTAACCAAATCATTTCTTTACTAGCCTTTGTAGCAGCAACATACTCGGCTTATATTTTTGAAAGTGAAACAACACTTTGGATTTTTGAAACCCAACTAACAGCTGTTCCACCTACAGTAAATACATATCCTGTAGTGCTCCTCCTATTATCTCTGTCATCTGCCATATCTACATCAACATATCCCTGTAGAGAAATGTTTGAACCACCAAAGCATAATGCTTGATTTGTGGTACCTCTCAAATATCTGAGAATCCATTTTACTGCTATCCAATTTTTTTTTCCTGGATTATTCATGTACCTACTTACAACTCCCACTGCATGTGCAATATCAGGCCTTGTGCAGACCCTTGTATACATTAAGCTTCCAACTACAGATGCATATGGAACTTTAGACATATAATCCATGTCTTCTTGGGTCTTTGGGCATATCTCCTTACTAAGTTTGAAATGGCTAGAAAAAGGTGTACTAAATGGTTTTGCATTGTCCATATTAAATCTTTTCAACACCTTTTCTATGTACTCATTCTGAGATAGTGTTAATTTGCAATTTTTCCTGTCTCTAGTTATCCTCATACCAAGGATTTTTTTTGCAGCTCCCAAATCCTTCATTGCAAATGAATTTTCCAATTTTATTTTGAGCAAATTTATTTCTTGCATGTTAGATCCTGCAACAAGCATGTCATCTACATATAATAACAATATAATATAGCTTCCATCATTTTTCCTTTTTAGATAAACGCAATGATCAGAGTGGCATCTAGTATAACCTTTTTCAGACATAAACTTGTCAAATTTTAGATACCACTGCCTTGGAGCCTGTTTTAAACCATACAAGCTCTTCTTTAACCTACACACCAATTTTTCTTTCCCTTTTACCTCATATCCTTCTGGTTGTTGCATGTATATCTCTTCCTCCAAATATCCATGGAGAAATGATTTCTTTACATCTAACTGTTCAAGATGTAAATATTCTGCTGCTACAAGACTTAAAATAGTTCTGATTGAATTCATTTTCACAACAGGAGAAAATATTTCATCAAAATCAATACCTTTCTTCTGTGCAAACCCCTTCACCACAAGTCTAGCTTTGTACCTCTGTTTTCCTCCATCTTCTTCTTTCAGCCTATAAACCCATTTATTCTACAATGTAGTTTTACCTGCAGGCAACTTGACTAAGTCCCAAGTCTGGCTATGCATTAAGGAGTCCATCTCTTCTTCCATGGCTAGCTCCCACTTCTTCTTGCTTTCAACCTGCATTTACTTCTTCATAACATTCGGGTTCACCAGAATCAGTCAAAAATAAATAATATAATGAACGAGAGTATCGTTCAGGGGGTCTACTTATCCTGGTAGATCTTCTAACACCACTTTCAGGTGTTTGAGGTGCCTATTGCTATTGTGGTGGTTGCTACTGCTGTGACTGTTGATTATTATTATTTTCAGGCACCTTTACTTTTTCAGTTATCTCATCAAGAACCATGTATTCCTTGCTTTCTTTTTCCTGTTTCTTTTCCTGCAACTGATTCTTATACAAGACCTTTTCATTGAATATTACATCTCTACTCCTAATGATTTTGTGATTTTCATAATCATATAAGCGATAACCAAAATCATTAACACTATATCCAATAAAGGTACATTTCTTTGATTTTTCCTCAAGCTTTGTTCTGTTTTCTTTATTAATATGGACAAAGGCCTCACAACCAAAAGGCTTTAAAAAATAGTAGTTTACCTTTTTACATGTCCATGCTTCCTCTGGAATACCACCATCCAAGGAACTTGAAGGCCCTCTGTTTATTAGATAAACAACAGTATCTACAGCATCTGCCCAAAATTGTAAAGGCAATCCTACATGCAATCTCATGCACCTTGCACGCTCCATGATTGTTCTGTTCATCCTTTCTGACACACCATTTTCTTGTGGTGTTCTTGGAACTGTCTTTTCTCTACGAATTCCATGCTCTGAATAGTACCTATCAAACTCTTTGCTACAATATTCACCTCCATTGTCTGATCTGAGACACTTCAACTTCTTTCCTGTCTCAATCTCAACCAAAGCTTTCCATTTCTTGAAAGTATCAAATACATCAGATTTATTCTGAATACAATAAATCCAGGTTTTTCTAGTTGCATCATCAATAAAAGTAACATCATAACAAAAGCCACTGAGAGATGATACCTGAGTAGGTCCCCATACATCTGTATGCACAAGCTCTAATTTTTCTCTCTTATTTTCATTCCCAACTCTAAGAAATCTGACTGTCTTCTATTTTCCATAAATGCAATTCTCACAGAAATCCAAATCAACATTCTTCAAACCTGGCAACAAATTTCTTGAGTGAAGAATCTTCATCCCCTTCTCACTCATGTGTTCGAGCCTATGATGCCATAATGCTGCATCTGCTCCTTTGGAAGTTAAAGCATTAACAGAGTTAGAAATACCATTGCATAAATACAATGTACCAACCTTTTCACCTTTTGCTATTACCAGCGCTCCTTTTGTGACCTTCCAAGTTTTATCTATGAAAGTTGTCACACAACCTTCACTGCCTAACTGCCCCGTTGAAATCAGATTTTTCTTCAGATCTGGAACATGCCTTACCTCCTTTAGTAGCCATTGGTTTCCATTCTGTTGTTTTACAAGAACTTTACCCATTCCAACAATTTTACAGGGTTTATCATCACCCAAACGAACTCGTCCAAAATCTCCTTGAACATAGTCATGAAAATATTTCTTATCAGGTGTGGCATGGAATGAAGCCCCTGAATCTACAACCCAAGAATCAGTAACATTTTCGAAAGAAAGAATCAAAGCATCTTGTAACACATCACCTATCACATTTGATTCATGATTTTTTTCTTGCTGTGTGTCTCCTTCCTTTCCCTTCCGAGATCTGCAGTATTTCTTTAGGTTTCCTTTATTTCTGCAATTCCACCACACTATCACCAATCTGGACTTGGATCTGCCTTTCCTTGATTTACTGTGATATCCCAAGCTCTTTCCTCTTTCCATTCTCCTTCCCCTAGACTCTGCACTTAAAGCATTACCTGATGTCTCACCAGAGCTTTTCCGTCTCATTTCCTCGCTAAGGATAACACCAAAAACATCATCAAACTTTAGAGTACTAGATCTAGAGATAGAGTTACTAATGGCCATTACTAAACCATTCCAACTCTCTGGCAATGAGCACAAGAATAATAGAGCTCTAACTTCATCATCAAATTTTACCCCTATAGAACTTAACTGACTAGTAACTGTATTAAATTCATTTAAATGGTCTGCAACAGATCCACCTTCCGACATCTTCATATTAAATAGTCATTTCATAAGAAATACCTTGTTTGAGGCCGGGATTTTTTCATATATTTTCGCCAACGTCTGCATCAAGCCCTCTGTTGTTGTTTCCTTCGAAACATTGAAGGAAAATGACACTGCAAGGCACAAACGTACTATTCAGAGTGCCTTTCTATCGAGAATGTTCCATTCCGCGTCTGTCATGGCCGCCAACTTCTTTGTTTTTCCGCTCAATGGTAGGTATAGATATTTCTGATACAGATAATATTCCATCTGCATCTTCCACAGCGGGAAGTTTTGGCCTTTAAATTTATCGACCCTAAACTTACCATCGTCCGCCATTGCTCCCACTCGAACCAGGAACCCTTATTTCCTGCAAGTTTATCCGCCAAATATACCTTCGGCTCTGATACCAGTTGTTAGAAAATTATATATTATGGAGCAATGCAACACATAAAATATGCGGAAAAATACAAGCACAAAAAACACATAAAACTAGAGAGACACAGATATACGTGGTTCACACAGTTTGGGCTACGTCCACCCTGAACAGCCAGTCCTTCCTTTCTATTATCCAGTAAAAATGAAGAGACAAAACCTACAGCAGATCCGCTATAATATTCTCTATTCTCTCTCACAGTCTCCCTCTCTGTTTCTCGCTCTAAGAATACACATACAATGCACAGCCGCAATACAATACCCTCATATATACAAGGGGGTTTCCTTCTAGGGAAAAAAAACCCTAATCTAAACATAACTTCTACCATCAGATCATTTGCCTAATGAACAGCCCAGATTGACTAGAAAGTGCTATACTTTTACAAGACAATTTTACATATTTTTTTAGCTTTAGGGGCACTGCCCCCAAAAACCCCCGCTAGGGGGGGCTCCAAAAAGCGCTGCCGCGCCCCCTAGACCCCCCACGGCAGCGATTAATTACGGGTGGCGTTGCTGCCCCTTTTAAGTTACAGGGGTCCAATGTTGTGATACAAAGTAAACAAGATAATCAGGCTCCACACCCAAACAACAAACAAAACAAACAAAACAACAACCCTTGTGCCCTATAACTAGCCTAATACCTTAAACTTTAACTTCAGAGATATATATTTCTTTACCTTTATAGAGAGATCCCTCTTTGGATCCAGGAGGGCTAGATCCTAAGATCCCAAAGTGGTTTGATGTTTTCTTGTCATTTGGTATTGCCAAATCTACCAAATCATAGGAACCACAACATAATAGCGACTCCACTGGGGACACAAGAACAATTAGCCTGATTTGGTATTTAATCACTGTGGTGGATAGTAAAACTTCCTTGAAACACTTTAAACCCTCCACCTGGTGACTCCATAGTTCCTAAATGACCAAAAGACTCCACTGGTGATCAGTACACCTGCTGAATATCTTTTTTTTCACAAGACTCCACTGGGAGACCTGTTGCATTACAACATCATCCATATTAAAAGAAACGCATAGGATTAAGCTTCTTTGTTTAAATATAGGTTTGCCACTCAAAGACTATCATATATGGCTTACTTTCTTTGTTGAGTCTTGAGGGCCTAACATACTGGCTTCAAGAAAAATCCACACTAGAGCTTATCCCAATCCCAACCCACCTGAAATAATTAATAATCCAGAGAGTATTCTTAGAAAGTCTCTCACATCTAAAGAATCAACTATTTCCAGATGCATTAATAGAGCTAATTTAGCACCTGGAAACTTTGCAGCTCTATTAGACACTCAAATTGACTTAGAATTACCAAGTGATCTACCAAGAACACATTCATTTAGTGCTATAGATCAGACTGACTTTGAGCCTCCCAGTTCACCACCACATAGTGGTCAACATATCAATGACAGAGAAACCCCTCCATCAACAATTCCTGATATCCATTTCATTCAAAACTTGGGTCTCTCTCACCCCAAATCTACTCAATAGTTTGTTGCTGGTCCAAGAAGTTCTGCCATCCATATACCTGCCACTCAAGCTAGTCCTTTTCCTCCACAAAACACTATCATGGCAGCGTGGTACACCCCCCTAGTTTTGCCTCAGCCTCTGGTTCCCCTAACAAATGACTATCAGGCTAAAACTCCCCATTTCACTGGGGAAGAATCCACCACAGCTCAACAACATGTCACCAGGAAAGGAGATGCATTTGATTACATGGAGATAGATGATGAGACAGTTAAAATGAGAATATTTTCTCAAATTTTAGGAGGAGAAGTGAAGAAGTGGTTTAAGGGCTTAACTCCTAACAACACCCATGACCTTCCCACTTTACAACAAGCATTCATAAAAAAATGGGAAGTCAAAAGAAACCCTCTACAGATATTAGCAAAGTATCAGAGTCTTAAAAGAAACAAGGGAGAGAGTGTTCATTATTACTCTTCCAGGTTTTACAGGGTCTACAATGCCCTCCCACCACATATGAAACCTCCCCAAGGCATGGCCTTAGTTAGATATCCTGATGGTTTTGATGCTGATATGGCCTATCAACTAAGGGAGAGAGACTATGCAACTCTAGAAGACATGCAGCAAGGAGCTGTGAGTGTAGAAGTAAACTTATTTGAGAAAAGAGCTAGGCTAATATCGGAGAAGAAGGTAACTTATAAAGAAGATACTACACCCTCTGCATCTAGTACAAAGGTGGAAATGATGTTGGAGGAGATGATGAAAAGTATGAGCTTACTTGAGAAAGCCCAACCAAGAGACAATAAGAACCACTCCCAAAACAGAAACAGGAACCATAATTATAGAAGGGAAAACAATCAAGATAGGCAAATGGATTCTGACCAACAAATCATACCTCCATTCCAAGAGAACTTCCTTGATGAGGATGAGGGAATAATATAAGAATTAGAGGGAGCTACCATAAACATGGTGGAAGTGGATAACCAAGATCACACCTTTCCCACAGAATAAAACCAAACCTCATACACACATTGGGAAGAGGAAGGGATAGAGTTTGAAGACTATAGGTTACCATTCAACAATGCCATCATGTAGGTCAAAGAAAAATATGATCTTTGTTACACCATTTTTTGGTCATCTAACCTCTCATCATTAGATGGACCCAAGTACACCATGTAAGACCAGTTTTACCCCAAGTAAAACTGCTTTCACTATGTTAATTAGGAAACCCCAAAAGGAAATATTAAACAAACCTATATTTGTTTGATTTTCCTCAAGGAATAATTAATTAAACCATAATTTAATTATTATTCCCAGTCATGTTTAACTCAAAAACAAAGAAATTAATGAGATAAACCCATAGTTATCTTATTATTTTCTAGGAATAATTATTTAAATCTTATTTAGATAATATTCCTTGTTAAATATGACCAAATCACTCACCATTAATCAAATAAATCATTATTTATTTGATTATCTCCCAACCACTTTCTTAAAAAGATAAATAAATCATTTATTTATTTATTTTTCACTAATCAAGGGATTTGACCCAAGTCAAACACCCTTTCCCTCCAACAAATAATAATAAAATATTCCGTAGAGGTGGATCTAGATGTGATTAACATTATTTTAATCATGCACCAAGATCTAGAAGGACCCAATATTTTGTTATAAATAGGAGGGTTTTCCCCATCATTCTTCACCTTTTGTTGCCTATTAGATCACTCTGGATCTATACACTTGGTCTCATTTTTCTACCATTTTCTCCCATTGAGCTCTACTTTCTGCATTGGGTTTTCTACATCTACAAGAGAGAGAAAGCTTAGATCTAAAGTGCTGAGGACTACAAAGAACCCATCCCATTGAGGAGATCTAGATACACCTTCTTGTTTCCTCCCAGGTGCCCTGTAATATAAAAATTCATTCAAAAAATCGTGTTCTTGTCTTGTCTGTTGGATGCATGGAGCAAAATTTTTACTTTACTGCTTAATGTCTTTCCATTTATAGATCTGTTTGTTGCAGCATTTTAACTACTAATCGCAGATCTGAAGATGTTTGGTATCCTCTATTATTGTTAGGGCTATTAGTTATGCGTAGCTAAAGTGGTTCTTTTTCGTACACTTCGACGAAGAATTCATACTAACAATCTTAGAAGTAAAAATAAATTAGAATTTCCCAAGGCCAAGACATCTAAAATCACTATTAAGAAAATACCTGAAAAGACTTCTAAAGGGATTGCTAAAAGCAACAAAACAATAGCTAAGAATTCTGGCAAGAATAAGGACAAAGACATCCAAGCCACTGATAAACCAAGTCAAGAAACCAGCAGCATTAGCACTGCAGCTAATGCTCCTGAAAAAAAATCTTCAACAAATGTACATAGTGAAGATCAGCAAGCTGATCTTGCCAATAAAACTGTGGCCAAAAAAACAGAAATGATCCTTTCAAAGAGTCAGTCTTCTTTCAATCTGGAAAGTGAGATTTCCAAAATCAAAATTTATGTCCCTCTCACTGAGTTGGCCAACCAGGATGTATATAAATGTCAAAATTTGAAAGCTTTAAACTTAGGAGAAAACAGTGACTCTGTCAACTTAAATGATGATCAACGAGCTCTCTTTTTTAGCCCAAAAATTGAAGGGAAATTTTAGGAAGGAGTAGTGCCTCCTTTCTATGTCAGTCTAAACATCCATGAAAAAATCCTGCATAATGCTATGCATGACTCAGGGGCTTCACACAACCTAATGCCTAAGGTGATAATGGAAAAGTTAGGCCTAGAAATAACCAGACCTTATAAGGACTTATATTCCTTTGACTCTAGCAGGGTGAAGTGCCTTGGCCTAATCAAAGACCTTTGTGTGAATTTGACTCAAATCCCAGCGAAGTGCATGGTAATGGATGTAGTAGTATGTGATGTACCTCCTAAGTATGGCATGTTGCTGTCAAGATCATGGGGTTCCAAGCTACAAGGTACAATGCAGATGGACATGACATATGCCACAATCCCTATCTTTAGCCAGCTTAGAAGACTATATAGAGAGGCACACATGAAATTTATGGTTAGCGGCCCTAAAAAACCAGAAAATTCCCCTCTCTACTCTGTCCATATAGACCTGCACTCTTTTATCCTTTACAATGATGAATTCATAGATGAGCCAAAGCTAGAAGATATAAATTCAAACAACAGAGTAGAGCTCACAGATGTTAACATAATGGCATCTCTAGATGTAGAGGAAAACAGGAGAGAAACTTTACAACAATGTACTGAATCAAAAGACCAGAGTGAACAAAACCAAGACTGCAAACAACAGATTACTCATCACTCTGAACTTCATGAAAACCCTAAAGAACAAAACATTACACAACATGGTGCAGACCTCAGAATACAACATAAGGATGAACACAGTATGAGGGGTGAAAATGATAATAAATCTGCAAACAGTCCTTTATGGTGCATGAACTTTGACGGGTCTTGTACTAGGAAGAGTGCAGGAGCTGGAGTATGGTTGCACAATACTGAAAGCAACTATACTGAGATTCATTCCTTCAAAATAGAATTTAAATGCACAAACAACATTGCAGAGTATGAGACTCTCATCCTAGGATTGAATATATTGAGAAAACTAGGAGCCTAAAGGATAGTTGTACATGGAGACTCTGAACTAGTCATCAAACAACTAAATGGAGAGTATACTGCAAAGCATCCTAGATTGCGGGCATACAGAAATGGTGCTATCGATTTTCTGAAAAATTTTGTAGGATATGAGCTTGTTTTTGTTCCTAGGAGTCAAAACATAATTGCAAATGGATTAGCCTGCACTGCTAGCTCATATCAGAAATCACCTAGTGAAAAACAGATCATTATTCAAACAAAATATAGACCTGCACTGCCAGATAATGAGAAATATTGGCAGGTTTTTGAGGGTGACAAGTAGATAGAGGATTTCTTTATTTGCAGGAATGATTTTGAATTGCCAGAGTTAGGCTTTAAGTTTGATGAAATCAGTTCAGATAAAGAGCGCCCCGATGAAGAAAAACCACCCCCCACTGCAGAAATAAACATGTTAACCAAAGAATTCAAAAATCAATCAAAAGAATACATAAACGCAGAAAAATAAGACATAGAGGTGTTGCAGTCCAAAGACAAAAGCATACCTAGAGGTCTAGCACCCCTAGAGGACCTTTTTGACTTTAATGATGTGGCAAAGAAACCCACTATAGAACACACTGAATCAGATGTTGAGGAATGCAATATAGGCGGTAAGGATAAGCCCAAAATGATTAAATTATCTAAATCCTTGCCAGCACACATCAAGAATAAATACATTGATTTATTTAAAGAGTTTGCGAATGTTTTTGCCTGGAGCTATGAGGAACCGAAAGCCTATGACACAAATATCATCCATAATAAAATCCCATTGAAAGAGAACCAAAAACCTTTTAGGAAAAATATATGCTGGATAAACCCTATAGAGTTACCCCTAGTAGAAAAGGAAATCAAGAAAATGTATGAGGCTGGTATCATAGTGCCTGTGAGGTTTTTTGATTGGGTGTCCAACTTTGTAGCTATAAGGAAACAGACAAGAGAGATATTACCTTGATTTTAGAAACCTTAACAGAGCCTCATTGAAGGATAACTACCCCTTACCCAAAATGGAACACATCCTGCAAAGGGTAGTAGGTTCTAGGAGGATATCTCTGTTAGATGGATTTTCAAGGTATAACCAGGTCTTAGTACTCCCAAAAGATCAACTTAAAACATCTTTCACCACTCCTTGGGGCACTTTCATGTATGTGAAAATGCCTTTTGAACTAATGAATGCTGGGTCCACATTTCAGAGGGCCATGGACATTACATTCTTGGAGGAAAGAGGGCACTTCATTGTGATTTATCTTGATGACATAACAGTTTATTCCAAAACTGATGAAGAGCACCTTAAACATTTGAGAATGATCTTTGAAAAGTGCAGAAGGTTTTGGCTATCTTTAAATCCAAAAAAGAAAATATTTGGCCTCCAAGAAGGTAAGATTCTTGGCCATATCATATCAGAAAAGGGGATCAAAATAGACCCAAAAAGAGTTGAGGGAATACTACAGATTAGCCACCCAAGGAACATCAAGGAGTTGCAGTCCTTTA
The DNA here is from genome assembly GCA_034641835.2 of Pinus albicaulis. Lineage (NCBI taxonomy): Eukaryota > Viridiplantae > Streptophyta > Pinopsida > Pinales > Pinaceae > Pinus > Pinus albicaulis. The sequence continues at coordinate 990,348,115 of CM076581.1, forward strand.
TTGGGAAAATTAACTTCTTAAGGAGGTTTATTCCTAACTTAGCAGAGCTCCTTATAAATATGACAAACATGCTAAAAAAAGAAGTGGGAGTCAAATGGACTTTAGAGGCCAAAAAATCTTTTGAATTAGTTAAAAATGCACTCACCCAGGCACCAGTCCTCATCAACCCATACTTTACTAAAGATTTCCTGATCTTCTCATTTGCATCAGAACATATTGTGGCTGCTATCTTATTGCAGAGAAAACCATAAGGTCAGGAGCAACCTATTTCTTTCTTTAGCAAGGCACTAAGAGATGCTCCCTTGAAATATAATATAATGGAAAAGCAGGCCTATGCTTTGGTGAAGGCCTTAAAGGATTTCAGGGTGTATATTCTGCATTCTCACATCATTTCTTATATACCTAACATAGTGGTGAAAGATATTTTGTCACAAGATCCAGATGGAAAAAGAGGTAAGTGGATTGTTGTGATACTAGAGTATGATTTGGAGATCAAACCCACCAAATTAATCAAGGGTCAAGGCTTGGCACAATTAATGGCTGAATCTAACTTACAAGCCCTTGACATAAACATGGTAGATTCCTTGGATGAACATGAAGGACTGCCTTCTCCTACTGTCAAAGAACAATTCCAAAACTCACCTTGGTACGCTGACATCTTGTATGTGCTTACAAATCTTAATGCTGCTCCTAATTTATCAAAGACAAAGGAAAGGTTTTTAAAGTTAAAAGCTAGGAATTATTGCATTTTAAATGAATGTTTATATTGGAAAAATGTCAATGGTTTACTGCTTATATGTTTTCTTGAAGTTGATGCAGAGAGGATCAAACATGAATTCCATGAAGGAGAGTGTGGAGGCCATCTATACTGGAAAACCACTGCCAAAAAAATCCTTAGAGCTAGCTTCTACTGGCCCACCCTTTTCCAATATGTACATAAAATGATAGTTGCCTTCCATAAGTGCCAAATCTTTGAGGGCAAAAGAAAAATCTTCCCTTTACCATTACAACCAATCACTATTGAAGCTCCTTTTCAACAGTGGGGCCTAGATTTCATACGAGAAATCCATCCTACTTCATCTTCCCAACACAAATGGATTCTCACAGCCACAGAATATTTCACAAAATGGATAGAGGCCATCCCTTCCAGGAATGCCACTGATTTTGTCATCATAAAATTCCTTGAAGACCATATCCTATCTAGATTTGGCTTCCCTAGGAAGATTATCACTGATAATGCTGCTGCTTTTGGTTCCAAAAAGATGATTGATTTTTGCCACAGAGATCAGATTGCACTTGGTCATTATACTGCTTATTACCCTCAGGGTAATGGACTATTAGAATCATCAAATAAAATTTTGGTGACCATCATCAAGAAGCTGCTTGAAGAGAATAAAAAATCATGGCATAACAAGTTAGTGCATGCTTTGTGGGCAGACAGATTGACTACAGAGAAATCCATTTGCATGTCACCATACCAGCTTGTTTATGGAGAAGATGCAGTGTTCCCTACCAACCTAGGGGTACCAGTGACAAAATTGGTCCAAGAAATACAGCCAGAAGAAGACAACATGGTAAGGAGGATCAATCAAACTATTCATCTCCAGCAAACAAGGGAAGAGGTCTACAACAGAGCTCAGAAAGTGCAAGAGAACATCAAAAAATTGTTCGATAAAAGAAAAAAAGCTTTTGATTTCAAAATTGGAGACAAGGTACTTAAGTGGGACTCTAGGAGAGAGGAAAAGGGTAAGCATGGAAAATTTGACAGTTTGTGCCAAGGTCCTTACATCATCCAATCCACCATTGGCCCCAATGCCTTTTTTTCTGCAAGAATTAGATGGTACAGATCTGTTTGGGGGTCCTGTCAATGGCAAGATGCTCAAGAATTACTACTGTTGAAGTTCAGAGTTTAAAGTTTTCACCTCCATTGTAAACACCATTTATTTGTTCAGTTTTAAAGAAAAAGGAAAAATACCAAAAAAGAGAGAAAGAAAGATTCAGACAGGCTAAAAACATGAACCTTTGAAGTTCCAAAATAATTGCTCAAATCAGCTCAAAACCTGAGCCAAAGAAAGCGAAAGGTTGGTTCAAATATGCTCAAAATCTGAACGAGCAAAGAAAGAAGAAGAATTAGCTCTAACAAGCTCAAATCCATAGCTGAGATGAAGAAGAAAAGTGACTCTAACAAGCTCAAAATCTGAGTCACAAGAAAAAGAAGGATGCCTTAAAGTTTCCAATTTCAAGCCTTCACAATTTTGGTTTCAATTTCCGTCAAAGTTCAGTTCATGTGCATCTGTCTCTATGCCATGGACCCACAGCAAACCAGACATTCTAATCCTGGTTTGGCTATTTTTAAATTTTTGTTGTAGAATGTAGAGAATGAAATCTGCTAGACAGTTTAATCCTAGCAGATATTAGTGTAGGTAGAGAAGCTATGAGGCCAGCTGTCTAATCTGGTCTCATGGAGGAATAAGGGTAGAATTATATTAGTTTTTTTTTTCTTTTAATAAAAAAGATGATGAAGAAGGTCTGCAAATCTAAATGCACCTTGAAGAAAAAATGTTAAGACTGTAGGATGGGTAGGTAGATTGTTTGGGAGAATATTACTCCTGATATGATGTTTTCATGATTTGTAGCAGCTAATCAAGAAAGAGAAAAATTGTCAAGGATCAGGCATCTAGCCTACTTCCAAAAGATCATTTTCTGAGATTCTTGACACCTTCAAGAAGATTCCATCCCCATGTGGAGCCACTGTTCGTCACCTATAAATATTTGTCAAGAAAACAGGTGGCTAAATATGTTTCTGAGCCTTCAAGAGAGACATTTTCTTTGAAAATATATCATTCTTTAAGCTGCTATGTGTCTTTTTTCATTGAAGAGACCTTCACTGCTATTGCCATTGAAAAGGCCCTGCTATTTTGTGAAAAAGGAATGCTTCAAAAAAGGCCTTCATTTTCCCTATTTCATTCCCACAATGCCTTCATTTTCACCTCCTTTTTCCTTTTCAAACTCTCTCAAAATCACTTCATTAACCCTCCAAGATCATCAAATTTCCATTTTGAACCTCATAGCTCCCTTTATTTGGTTTAAAAATCCCCTTTTCTGCCTATTGGAACCCCTTTCTTGGCCTTAAAAAACACTGATTTTGGCCTAAAAACACCCTTTTTTCATTATGGCCTTAAACCCATTTTGGCCTAGCCCCTTAGCCCATTTTCCGCATGTGACCCATGCCCAGGACCAGGTGCTAAGCCCTATCGCACAATTGCAATCGGAGCCTTTTGCTAACGTCTTTTCCTTTGTTTTTTCCAAAAATCTTCCAATGCGATGAGTTTTCTCCGCTCGACCACAAATTCAATCTCCGCCGTCGATCTTTACAGATCTGACGGCCAGCACTAAAATCGCAGCGCACCCGTAACCTCTTTCCATTACCCCTCCAATTGAATATTGACTGTCGATCTTAACCCTCTAATCCGACGGTCCTCGCATGATCGCCAATCGCAAAAGTCTTAAGTTCCATCCCTTGTCTCTGCCGATTTGCGATCCCCGATCTAATCCCGACCATCCATCCATACAGATCCGACGGCTGAGACACCATCGCACTCCGCTCTTAAGCCTAACATCATCACTCCAATGATTTAATCTAGACTGTTGAATCTACAAGAGCCAACGACCCAGATTCAATCGTGCTCCACTCATGTGCCCTCCGTCATTCCCCCTCCAATCTAATCTCGGCTGTTGATCTCCCCTCTGATCTGATGGTCCACGCAAAATCAAAAATCAAAAAATCAAAAAATTTAGAGTTTTGTCCCACTACCTTTTCTCTGATGTGATTGAATCCTAGCTGTCCATTCCACTAGATCTGACAGTCTAGATTTCATCGCACTCCGCCTTCCCCTTCCTCTGTTCCACTGTTCCACCGATCCTCGATTAAATCCTAGTCGTTCATCCTACAGATCCAATGGTCAGGATTTAAACCATCGTTGGCTCTTCCCACCTTACCGCCCGTGCATCTTTCCATATCACGCTCTCATTCCCACCATCAGATCTCTTTGCCTTTCAACCAATGGCCGAAAATGCATATCGCGTAATTTTTGTGCCCGAGGTTTAATGCTTCAAAATTACGCGATAAAAGCAGTTTTGGGAAGACACATGTCCGGCTGCGAGGCATATCACGTTTTTTTGGAAAAGTTTCAAAACCACCCCAAAGTTGTGCGAAACTAGCAGTTTTCCTCTAAAACCACCCCTCCTCGATATAATCCTTCAATCAATCTCGACCATTCATTTGATCTAGATCAACGACTCATATTATATTGCGTTCCCATCCATATCAGTTTCATCAGTCCTTCCAAAGGATTCCATCGGAAGATATCCACCATTGATCTCTTTCATGATCCGACAATACACATTCAATCTTCCTCTGCCCTCTTGGTCCCACCACCAAATGCCCTCATTCTCCTGCTTTTTAGCCTTTTTCCTTTGTATTCCCCCAAACATTAAACTTTTATGTTTAACACTAAAAGCTATTCATGTCCGCCTAATTCATTCTAACCATCTAAACAACTTCGCCGGTGAATCCTAACCATTGATCACCATCTATCGGTCTAATCGAACAGTCCATACCCGCCTCGCACCAGACCTCCATCAGATCATTTGTTCACTGTTTCGCCATGATTTTCACCCATTGCTTTGCTGATACCACTATTTTCATCATTCCTCTCCATCCTCCATGGGCCTCCACAGCATTCTCCTCCACTCCCATGGATTTTTATAACATGTTTATTGTGTCTTTGTAGTGTTACAGATGGTAAAAATCACTCTCTGTCTCACTATCATAGACAGGGTAATATAGGGCGCAAAATGCCATTTTTTAGAGCCAGAGATAGTAGGAGAGACATTCAGAAGGGGTTCAAAGCATATTTTTATCCAAATCAGAGTTATTAACTCTGTTTCAAACCCTCCAGCACCATTAAAACCTGTGTATCCACAGACAAGACAGAAACGAAGCGGAAAAGAGTATCAGTGACAGTTTAAAGGGACTAAAAGCCCATTATTAAAGATTAAATGCTTTAATCCAGTGTTTTAAGGACAAACTTCCCATAGTGTTTTTTATTCTCCATCGAGTTCTTGAGAATATCACCACCCTGACAGAAGTCCTAAGATTTCCAGAGAATTAGTTACAAAGTATGGAAGGCCTGAAAGTCATTTATCTGCCTTACTTGTCCCAATGTACAAACAGAGTACAAACAGCCAGAAGGTACTTCAAGAACATACCTCTGGAGTCATTATCAGCCTGTCGAAGACCACTTATTCATCCAAAGGGTACTGAAATTCAATACAAGGATATTAAGATAGAATGGGCTACAGAAGAACTTCTCCCTTTGTTTTAATGATTCATTTAAAGTTCTATCTACCTCTACTATCATTCTTTCAGCTATAAGAACTCATCAGAAAGACATTGTAAATGGTGGTTAACCATGGATTGTAAGATGTTTCATTGAGATAGAGTTATGTGCATATTATTTGTAAAATAGGCCGGGAGATGATTTCTAGTTGATATCAAGCTGCTGGACAATGATGTATGTGAATGATGTTGCTCTTTAATATGAAAAACATGTTCATTGGATCCTGATCTAAATCGGTGGTGATGTGTTCTATCTATTACCGTTTTCCCTCTGTTATGAAATCATATTTCATTTCTCTGATAAGAATCAGTAATCTAGCTTAGGATATACTACTGTAAAGTACCATAATGCTTCCTGATCTTCTTATCTTTGATGTTTTCTGCTAATTGTGTAATCTAAGAAAAAATTTAAGATAATTTAACCAGTATAGTTGTTGGTTTTATCCATGCTTGCTGATGTATGAATTTAGAGTTTGTTTTTAGATGTTCTTTTTTGGTTTTAATTGAAAATAGTTGGGAAATTGGGAGATTTAGAGTTAATTCTGTCTCACTAGGGTCCTTTTCCAACAATTTTCCTTTCTAAGATCCCTTAAGTTGAAAGTCAAAATCATTGAAAGTTAAAATTCTTTCTCTAATATTACACTTCACTTTGTGTCAAATCTCAAATGTTTTCTATTGTCTAAAGAGTTAGCCTCATTAGGAGTTTGATCATAGATAGTTAAGGCATGCCCTGTCCCTAGATTTTCTCCTAAGTGGTCACCTTGGAAGGTTTCCTTGTCATTCCCCTTCATTTCCTTATTGTTTCATCCCATACTATCATCTTTAGAAATCCTCTGTTTTAGATGACTAGCCCATTTGAAAGCCTTGGATATTGAATTGCAGGTAAACCCTTTTATGACCCCAATGCCCAATGGACTTGAGTTTTCTTTGAATTATCTCCCCATTGCCAGAAATCCTTCTTTACTCACTTATTTGTCTTACATTGAACCCTTGTTTCATGTTTCCCAACCAAACAAACAAAACAACAACCCTTGTGCCCTATAACTAGCCTAATACCTTAAAATTGAACTTTAGAGATATATATTTCTTTACCTTTATAGAGAGATCCCTCTCTAGATCCAGGAGGGCTAGATCCTAAGATCCGAAAGTGGTTTGATGTTGTCTTATCATTTGGTATTGCCAAATCTTCCAAATCATATGAACCACAAAAAAAGCTAATGTCATTACATTGTTCAATGCATTTCTCCTCACCATGCGATCCCAAAATAAACCTTCGCATGTCAATAGTTTCTTCCAACACATGAAAAACAGGCTCTGGAATGTACAATTTCTTAATACATTGAATTAATGATGGTAGGATCCCAACACCTTTCCTCCTCAATGTTACTAAAAATTTACTAAACATTTGATCAATATGATCATGAGTACGCCCAACAAGAAGGAAACCAACCTTTATCTTTTTAAAAATTCCCAATTCAACAAGCATGTTTAGATACACAAAAAGAACCTGATTTTTGTTTTCATGGCTTATGTTGTTTAATTGTACATACATAACTTTAGGAAGAATACTAGACCAATGAGTAACCACATCATGGATTATAGTTATGGTCATATTTTCATCATTATGAATATTTGGAGTTGTGAAGAAAACTCTTGGAAACATCTTCTCATTAAATACCATATAACCAACCAAGTGAAACTGAATGGAATTTTCCTCCTGTAATTTTTTTTTCATTCAAACAAAATGTGGAAGAAGTGTTTTCTTTTGGTCCATACCATCAATTATCAAACCCACATATTTATTTGGATTATTACTTCTTTCGATGTTTATACAAAATTTTCCTTTCACTTGTTTGTTGATTGTGATGCTCTTGAAGTTATTTGACAGTGGAATATGTACATAAAATAAAAGAAACATATGAATACATATACTTTTATAGTTCATAACTTTCCAATTTTAAAAAATAATGTTTTGAACACATACCTCTTTCCGCCCCTTGACATTTGTCTCTTTTTGATTTAAGAGAAGCACATGTGTTGAAAGCCCCCATCCTTGTCTTCTTAGGAATACAAACATTGTTGAATTTGTTTTTCCATAGCTTTGTAAAATAAGAATATGTAATAAACTTACCAACTCCTTTAGCAACTTCTACATAATCTCTGTATAAGCTGAATATTTCTTGTCTCGAGAAATTATCTGGAATATGTATTGTGTATTTATTTGGCATATAGTCTCCATGATTTGAAAATAAGTCTTTCATCCCTTACATAGAAGTATTTACTAATGGCCCAACCTCTCGCTTATAACGAACTTCTGAATAATATGTGGGATCCTTTTGCAGTTTTTCTTGGATTCTTGACAAACGACAATTACCAATTGAATGCAACATTTTGAAAGCCCTTCTGGAGAGGAATACATTACCAATATGATAATCATAACTTGCTAGTGTAAATTGCATGCAACCCACTAAATATGAACTTTGCATGCTTTTATTCCTTGATAGATATATTTTCCTTTTCTCCAAAGAAAAGTTGAAATCCATATGTTTCAAGCAATCACTTCGAACATAACTTATTTTTGTGAGATATGTTATCCTCACCCTTATATAACTGGAATGTTTTGGATTGATATGAAAAGGTCTACTCCTAGTCCTAGTTACAATATTTTCTTGCAACGGATTGATCATTCCATCATCCTTTGTAGAAGTAGTTTCATCACCGTTAGGAGGAATATTATCCCCACTATCATCATTCTAAACATAGTTAAGAAATTCATCAACATCATTGCTTGGAAAATTTTCATTACCATCCTCACTTGAAGAAAACATTTCACAAGAATCATCTGCGCTTTTGTAACCCTCACTCAAATGAAATTCTTCACCATATTGATCCATGCTTTCAAATTATTCTCTAGGATGATTAAATTCTTCATCACCATGAGTGTATTTGAAATGATCACTTATAGAAAATGCATTATTCAGATTTGTGCCTCTAAAATTATCATTTGCAAGAAAATCTTCATCCTCCCCTTCCTCAGTGGTGCTCTCATAATCCTTGGGATTAGGCCTAAGTGGAAGCTTTGAATCTATATTCATTAGAATTTCTTCATCCTACTCCTCCCCTTCCTCACTGGTGCTCTCATAATCCTTAGGATTAGGAATAAGTGGATGCCTTGAATCTATATTTATTGGAAATTATTCATCCCCCCCTTCATCAGTGGTGCTCTTATAATCGTTATGATTAGGATGAAGTGAAAATTTTGACTCTAGAAATTCATCCCCCTCTTCATCAGTGGTGCTAGAATAATCCTTAGGATTATGATGCAGTGGATATTTTGACGCAGCAAATTATTCATTCCCCTCTTCATAAGTGGCGCTAGCACAATCCTTAGGATTAGGATGAAGTGGATATTTTGACTCTGCAAATTCTCCATTCCCCTCTTAATCTGTCGTGCTCACATAATCCTTAGGATTAGGATGAAGTGGATATTTTGACTCTGGAATTTTTTCATCCCCTTCTTCATCAGTGGTGCTCCCATAATCCTTAGGGGTAAGAAGGAGTGGATATTTTTACGCTGCAAATTTTTCATTCCCCTCTTCATGAGTGGTGCTGGCATAATCCTTAGGATTAGGACAAAGTGAATATTTTGACTCTCAAATTTTATCATTCCCCTTGTTGTGGCTCATTTTCAATATCCTTTATATCCTTTATTTTAATTTTCAAAAATTCAAAAAAATACAAAATACCAAAAAATATGATAAAGTCTTAAGTTTCATATAATTTATCATAAAAATATATCTGCTCATTATATTAAAGTTTAAAGTTTAAATACTTTAAATTCTTTATGGAAGCGGGTCCTAGTTCAAATATTAATTACCGAGCGTTTTATGGAGCGAGATTTGATGATTTATCGAATGGTGAGTAAAAGGCTCAACCCATAGGCACTTTCAGCACGTGGGTTAACATGGAGGGTCCCTCTGCAGTTGACCATGTTGATTGCAGGGGTAATCCAAATGAACGACTAAGATTCACTATGGGGGCATAAGCCAAATAAGTTCTCCGTACCTCGAGGCCTCCCGCAGTGACGTATGCATCTAAGTTGGTGACAGTTGTAGTCCACGTCGGGTTTTCTTAACGGTATTTTGGCGCATCTTGTCAGAATTTATTTTTAAAGCCCACGCCATGTATTTAAAGAGGATTCTCATTTTTATGAATTTATTATTGTTAGTTTGGGTTTGAAGTTTGTCTGCACTTTGTCTTTATCAGTTATCCATCATCTTGTCAATTATTCATCATTTTGTTATTTTTCTGTTATCCCAAGTTGAATTATGGCTAAACACTCATCCCTGTCAGGTTCTTCAAGTCACATACCTCTCATGGACACTGAGAGGGATATCAAGGACATAGATAGTTCCCTTGACCACATTTCGTTTTATCAACAGGCCCTCTTAAATGATAAAACTTCTCCAATTTACACTGCCATGGCTAAAACTGGTGTGTTGTCTGCATGTATCCCAAGAAATCACCTTTTCATTCAATTTATGTATTGGTTAGAGTTTTTTATGTACCTTGGGAAATGTTTCGTAATGAATTTTCAAGGGGAAAATGTTCTGCAAGTCTCAGCCCAATTAATTCGTCATGCTATGTTTTATCCTGAGTCAGAGTCGTATGTCCAATTATCTGATGATTCCTTGATAGCGCATTATGAGAGTCTTGCGGGTCAAGAGTTTAATTAGTTCATTAATTTTCTGAAGCCAAATACACAACAATTTGTATCTGACAGTAAAGAATTCCCTATGGAGGTTTTTGATATTGAAGTCAAACCAGTGTTGATATGCATTGCAAAGATTTTGGGAAAGGATGATGATAGTACAGTGGACAAGTCAGTTCTGGGAATGTTCGCCATGATGATGAAGCTAGGAGTGGTGTTGGATATTCCATCTTATTAGCAAGAATTTGTTAACTCTTAGCTCATGATCTTATCATTACCGGGCTCATTCATGTTTCCCTCTCTTATTGTTTACCTATTTTTATATCAAAATGTTTAAGAATTCATGCATCTAGGGTCTTGGAGGTGGTCTTATATCATGGAATTATTATGAACCCTTGCTAGTGTTGGAAAAAATTAAGGTAGATAGTACTGATGAAAAGACTCAGGTTCTTAAAGGAGCAACAATGATCAGTTTCCTTTAAAGACATTTTCAGCTGTTGTGGTTAGTGAAAACTTTATTTGTGGAAATACCATCTTTCAACAGAGTCACTGCTTTCAGATTGGAATATCACAAGCTAGTCCATTTACCCAAGACAAACATCGAGATATGGAAGAAGTGCAGAGCCTGGATGACATATTTACCAAAGGACCCCTTGACTTCCAAGAAGGATAAACTAGGAAATCAATGAAATGTAGCAGCATCATCATCAATTCACAGTCAACATATAGATTAGGATTTTAATTTCATGTTATTTCCTCTTTTAAAAGAGAGAATGTAATTGTGATAAGACATTTTGAGGACATGTAATAGATAGTGGACAAAGTCCTAAGTAGTTGTAGTAGTTAGGATCAGTTACAGCAGTTACAAACTGCTTTCTATTTTATTTAATGAGATAGAGAAGAAAGAGAAGGGTCCGAGTTTTGGACCTTTAGACTGCAATTTTTGTACTCATATTTCAAACGATTAATGAATGAAAAGCAAGTTTCTGTCATTTGTTGATGTTGATGTGTCTTCTAGTTTACATTGTGTACTTTCCATCTCTAAATAAAATGAAGTAATGAAGCTACAGGTCTCTTTTTACTTGTGTGAATAAGATTAAAGCCCTTAATAGGTGCTCCTTCATTTTAACTATTCCGTTTATTATAATTCTTCTGGAGTTTGAGGTGATATATTCTGTATAACTGCATATTTGTTTGGGTTTCTTTCTTTCATGTTCTTCTGATCATTCCATTCTATATCAATACATAATAGCATTGTGGGACATTTATTATATTTGATCTTTGAGGGTTTAATGATAAATATTTGAGGGTGGTTAAAAAAAGACCAATATTTCTATGACATAATTATATGAATGTCTTAAGCACCGATTCCTTATCACAGCTAAGGGATTGTCTCTTAAGGTACAACATTTTTTTGGCGTCGTTGTCGGGGAACGAAGAAGCGAAATGTTTTCCCTTCGTTTTGTTCATATTTCCTTTGGTTGTTCAGAGAGGAGGAAATATAAGTTTGTATTTTTATTTTACAAATTATGGCATATAAAAGGCCACATACGAGGTCAGATACCTCTCAGTAGAAAGCTCCTATTCTTTTAGATCCTAAAAATTTAGTTTCTAAAAAACGCAAGATGTCAGGAATGCTTTCTACACCTGATGCTACATTGCCTGCACCAGGCAGTAGTTCCCATGCCCTTTCATCCAAGGATATTTCCTAGAAACTCATTTTATCAGAACAAGAATCCTTTTCCCGACCTATTCATTTCCAAGAACGAAAGTTAGAAGAGCAATATTTTGAGTATGTTTAATTTACATTTGTAGAAAATCAGCCTAATACAGTTGCCACTTCTTCTACTATTTTTCATCAACCTCTTCCCGTATCAATTGTTTCACCTCACCCATCCACATCTACAACCGGTATACAAACCCCACCTACTCAAGGAGTAGTTAATCAAGGCATAAACATGGCAGCCCATGTTCTTGCTTTCTTGATGAATAGATATGCAACATAAATCTCCCACAACCAATGAATCCAATGCCTCAAGAATACCTTAAATTGCTTCCTATATTTACTGGTGAAGATGAAATAACTGCAAAACAACACTTGATTTTGTTTTTCACTTTTGCTGAAAATTTAAATGTTGAACATCTTGATGTAGTAAAGAGACTTTTTGTGCAGTCTCTGAATGGAGAGGCAAGAAAATGGTTTAAAGAATTACCAAATGGATCAATTAATGATTGGGATGGATCAGAAAGACAATTCATCCAAATATGGGGTGAAAAGAGAGATCATGGTTATTTATTGACAGAGTTTAATTCTATTAAGAAAAATTCTAATGAAATCATGAATGATTTCATTAAAAGATTTAACAAATTGTATAATAGTTTTCCCTGCAGAAATGAAACCCCCTCCTATTGGAGAAAGAGTTGTTTTTGCTAGAGAATTTGTATCAGATTTTAGTTTTACTTTGAGAGAGAGAAGATTTGCTACTCTTGAACAAATTCAAATAGATGCTTTAGAGATTGAAGCAAACATGACTACTACTGGAAAAGCAAAGGAAAAACAGACAATTCAAGATGAAGGTAAGGCTAAAGAAGAGTCATCACAGGATCAACGGATTGATGACATGAATAAGGTCATCAAGAACTTGACAAATAAATTAGTGAAGATGGAATTGGATAATAAGAAACCTGCACAGAAAAACATAAGTGTTTTTAATCCACAATTTAGAAAGCAACCCTTGCAGATTCTGCAGAGGGAAAGAAGAGACCAGGATCAAGTTCAAGCACCCTTATATATAGAAGCAACACCTTCTCAGTCTGCTGAGGATGATCAGAAATAGGTTGACGATCAAATATCTGTTGTTTGGATGATAATTATGAGGAAGAAGAGAAATGTGAAGAAGAATCCACAAAAGCTGATGTATCATTTGATAAAGAATAGATTGATGACTATTGTAAAAAATTCATTGATTTTATGCAAGAAGAGTTGCATAAGAAGTATGACATAAGATCAAAAAAAAGATTGAGAACTCAGGATGAAGAGGAAAAAGAACCAGAGTCAGTCCCTTCTCCAATGGCAACTCCACAACCAAAGAACTTAGTAAAACAATCAGACAAGGGGAAACAACCTATGAATTCAGTGAGTAGAAATGAAAAATAGGTTGAGGCTTCCTAGAATAATTCAATTGTATTTTGGACAAGACTATTAGTGTACTTGAGAAAAATTCTAATTCTAACAAGAATCAAGAAGAACCTGAAAAGATTATTAAACATAATCAAGCTTTTAGTATTTCCAAAGAATTAGAAAAGATAAAAATTCAAGTACCATTTCTTGAATTAGCTAAGACACTTGGTTATAAGAAAGAAATTGCATAATTTATTAACCTTTCTCAGTCTGATGATATTGGTGATGTTAGCCACCTATAAATTTTTGACAGAGCAAACAGGTGGCTAAATATTTTTCTGAGCCTTCAAGAGATACCTTTCCCCTGAAAATATCTCATTATTGAAGTCTCTATGTGTCCTTTGCCTTTGAAAATATCTTCAATGTTGTTCCCATCAAGAAATCCTCACTGTATATGAAAGAATTAGGCTCAGAAAGCCTCCATTTTGTCCATTGTATCCCTGCAAATTTCCCCATTTTAACCCTTTTTTCCCTTCTCAAGGTTTCCCCTATAACCCCCAAAATCCCTTCCTAAGTCTTCTAAACCATCTAATTCCCCTTTGTAAACCATGTGAAATCCCTTCGTTTGGTGGAAAAACCCCTTTTTCCCCTTACCGGAACCCTTCTATAAGCCTTAAAAACCCTCTTCTTGGCTTAAAAACGCCTATTCTTCATTACAGGCTTTAGCCCCTTCTGGCTAAGCCCCTAACTACTTCCCCTCCATGTAACTGGGTGCTAAGACCAGGTGCTAAGCCACAAAGTGCTAATCGCAATTGGAATATTGGACGTGAAGAGCATTTTCTTTGTTACATGGAAAATTTCCGATGCGATGAGTTCTTTGGTCTGTCGGCCTCCGCTGAGATCTCCACCGTTGATCTCTTTAAAGGATCAAATGGCTAGCGCTAATCGCGTTCACCACCAATCGCAATCAAGATTTTGGTTTCGAGTGCATTTCTTTGTTAATTTATTTTCTCCGATGTGATTGAACTTTGTTCTATGAACTTCTGCTTCGGTCTCCACCGTTGATTTATATATATCCGACGGCTATCGCTCTTAACCTTTCTTCACCCATCCCCTACTTTCATTGCCCCCCAATTGAATATCCATCGTTCATCTCCCCACCAGATCGGAGGGCTAGCATACAATCGCACCATCGCCAATCGGAAGTTCTTAAGATGTCACCCTCTATCTCCCCTGATTGTGATATTCCGATTCGATCGTGACTATCTATTGAATCCAAGATCTACGGTCCTTATTGCATCGCGTCTCCACCAAATTTCATTCATCAGGTTTTCCTATTAACCTCATTGGATGATCCAAACCATTGATCTCCTCCTGAGATTGATGGTCCACACTCAATCGCCCTCCACCCATGCCGGTCCCACCATTCAAAACCCTCATTTCATTCGATTTTCATCGATATCCTTTGTTTTTTTCCAAAGTGTAAACTTTTGTGTTTTACATTAAAAAATTTATTCTTTCTACTCGACCCTCTAAAGCCATTCCATTAGTGAATCTCCACCATCGATCACTACTACCTGATCTGATCGAACAGTCCACAACCATTTCTCCATCAGACCTTCATCAGATCATGCTTCCACCGTTTCACAACATTTTTTGGCCATCTTCCATTGCATCCACCTCATTCATCATTGCTGCGCTGCCATTCTCATAGTCTTCCATGGCATCCATCCTCCCTCCTGCATGGATTTCTTAACATGTTTGCGTGTTTTCGTAGGATTACAGATTGTGAGAACCGTTCTTTTCTACACAGTCACTATTAGTGACATAGTAGTGCCGACGAAGTTTTTTAGAGCCAGAGATTGTAGAGAGAATGCCTGGGAAGGTTTTGAACAAAATATTTCATTAAAGGACCATCGTTTGACTTTGTAAAACCTCCAGTGCCATTTAAATTGGACATCTACAAACAGAGACAGTCAACAGGAGCGGAAAAGAGTATCAGTGAAGGATTAAAGAGGTTTAATGCCACTTATTGAATATTTTAAACTCTAATTCAGTGTTTCAATGGAAAATGTACAGATTGAAGACCTTATGATTGACACAGAAAGCATAATGAGGCCTAAAGCACACAAAAAAATCTTGTTAGTGTTTCACACCAGCAGAAGTTTCTTTCCCAAGAAAAGAACAAGTTCCCATAATGTTTTTACTCTTCATCAACGCTCCCGAGAAGATCATCACCCTGACAGAAATTCCTAACATCGCTAGAGCATTTGTTACACAACCTGGTAGACATAAAGTCATTTAACTTCCATACTTTCCCCAGAATACTATAGAGTACTACAACCGAAAATTACATCAAGGAAAAATACCTATGAAGTTATGATCAGCCTGTCGAAGACCACTCTTTCATTAAAAGATTACTGAAATTCAATGCGTAGATATTAAAACAGAATGGGCCTCGAGCCACTCTTTCTTCTCGAGCCACTCTTCTCCATCTTTTTCAATGTCTCATTTAAAGTTATATCTGCCTCCTCTGCCTCTTTTTTATCTATAAAAAACTCATGAGAATGCATTGTAAAGGTTGTTGATCGAATAAATGTGGATTTTAAGCTGTTTCTCTTGAGATATAGTTTTGCGTGTGTAGTTGTAAAATAGGCTGAGGAGATGATTTCAGACTGAATATCAAGCTGTTGGAAAATGTTGTATATGACTGGTGTTTCTCTTTAATATGACAAGAAGTTTCTTTGGATCATGATTTAAAGCAGCGGTGATGTGTTCTATCTTTGTCTCTATTTTCCTTCTGTAATTCATCATATTTTCATTTCTCCGATAAGAATCAGAAAACTGGCTTAGGATATACCCTTGCATGGTACCCTTATGCTCTCCTCCTCTTCTTATTTTCAATGTTTTCTACTAATTTTGCTATCTGAGGACAAGTTCAAGGTAATTTAGCCAATATAGTAGTTGTTTTTCCTTGCTTAATGATGCATAAGTTTAGAATCTATTCTTAGATGTTCTTGTCTGGTTTTAATTGAAAGAATTGGGATACTAGGAGAATTAGAGCTAATTCTATCTCACTAGGGTCCTTTTCTAACAGTTTAAGCTTTTCTAAAATCCCTTAAGTTGAATGTCAAAGCATTGAAATTTCAAAGTCTTTCTTTGATCTCAGGCTTCACCTTTGTGTTTAAATCTTTAATGTTTTCTATTTTCTGAAGAGTTAGCCTCATTAGGATTTTTATCATAGATGGTTAAGGCATATGCCCTGTCCCTGGATTAGCTCTTAAGGTGGTCACCTTGGAAGGTTTCCTTGTCATTCACCTTCATTCCTTATCTTTCCATCCTGTTATCACTCAGGTTTTCCTAGAATTTGTGTAAGAGGAAAGTATACCCGAGGTAACCACAAACCAACCTTTTAGATGCAGAATCTAGCCAATCTGCATCCAGAGAGGGCTCTCTCTTTATGATTTATCTTTGTTCTTGGAGGGTTTTAGGCTAGTTATAGATTCAAAGTTTGTTTTGGGAAAATGGTGGAATCCACAAACTAAGGGCAAGGTTGAGAGCTTTCAGTCCATTGGGCTATGGAATCAAAGGATGGCTTTACTGGATTTCTATTCTAAGCACAAGATGGTATTACAGGGCAAGATAGCTAGACAAAGAACAATCCTTAAATTTAAAGTGGATGGGATGATCTTGAAGGGATGAAAGGCAACTAAGAATCTTTCACCATGTTCAAAGAAAGAAGTGAAATGACTACAAACAAAGAGCAATGAAGAATTCTGTGTTATAGTAATCAAACAATGTTTAAATTAGCAAAGCAGGAGCATTTAAGAATTCATGCTTATAGCTAATTTAGAAGAAAACATTAAGAACATTCACATTTGAAAACAGAGTACAATTAAGCAAATTCTGTTTCAATCTTTTATGTAAATTATTCAGAAATGGATATGATGGTATTAAAAACTAATATAAAATTTCAGACAAAAGGTAGAAACACTTATTGAACTGTAGTCCAACACATGAATCCTGCAACAAGTCCAGTGCTTTCAAATCGTCATCCAGCAAGCCACAAGTAAATTTCTCCAAAAGATTTTATTCCGAAAATCTCAATGTTACAGCAGAGTAATAGAATCCACCCCAAATGCTTCCAAGAGTGGAGTATTTATACAAATTCTAAACTAAAATATCTTGAACCAAATATCAAAATTGGTTCACAAATCTCTCCAACTATTTACATAAATAGAACTAAAGTAAAGGACACTCAAACTATTTGGCACTATTTTTGATGGATAGGTGATGACAAAGAGGAGAATTGGAATTTGATCCAAATCTTAGTTGATGATGAGGCATCCAAGTCACTAACTGCTTCCTTTCTTTGTGCAATCTGCTCCAACAATTCTGCAAACTTAGGGTCCAATGATATCTTCGTATTTCTCAATCCGTAATCGATATGTAAAAAGTGAAAGAGGTTATTGTGGATTAATATGTTGGTGAGATAAACCTCTTTCAGTTTCCCAAAATTCCTCTCCAGCTGTGCATAATATTCTCTGTAAAAAATATGCGTAAAACAGAGTTTTACAGAGTCTGAAAAATGGCCTGTAAATATGCGCATGTATCTCTCATTATAAAACCACTGTGCAAAAACTGAGATAGGTTTTTGTATATGGGTCTCTTAGGAACACAAACCTCCTTCATTTTTGTGAAATGTATTTCTAATTGGCCACAATATTCTCTGCAAAATGATGACTTGACTGTAATTTTCTGCAAAAAGTGCTTTTCAACATTGTTTAATATTTCCAAAACCATAATAGCTGTTAGGAAAGTGAGAGAGGTTTTTGTAGATGGTACTCTTAAGAACATAAACCTCCTTCAGTTTTGCAAAATTCATCTTTTATTGATCACAATAGTTTCTGCAAAACTATGACTAAAATATGCAATTTCTGCAAAAATGTTCCTTCTTGTTGTATTTTTCATCTTTTCACTTTTTTGTTCCTTTGACTGTTTTACTTTCACTTTAGACAAACTTCAATGTTGGTGAAAGTATTTTCATCTCTTTTTACCATTTTACTGCCTCTGTAATTACTTTTACTGTTTTACCTTTGACCGCTCTGTAACTTCATTTTTACTTTCACTCTGACTTTTACCTGATACACTTTAACCACTGATACTCTTTAATCCTGATACTCTTTGATTGTTCTTTACTGTGTTCGACTGAGCAGTAATTGGGAAAAGGACATTCTGGTTAGGGGACATTACTGCTCTTTGAGTTGGATCATAGTTAGAATGGCAATAGTGGACAATTTCTGGGAAAATAATGACTGAGGGGATGAGATATCTCGGGAAATTGGATTCCCACAACCCTATAAGATCTTGCCCCTTTGAGTATTCGTCTCTGCAGCGACAATAGCTCAATAGGGGACTTTCATCAAAATGCAGGTCTTTAATTTGGAAATCTTCATCTATCAGAGGTAAAATAGTCTAATTCACGGTGAGGAGCATTCAATGGAGTGATATTAAGAGCTGCCGGGGCCTCCATTTTGGTTCTTGTGGATTCAAAATGGAGGTTTTTGGTTTTCTTCACGGGCCGGGCGGGATTCTTGAAATGAAGGAAATTAGAACAATTTGCAGGTTCGGGGAGCAATTTCATAGGTTTAAAATCTCCAGGGAAGACTCAGTGATGATTTTTAACCACTTTTTCAGCGAAAAAAACAAAGGAAACTGAGTTTTACTTGCAGTCGGGGCGTAAAGGATAAATACCTGTTTTTAGAAGGAAGCTGGATCTTTAACAGGTAACAGGTAATGGCGGGACTGTTCTTCAACACGGGCGCAGTAGAATTTTGGGGCGAAATGATCAATTACAGTGGAAATTTTGAAAATCGCAGCGGGAGCTCTGTCGTTTTCAGAATAACGAAAAGAACAGGAAAAACACGAAAAATGGCTTTATTCGCAAGTTAAAAGTATTTTTTATTTTTTCGAGGTGATGACGTCATCGAAGTACGGGGTGACGTAAGCCGGCAGTAAGCGGTAAGCGGTAAATGGTACTCCCGCACCGCTTTTGGTCGAGGACGGTTTTCAACGGAGGGGCAGCGATTCCACAGGTTTCTTGCCACGTGGATGAGTTGACTGTTCAAAACCACCCATCCCCCGCGGGTTAAAAAACTTACACGGGATGGGCAGTGGGATCAACGCTGGCCGTTGATTTGCGGGAGGCTGATCCAACGGCTGGGGCGATGGAAAGATGGGCGGAGGTTTCATGTGGGCCCCATCGTACTTTTAAACACTTTTACATGTTTTTTAATCGCTCCGGGGGCTTTTTAACTGGCGGAGAAGGTTGTTAATTAGTCCAGATGACTAATTAATCCTGTATGCAAAAGAAAGGGGTTGCGGCGGAGTTGGCTAGGTGGAATGCCACGTGGACGGACCACGGTGGCGCAAGACCTTCGCAAAGTTTTATTGATGTTTTTGGTATTAAACATACATATTGTATGTCTAAAGTTTTTATATATATTTTTTATTATATGATGAATTAATTAATACAATTATTTCACCATAGGGGCGGGATTTATGTATTATGCTATATTTTTAACCAAAGGGCTTTTATAGGCGGGTTTTAATGAATTTTAGGGAGATAAATACTTTGGTTAAAACATTATACTAAATGGGTTTTGGGGATATTTATAAAAAAGGGAGTTATATACTTAGGAAAAGGGATTTCACTAGGGATTTAATATAGTAGAATTAAATGTTAATATGGTAAAGGACAAGGAAAATCAAAACATCTTTGTACATCTAAGAAAGTGATAACTTATGAAGTAAATTGCAACATTTTATCTTCAACACTTAAACTTAGAATAACAAATTATTTTGGGGAACTTCTTATGGAATTTTGCATCAGTTTCCTAAGTAAAATAGGATTTTACTTAGGAAAAAGTTAAAGATGGAAGATAACAATGATGAATTATTTCAAGTGCTTAGGTCTTTTTGATCATTAGGCCGAGGGTCCGGTCCCTCCAGAAGTCAAGGAAATGCCTTGAGCCCCTTTGATCTCAAATTACCTTAGTACTTTTGGGGAAAGTAGTAAAACTCTTGAGGGGGAAAAATGATGAGGGAGGTTAATGAATTTGACTTTGCTTGCTGTGATTTTCCAGTGTATTTCCTGCTTTAGTACTTGTGATGAAAGTAAATGATTAACCAACACTTTGCAGCACCATTCATCAGATAACACTTTGCAGCACCATCTACCTACCCTATCTACTTAACACTACCATTTTTCTTCTTTATTAGGGTGCATTTAGACTTGCAAACCCTTTTCAATATTTTCTTTTTTTACATGATAAATCTATCTATTTCTACCCTTATTACATCCAAGGGCTCAGATTAAACTGTTGAGCACCTTTTATTCACTCTACCTAGCTACTTATCTGCCAAGATTAAACTGTTTGGCTAGATATTTATTCTCTAATCTATAACATGAAATTGAAATATGACTAAGTCAAGTTTAAAAAGTTTGACTTATTCATGAATTGTGGCAAAAATTTCACAAGCTGCACACAATTGATTTATTACAACAGAGTAAAAAGTAGTGGCATTTGGATTTGCACACTTCCTTGGTCTATTTTTTGCTTGGGGTTCATTTCTTTCTCTTTTTTGACCATTTTTTTATTCTTTTTACCCTTTGATCTTTCTCTTCTTCTGAGGTATACCTCTTTACATTTTAAATTTTTGATTTTTTGGTTTTTTTTCAAGAATATGGAACACCTTTGCTCAAGAAAAAGGTTTGAACATATTCCATAGTTCAATCAAGACAATCATGAAAAATGATACCTATTGGTATAGGAGACTAACGCTGGCTCCACATGGGGATGGCTTTTCCTTGTGAAAAGTCAAGAACAGCAGGTCAGTTGCCTCAACATGTCTTCAAACTGAACTATGTAATCTCCTTCTGCTGGTAGCTTTATTGTACATATGATAGTGAAACTTTTTAAGCTTAGGGCCTTCACTTCGGGCTTCAACTCCAAGAAGTCACCATCCAATCAAAACTGATGCATTATTTGTGTAAGTTTGAAAATCTTGAATTGAATATAGTCATTTTTCTGCAACCTGAAATCTGATCTGAAACTTAAAACAACACACAAAAATTTTCAAACCAACTTAATGAAAAACTAGCTGAAAATTGAAAACTAAAAAAATTGCTCAAAATCTTGAGCTTATTAGCACTCATCTACCTACTCAATGTACTGTTCAACTGCTAGTTAGGTAAAATGAAATATCCAATGCAACCATTCAAGCATTATGTACTTTGATAGATTTTGTTGCATTTTCTTGTTGATTATCAAAACTGTACTTCTGCAACCTATTAGAAACTTGTCAACAAATGAGAGGATAAGGAAATACTTGATTTCCTTTGTTGACTCTAGAAACTGTACAAAAGGATCTTCCAAAATATATGCACTAATATTTAACTGATTTGAACAACTGTACATTTGTTCTGGATGGCCTCCATACCATGAATATGAAATGTTATTTTCATCTTTATCTCCCTGTAAACTTTCAGATAAAATTTCTGATGATATTCCTACTGATTGTAATGTTTGACTGTTGAATCCTTTATCATATTGACTCTGAAAATCATAGTTAGTTAATAGAGGAATGCTTTGAATGCCTTCAATATTCAACATATCTACTATTGGATCCTGAAAAACTTGGGAAAATTGCTGGAACCTATGACATATAAAATTCCATGGGACTTCATAAACTTCAACAAGTTTCCCATTCTTTTCTTTAAATATGTTATACCATATTTCCTTTAAACGATGAAATGATTCAAAAAATAGTGGTATGGAACTTTATTGTGTCATTTGGTCATTTATTTCAATGGGAACTGATAACTGCAACTGTGAAAATGAAAAATCTTGATCAATAGTTTCATTATCTTCTTTGTTGTCAATCACAATTCTTAAATATTGCTAATTATTGATGGCCTGATAGTTGTCTCTAATGAACTGAAATGAAGCAAAAAAAAGAGGTAAAGAACCTTCACTTATTTCCACATTTTCTGCTCTTCCTTCCTCACTCTCATGGTTGATCTGTATTGGCTGATCACTGTCTTCAATCTGCTGAAACTGCATTTCTTCATCCTCCAAAATAGCTTCTGATTTCTTTGTAAAGTTAGCTTGATTTTGGAGAACATAACTAAAATTATCATACTTAGGCAAATCATCAAAAGAAGAAATGTCATCAAACATACACATTAGATCAATAGATTCATCTTCCTCATATTGATCTGTAAATTCATTTTCTGATCTATGATAATTTGAATTAAGAGGAATCTGTTCATAGCTATCAACCTCTTCTATTTCTTCATGGTGATTTTGAATAAAAAATTCATCTTTCATAGTGATCTCCTGTTTTATTTCATTCAGTTTTCTTACCAAAAGGCTGAGTTTTACCTCTGCAATGTGTTTCTTTTCCTCTTCTTCTGCTTTCAACTTTTCCTGTTTGATTTGGAGATTAACTTCCACATCAACTGCAATGTTCTGCATCTGTACAAGTGTTTTTCGATCTCTTTCTCTTAACCGAAATTCTATTTCTAGATCAAAGGCACTTGGATAATGCAAGAGAGCTGAATCATAAGGAGGTCTAATATTTTCTGGCATTGAATAATAAACTTGATTAAATCTGTCAGAAAATTGTTGTATTGTTTCTTTTGGACGTCTTTTTAACTTATTATATTCTTCCATGATCACAAAATGATTAACTTTGATTATCCATCTATCAAGGAAAATTTTGATAAACTGCTGGAAATTTGAGATGCAAACATTAGGCAAATTTTTGAACCAACTCTTTATTCTATTTTTCAAAGAAAGAGAAAAAAGTCTGATTTTAACATCATCTTCATTAATCTCAAATAAATCCAAATAATTTTAAAAACCTTGAATATGTTTTTGGGCAATGATACCATTCTCTCCATCAAATCTAGGAAGATACTTGTAGTATTTTTTAGGAAAATCATGGAGTAAACGAGGTAGAATAAGGGGCTTATATCTATCTGGAAATTTATATGGCACAGGGATATGTACAGGGATTCTAAGATCAGTCTTGATTATTTCAGGCTTCTTAATTGGAAAATGATCATCATTAGATTCATAAGAAAGCTGCTCAAAGAGATTAGGAGAATTATTACTTACAATCTTCAAAGGAAAATAAATAAAAACTAATCTAAGATCTTCTATAAAATAAAATATACATTGAAAAATTTTCTTAATGAGAAAGAACATAATGTCTTGGATTAAGATCCAAGTTGAAAGCCTAATCTTTCCATAATTTTCTTTGAAGTTCATTCCTCCAGTGGAGTCTTGATTGTGAAATTGATTTGGAGTCGCCAGGTGGATGATTTTAACCTTTGTGTGTCTGATCACTGTCCACCATCATAGATCAGATCTGAACCTGTAAAACAATTTTGAAGAAAAATTCAGTTCTTCAAGAAACCAAACTTTGAGTATTTTATGATTATTTTGTTTTTTAATGAATTTTGAAAACAACTTCTATAATTTCTTTAAGAGGTTTCAGATATTGGATTAAAATTTTCTCAAAGATTTATTGAACTAGAGAGTCTGATTGAATGTTTTGAATCCAAAGTTCAGTTTCTAAGCTAAATCAGAGATAGACTGAAGTAGCATTTATTTACTTTTGCAATTGCAGAGCAAAAGCAATTTCAAAGGCTACCTGGCTGATCTTCAGACTCTGCCTATAGATTATAAGTGAACAATATTAACAAATAAAGATGATTCAGATCCCTAGTATGGTCGCCACTATGTTATCACTCAGGTTTTCCTTGAAGTTGTGGAAAAGGAAAGTATACCCGAGGTAACCACAAACCAACCTTCAGATGCTGAATCTAGCCAATCTGCATCCAGAGAGGGCACTCTCTTTATGATTTATCTTTGTTCTTAGAAGGTTTTAGGCTAGTTATAGATCCAAGAGTTTGTTTTGAAAAATGGTGGAATCCACAAACTAAGGGCAAGGTTGAGAGCTTTCAGTCCATTGGGCTATGGAATCGAAGGATGGCTTTACTGGATTTCTATTCTAAGCACAAGATGGTATTACAGGGCAAGATAGCTAGACAGAGAACAATCCTTAAAATTTAAAGTGGATGGGATGATCTTGAAGGGATGAAAGGCAATTAAGAATCTTTCACCATGTTCAAAAGAAAGAAGTGAAATGACTACAAACAAAGAGCAATGAAGAATTCCATGTTATAGTAATCAAACAATGTTTAAATTAGCAAGCAGGAGCATTTAAGAATTCATGCTTATAGCTAATTTAGAAGAAAACATTAAGAACAATCACATTTGAAAACAGAGTACAATTAAGCAAATTCTGTCTCAATCTTTTATGTAAATTATTCAGAAATGAATATGATGGTATTAAAAACTAATATAAAATTTCAGACAAAAGGTAGAAACACTTATTGAACTGTAGTCCAACACATGAATCCTGCAACAAGTCCAGTGCTTTCAAATCGTCATCCAGTAAGCCACAAGTAAATTTCTCCAAAATATTTTATTCCGAAAATCTCAATGTTACAGCAGAGTAATAGAATCCACCCTCAAATGCTTCCAAGAGTGGAGTATTTATATAAATTCTAAACTAAAATATCTTGAAAAAATATCAAAATTGGTTCACAAATCTCTCTAACTATGTTACATAAATAGAACTAAAGTAAAGGACACTCAAACTATTTGGCATTATTTTTTATGGATAGGTGATGACAAAGAGGAGAATTCGAATCTGATCCAACTCTTAGTTGATGATGAGGCATCCAAGTCACTAACTGCTTCCTTTCTTTGTGCAATCTGCTCCAACAATTCTGCAAACTTAGGGTCCAATGATATCTTAGTATTTCTCAATCCATAATAGATATGTAAAAAGTGAAAGAGGTTATTGTGGATTAATATGTTGGTGAGATAAACCTCTTTCAGTTTCCCAAAATTCCTCTCCAGCTGTGCATAATATTCTCTGTAAACAATATGCGTAAAACAGAGTTTTACAGAGTCTGAAAAATGGCCTGTAAAGATGCGCATGTATCTCTCATTATAAAACCACTGTGCAAAAACTGAGATAGGTTTTTGTAGATGGGTCTCTTAGGAACAAAAACCTCCTTCATTTTTGTGAAATGTATTTCTAATTAGCCACAATATTCTCTGCAAAATGATGACTTGACTGTAATTTTCTGCAAAAAGTGCTTTTCAACATTGTTTAATATTTCCAAAACCATAATAGCTGTTAGGAAAGTGAGAGAGGTTTTTGTAGATGATACTCTTAAGAACATAAACCTCCTTCAGTTTTGCAAAATTAATCTTGTATTGGTCACAATATTTTCTGCAAAATAATGACTAAAAACATGTAATTTCTGCAAAAATGTTCCTTCTTGTTATGTTTTTTCATCTTTTTACTTTCTTGCTCTTTTGACTGTTTTACTTTCACTTTAGACAAACTTCAATTTTGGTGAAAGTACTTTCATTTATTTTTACCATTTTACTGCCTCTGTAACTTCATTTTTACTGTTTACCTTTGACTGCTCTGTAACTTCATTTTTACTGTTTACCTTTGACTGCTCTGTAATTTTGTTTTGACTTTTCACTCTGACTTTTACCTGATACACTTTATCCACTGATACTCTTTGATTTTGATACGCTTTGACTTGGGGATAAAACTGCTTTCTGATTTGGATCATAATTGGCATGATAGCAGTGGATAATTTCTGGGAAAATAAGGACTGAAGGGATGAGATATCTCGGGAAATTGGATTCCCACAACCCTATAAGATCTTGCCCTTTTGATAATTCGTCTCTGCAGCGACAGAAGCTCAATCGGGGACTTTCATCGAAATGCAGGTCTTTAATTTGGAAATCTTCATCTATCAGAGGTAAATAGTCTAATTCATGGTAAGGAGCATTCAATGGAGTGATATTAAGAGCTGCCGGGGCCTCCATTTTGGTTCTTGTGGATTCAAAATGGAGGTTTTTGGTTTTCTTCACGGGCCGGGCGGAATTCTTGAAATGAAGGAAATTGGAACAATTTGCAGGTTCGGGGAGCAATTTCACAGGTTTTAAAATCTCCAGGGAGGACTTAGTGATGATTTTTAACCACTTTTTCAGTGAAAAAAACAAAGGAAACTGAGTTTTACTTGCAGTCGGGGCGTAAAGGATAAATACCTGCTTTTAGACGGAAACTGGTTCTTTAACAGGTAACAGGCAATCGCGGGACTGTTCTTCAACACGGGCGCAGCAGAATTTTGGGGCGAAATGATCAATTACAGTGAAAATTTGAAAATCGCAGCGGGAGCTCTGTCGTTTTCAGAATAACGAAAAGAACAGGAAAAACACGAAAAATGGCTTTATTCGCAAGTTAAAAGTATTTTTTATTTTTTCGAGGTGATGACGTCATCGAAGTACGGGGTGACGTAAGCCGGCAGTAAGCGGTAAGCGGTAAATGGTACTCCCGCACCGCTTTTGGTCGAGGACGGTTTTCAACGGAGGGGCAGCGATTCCACAGGTTTCTTGCCACGTGGATGAGTTGACTGTTCAAAACCACCCATCCCCCGCGGGTTAAAAAACTTACACGGGATGGGCAGTGGGATCAACGCTGGCCGTTGATTTGCGGGAGGCTGATCCAACGGCTGGGGCGATGGAAAGATGGGCGGAGGTTTCATGTGGGCCCCATCGTACTTTTAAACACTTTTACATGTTTTTTAATCGCTCCGGGGGCTTTTTAACTGGCGGAGAAGGTTGTTAATTAGTCCAGATGACTAATTAATCCTGTATGCAAAAGAAAGGGGTTGCGGCGGAGTTGGCTAGGTGGAATGCCACGTGGACGGACCACGGTGGCGCAAGACCTTCGCAAAGTTTTATTGATGTTTTTGGTATTAAACATACATATTGTATGTCTAAAGTTTTTATATATATTTTTTATTATATGATGAATTAATTAATACAATTATTTCACCATAGGGGCGGGATTTATGTATTATGCTATATTTTTAACCAAAGGGCTTTTATAGGCGGGTTTTAATGAATTTTAGGGAGATAAATACTTTGGTTAAAACATTATAATAAAGGGGTTTTTGGGGTATATATAAAAAAGGGAGTTATATACTTAGGAAAGGGTATTTCACTAGGGATTTAATATAATAGAGTTAAATGTTAATATGGTAAAGGACAAGGAAAATCAAAACATTTTTGTACATCTAAGAAAGTGATAACTTGTGAAGTAAATTGCAACATTTTGTCTTCAACACTTAAACTTAGAATAACAAATTATTTTGAGGAACTTCTTATGGAATTTTGCATCAGTTTCCTAAGTAAAATAGGATTTTACTTAGGAAAAAGTTAAAGATGGAAGATAACAATGATGAATTATTTCAAGTGCTTAGGTCTTTTTTGATCATTAGGCCGAGGGTCCGGTCCCTCCAGAAGTCAAGGAAATGCCTTGAGCCCTTTTGATCTCCAAATACCTTAGTACTTTTTGGGGGAAATTAGTAAAACTCTTGAGAGGGGAAAAATGATGAGGGAGGTTAATGAATTTGACTTTGCTTGCTGTGATTTTTCAGTGTATTTCCTGCTTTAGTACTTGTGATGAAAGTGAATGATCAAAAACATGTAGCAGCATCATTCATCAGATAACACTTTGCAGCACCATCTACCTACCCTATCTACTTAACACTACCATTTTCTTTTCTTTATTAGGGTGCATTTAGACTTGCAAACCCTTTTCAATCTTTTCTTTTTTACATGATAAATCTTTCTATTTCTACCCTTATTACATTCAAGGGCTCAGATTAAACTGTTGAGCACCTTTTATTCACTCTACCTAGCTACTTATCTGCCAAGATTAAACTGTTTGGCTAGATATTTATTCTCTAATCTATAACATGAAATTGAAATATGACTAAGTCAAGTTTAAACAGTTTGACTTATTCATGAATTGTGGCAAAAATTTCACAAGCTGCACACAATTGATTTATTACAACAGAGTAAAAAGTAGTGGCATTTGGATTTGCACACTTTCCTTGGTCTATTTTTTTCTTGGGGTTCATTTCTTTCTCTTTTTGACCATTTTTATTCTTTTTACCCTTTGATCTTTCTTTTAGGGTATACCCTCTTTACATTTTTTAAATTTTTTGATTTTTTGGTTTTTTACGAATATGGAACACCTTTGCTCAAGTAAGAAGGTTTGAACATATTCCATAATTCAATCAAGACAATCATGAAAAATGACACCTATTGGTATAGGAGACTAACACATCCCACACTATCATCTTTAAAAGATCCTCTATTTTAGATGACTAGCCCATTTGAAAGCCTTGGATATTGAATTGCAAGTAAACCATTTTATGACTCCATTTTCCAATGGTCTTGATTTTTCTTTAGATTATCTCCCCATTTCCAAAATCCTCTTTTCTCACCCTTTGTATTGTATTGAACCCTTCCTTCATGTTTCCCAACAACCAAACAAAAAAACAAACAAAACAATAACCCTTGTGCCTTATAACTAGCCTAAAACCTTAAATCAGAACCTCAAAGATATATATTTCTTTGCCTCTATAGAGAGATCTCTCTCTGGACCCAGGAGGGATAGATCCTAAGGTCCCAAAGTGGTTTTGATGTTGTCTTCTATTTTGGTAGTGCCAAACCTACCAAAACATAGTAACCCAAATATAATGGCGACTCTGCTGGGAAACTTTGAGTAAAACACTCCTAAGAAACTCAAAGAAGACCATAGTAGCCTTGGTTTGGTAGCAAATCACTGTGGTGGAAAGTGAAACTCCTTGAAACATTATAAACCTTCCACCTGGCGACTCCATAGTTCCTTAATGATTAAAGACTCCACTGGTGATCAGTAGGCCTACTGATTAACTTGGTTTCAAAAGAATCCATTGGGAGACAAGAATTTATTACAACATCAACCATATTATAAGAAACACATAGGGTTAAGCTTCATGGTTTGAAGATATTTTTCCTCTTAAACATTGTCATACCCGGCTAACTTCCTTCGTTGAGGCCTAACATATTAGCTTCAAGATCAATCCATACCAGGGCTTATCCTAATCCAAACCCGCTTGAGGTAGTTGACAACCCCGAGAGTATTATTAGGAAGCCTTATACACATAGGGATATGACTATCATCAGACACATTAATAGATCTAATTCAGCACCTGAAAAATTTGCAGCTCTATCCAACACTCGAGTTGACATAGAATTAACAAGTAATTTACCAAGAACTCAGTAACTCAGTGCTGTAGAATAGGCAGAATTTGAGCCTCTGCATTCACCACAACATAGTGGTCAACAGGTTGGTAATAGAGAGACTCCTCCATTGACACCTACTGATATTCATTTCATCCATAACTTGGGCCTCTCTCACCCTAGATCCGCTCAACAGCTTGCTACTGGTCCTAGAATCTTTGCCTTTCATATACCTGCTGCTCAAGCCCAAAATTTACCTCCATAGATCATCACCATTACAGCATGGTATGCCCCTCCAGTGTTATCACAACCTCTAGTGCCTTTACCCAATGATTATCAGTCAAAAATCCCTCATTTCACAGGAAAAGAGTCTGTCATAGCTCAACACCA
Organism: Pinus albicaulis; assembly: GCA_034641835.2. Classification (NCBI taxonomy): domain Eukaryota; kingdom Viridiplantae; phylum Streptophyta; class Pinopsida; order Pinales; family Pinaceae; genus Pinus; species Pinus albicaulis. Next base: position 990,377,982 of record CM076581.1, read on the forward strand.
TGTAGATAGTATGGAAGATGCTTTCGACTATATGGAGATAGATGATGAGACAGTCAAAATGAGAATCTTTGCCCAGAGTTTAGGGGGAGATGTGAAGAAGTGGTTTAAAGGCCTACCTCCCAATAGTATCCATTATCTTCCCTCTTTACATCAAACCTTCATAAAAAAATGGGAAGTCAAAAGTAACTCTCTCCAAATATTAGATGAACACAAAAATCTCAAAAGAAATGTAGGAGAGAGTGTCCATGACTATTCTACTAGATTTAACAGTGTGTACAATGCTCTTCCACCACATATGAAACCTCCCTAGGGAATGGCCCTAGTGAAGTACCCCGAAGGATTTGATGTTGACATGGTCTATCAGCTTAGGGAGAGAGATTATAACACATTGGAAGACATGCAAAAAGGAGCAGTGAGTGTAGAAGAAAACCTTATTGAAAAAGAGCTAGAATGAAGGCTGAGAAGAAGGTAACCTATAGGGATGACACATCAACTTCCACATCTGATCGCAAAGTTGACAGTCTAGCAAAATACATGGAGAAGCTAGGAAAAATGGTGGAAAATTTAACTGTCCAAGTCAGTAATCAGAACAGAAACCAAAATCATAACCAGAACCCAAAATTTAGGAGAAAAAACCCCCAAAAAAGACAGAGAGACTCTGATCAACAAGTCATACCCCCATTTCAAGAGAATTTCCTTGATGATGATGAGGGGATAATAGAAGAGTTAGAAGGAACCACAATAAACATGGTGGAAATAGACAACTCAATCCACACATGTTCCGCAAAAGACAATCAAACCTCACACTCACATTGGGATGAGGAAAGGTTAGAATATGAGGATTATAGGCTAGGATTTGAAAATGCCATCATGCAGGTTAGAGAACAGTATGAAGTTAGAAGCAAGAAGAGCTTATAAAATTCCAAAACAAAATCCTCTCATATTACCATTAAGAAAAGACTTGAGAAAAATCCTAAAGTGACTGCTGAAAGTAACAAATTGGCAGCTGAAAGTTCTGGGAAGAACAAAGAGAAGGATAGCCAAAAAACTAATAAACAAAGTCAAGAAACTAGTAGCACTAGCATTGCAGCTAATGTTCCTGAAAAAACAACTTCAAACATTGTACATAGTGAGAATCAGCAATCTGATTCTGTCAATAAAATGGTGTCCAATAAAACAAAATTGAACCCTTCCGTGTAGGGATAATATTTGAGAGTGCAAGCTTCTGTGATCCATAACATATTAGATTATAAATATTCCGGGAAATCACATGAGAATTTTAGGACCGACGCGTTTCTAAGAAATTGGCTGATCTTTCATTTTTAAAGCGTTGCAGAGATGCTAGTTTCATTCCCTCTTTTGCGAGGATTAAGCACCATCTTAATTCCTCCAAGAATCTTCTCATTTTTAAAAGAGCCAGCTTGGCTCTTCTGCGTTCTGAAATTCGGGGTTTGAGAAGAAGTCTTGATCTGCTTTCCAGAAGACTGCTCTTTCTCCACCTTCAATTGTCTTTCGTTGTTGCAGGTTCGCTTTGGTTGAAGATCGATGTTGTTTCAGCATTGAAAGTTGAACGGCTGGAGGAATCGGCTAAAAGAAAGCAAGTTAAGAAGTTCGAAAATTCCCTTCGAAGCTCGGAGCAGACTATTGGGGTTTCCCATCTTTCCAGCGATTCCCGTAGCAGGGTTAGCAGGGAACAAGTCTCTGCTTTACGTGGGCTGATTGACTCCCAACGTGAGTCAAATAACTTGTTTGTTATTAACAGAGGTTCTTCTCTTTCTCATTCATCATCGTTGAACGATGAGTCCCTGGATTCCTTGGTTTATCTAGATGGTGGGCTCTACGATTCTGGTTCTGAGGTTGAGATCTTTCAATCCCAGATTGGAGGAGCTAGTAGTTCAAATTTCGGTATTTCTCCTGGAACAGTGGTGCAACCTGTGTATGGACTCGATGAATCTGGCTGTTGTTATTCCTCGCAGAGTTCAGAAACTATGAATGTCAACGCAATTTCTATTAAATCCTTGAACCCTACCGCAGATGGTTCCTCCGTGATCGAGAGCTCTAGTAATGAATGTGTCTCTACGCTTTTCGATGGGTGGAGTTCCAGCATTTCTTCGCAGCGGCAAAAAACTTTGGAGAACAACGCAGGTTTAAACTCAATGGGTTCCTCGATCCCCACTGCAGATGGTTCCTCCACGACCGAAACTGAAAAATCGCATGTTGACAGCGTCTTATTGCCGTGGTCTTCATTTGATAGCGTGAACAGGTTTGGTCTGTGTTCTTTTTTGAGTAATGGTAAAACCGTTAATAACGCAGGTAGGTTTAGTGATAGTGTTAGTTCGAATAATAACAATTTTAATTTTAATGTGGGAGCAGATATTAGTCTTATTACTAATAATAATAGTGATAAGGATAGCACCATTGATAACATGATTAGTAATTGTAGTCCTATTAATAATAATAGTAACACCATTAATAATAATCATAATATATATATAAATAATAAAATTAATGTTAATAAGAACCATATTCCAATTGATATAGATAATAAAAATAATTCTAATTTTAATTATATTGATGATATAAACAATAATGATATTTTTAATATTAATATTGATTTTAGTAAAGATAATAACATTATTAATAACAATACTAGTATTATTAATATCAATAGGGTGATTAATAAAGATAGTAATATTATTAATAATAAAGTTAACAATACTTGGAAGAATAATATTAGCATTGGTGATAGTAATAATATTAATAATATTGGTAAGAATAATTATAACAATAATATTAATATTAGCAATAATAATATTAATAATATCTTTAGTAGTAATAACAATAAAAATAGTAATAATAGTAATAAATATAATAAAAGAGTTATTAATCTCTCTAGTTTCTCTTTTGATTCCTCTGTGTTTTCTTTATTAAGTAAGGGCCTTAATTTCGCTCTTGCTCCTAGAAAAATTCCTCGTAATGATATTATTTGTAGTATTGAATATGGTATTAAAGATTTTTTGGAAAGCTTGCAGGATGTCATTATGCAGGATTGTGCGATGGCTCTTAGGAAAGCTAAGCCTCCGAGGAGCAATGTTAGCAAAGCTGAATTTATGGCTCTTAAAGCCCTTAATCAAAACCCTGATATTGTTGTCCTCAAGGCTGATAAGGGTGGCGCTACTGTTATCCTAAATAAGGAAGATTATAGAGCTAAGATGCTTGACCATCTTTGTAATAGTGAGAGTTATAAGAAGCTCTCTAAGAACCCTATTAATAAAGTCTCGAAGATTGTGGCCAATGCTATTAAATCTAGTTGCACTGTTGGTTCCATGAGCTCAAAGCTTATTGAAAATAATCCTATCACCCCTAGGATTTATGGGCTCCCCAAGATTCATAAAGATGGTGTTCCTATCAGACCCATTGTTAATACTATTGGTGGGCCCACTTATCTCCTAGCTAAGTATTTAGCCCGCAAGCTTAAGCCTCTTGTTGGTCAAACATATTCTTTCGTGAAAGATTTTGCTTCTTTTGTTCATGAGTTAAAAAACTGGGTTTGTGAACCTAATGACTCTATGGTTAGTTTTGATGTTGTTTCTCTCTACACGAACATTCCTATCATGGAGGTAGTAGAAGTTATCAGGCGCATCACAGATCCTGATACTACTAATTTGGTGGAAATTTGCCTCACTTCTACCTTTTTTAGTTTTGAAGGAGAGTTTTATGAGAAAACCTGTGGTGTCGCCATGGGTTCCCCTCTCTCGCCAGTGGTGGCCAACCTATTTATGGAAGATTTTGAATCTAGAGCTTTAGCGTCTGCTCCCTTAAAACCCAAGGTTTGGAAGCGGTTTGTAGATGATACTTTCATCAATTGGTCTCATAAACAGAAAGAATTAAAGGCATTTCATCAGCACTTGAATAATCAATCTGATTCCATTAAGTTCACTATGTAAACGGAGAATGAGGGGAGCCTTCCTTTCCTTGATTTTCTCATCTCTAGAAATAATAATGGCTCTTTCTCGCATCGTGTTTTTCGGAAAAAGACGTACACTGAGCAGTGTCTTCACTCTGGTTCTCATCATTTTCCTGCTCAGAAAATTGGAGTCCTAAACACTTTAGCTACGAGAGCTCTTAGAATTTCTAATGATGATCATTTAGATGAGGAAAAGGCCCATCTCCTTAAGGTCTTCGAAGAAAATGGGTATTGTAGGAGTCAGGGTCTGAAGGCTTTCATGAAGGCGAGCATAGGTCCTAGGCAGAAAATGTTGATGGATGATGTTATTGGTAAAGTTCATTTACCTTTTATTCAAGGTACTACTGACAAGATCGCTCGGATTTTAAGGAAGCATAAGATCTCGTCTTCTTTTAAACCTTTAAACACCATTCAGAGCTCCCTTAAATCATTTAAGGACAAGTTGGACCCTAAAAGCATGAAAGGTGTTTATTTGATCCCGTGCTCTTGTGGGACTCCCTACATTGGTGAAACTGGTCGATCGATTAATAAGAGGATCCAGGAGCATTCTGCGGATATTAGACTTGGTAGAACCAAGTCCTCAATGCTAGCGGAACATACGGAGAAGACGAAGCATCATATTTGTTTGGAAGATGCTAGAGTCCTTGCTAGGGTGGATCATTTCCATCACCGGAAATTTAGGGAGGTGTTAGAGATTGAGAAGAGGCCTTGTACATTGAATAGGGATGATGGATGGAAGGTTAGCAGGTGCTAGATTCCATCTCTTCACTCCTTGTAAAGGTCCTTCCTTTCTTTTGTACTTTTATTTTTATGTTTTTATCCTATTATTATTAGTATATGATTTGATATTTATAATTTATTTTATTATTGTTCTTGTTCTAGTTTTGATTTTATTTATTAATTTTTGGTTATTTCCTTATTTTTATATTTTATTAAAATATTATATATATATATATATTTTATTTTTTTTCCTTTTACACTCAAAAATTTTATTTCTAATTTTATGTATTTATTAGGATTTTATTTATTAATTTACTTTTTGGTAATTTATTTATTTACTTATTTTTATTTATTTATTTATATATTTATTTTATTTTATATATATTTTAATTCAATTCAATTTAATTATTTATTTATTTGTTTGTTTATTTTTAATCCTAATTTTATGTATTTGTTAGTATTTTATTTATTAATTTACTTATTGGTAAATTATTTATTTATTTTTATTTTTATTTATTATTTTATTTTATTTTATATTTAATTTAATTCATTTAATTAATTAATTAATTATTTATTTATTTATTTTTATTCTAATTGAACGTTATTGTTTTTATAGATTAATTTCGTTTATGTGGACTTTGACTTTTATTGGATTTTTGTTTTTATTTTATTTTTATCTATTTATTTATTTATTTTTTGGGGTCATTTTAGTTTTTGGTTTTGGTTTTATATTATTTTTAGTTTTGACTAGCATTTTTAGGGGTGGGTTTGTTATGTTTTCTGTTTTTATTTCTATTTTTATTTTTAACCGGTTAATTTTGATTTTAACCGTTCTTGGGTTTTGACCGTTGCTTCTCTCCTCATGGTATAAATAGGTGTGTCTGATCAGCCATTCTTCATTATCCTGATGATGAACTACAGTTGGTAGTTCGAAACGCGTCGGTCCTAAAATTCTCATGTGATTTCCCGGAAGATTTATAATCTAAAAATTGAACCCTTCAAAGAGTCCATCTTCTTTCAATATAGAAAGCGAGATAGCCAAGATCAAAATTTCAGTGCCTCTCACTGAGTTGGCCACCCAAGATGCATACAAAGGTCAAATTATGAAAGCTTTAAATCTAGGAGAAAACAATGACACTGTCAATCTAAGTGATGATCAACCAGCCCTCCTGTTTGGTCCAAAGATAGAAGGGAAGTTTTAGGAAGGGGTAATACCTCATTTTTATATCAGCCTCAATATCCATGACAAAATCTTTCAAAATGCAATGCATGACTCTGGGGCTTCACACAACCTTATGCCTAAGGTAATTATGGAGAGGTTAGGCCTAGAAATAACCAGGCCTTGTAAGGACTTATATTCCTTTGACTCTAGCAGAGTGAAGTGCCTTGGCCTAATCAAATATCTATGTGTGAATCTGACTCAAATCCCAGCTAAATGCATGGTTATGGATGTTGTAGTGGCAGATGTGCCACCCAAGTATGGCATGTTGTTGTCAAGGTCATGGGGTGCCAAGTTGCAAGGTACAATGTAGATGGATGGGTCATATGCCTCCATCCTTGTCTTTAGCCAGCTTAGGAGACTGTATAGAGAGGCACAAATGAAGTTTATGGTTAGCAACCCTGAAAAACCTGAAAATTCACCTCTATACTCCGTCCACACGGATCTGGACTCTTTTTTCCTAGCAATGATGAATCCATAGATGAGTCAGAGCTAGTAGACAGAGATGCGAAAAATAGAGTAGAGCCCACATATTTAACATAATGGCCACTCTAGACATAGAAGAAAATGAAGAAGAAGCCTTCGAATAGTGCACTGAATTAGAAACTCAGAGAGAACAAAGCCAAGACTGTGAACAACAGGTTACTCACCACTCTGAACTCCATGAAAATCCTAAAAAACAAAACACTGCACAGCCTAGTGTAGATCCCATAATACAACATAATGGTGAACCCATCATTAAGGATGAAACTGATAGTCAATCTGAAAACAATCCCTTATGGAGAATGAACTTCGACGGGTCTTGCACTAGGAATAATGCAGGGGCTGGAGTATGGTTACATAATACTGAGAGTAACCATGCTGAAATTAATGCATTCAAGCTTGAATTTAAATGTACAAACAATATCGTAGAGTATGAGGCTCTCATCTTAGGATTGAACCTATTGAAAAAATAGGAGCTCGAAGAATAGCTGTACATGGAGACTCTGAGTTAGTCATCAAACAAGTGGATGGAGAATACACCGCAAAGCATCCTAGATTAAGGGCATACAGAAATGATGCCATGGATTTATTGAAAACCTTTGTAGAATACGAACTTGTGTTTGTTCCTAGGAGTCAGAACATTGTTGCAAATGGATTAGCCTGCATAGCTAGTTCATATCAAAAACCACCTAGTGACAAAAATATCATCAGTCAAACAAAATATAGGCCTGCGGTGCTAGATAACGAGAAATATTAGCAGGTCTTTGAGGGCAACAAGCAGATAGAGGACTTCCTGATTGGCAGGAATGAGTTTGAATTCTCTGATTCAGACTCTAAATCCAATGAAGGCTACCTGAGTGAAAAGCCCCCCGATGAAGAAAAATCACCCCATAACGTAGAAATAAATGTGTTAACTGAAGAAATTGGAACTCATACTGGAGAGTACAAGAACGCAGAAAAAGAAGAAATAGAGGTGATGCAGTCAAAAGATAAGAATATACCTAGAGGAGTGGCACCTTTAGAGGACCTTTTTTATTGTAACAATGTAGCAAAAAAACCCACTATAGAACACTCAGACTTGGATGTCAAGGAATGCAACATAGGCACTGAAGATAAGCTTAAGATGATTAAACTAGCAAAGTCCTTGCTAGCAGACATGAAGAAGAAATACATTGACTTATTTAAAGAATTTGTTGATGTGTTTTCCTGGAGCTATGAGGACTTAAAAGCTTACGATACTGAAATCATCCAACACAAGATCCCACTAAAAGAAAACCAAAAACCCTTTAGACAAAAACTTCGCAGAATTAGCCCAGTACAACTGCCTCTAGTTGAAAAGGAAATCAAAAAGATATTTGAGGCAGGAATCATAGTTCATGTGAGGTTTTCCGATTGGGTTTCCAACCTTGTAGCTGTGAGGAAAAATATGGGTGAGATCAGACTATGCATTGATTTCAGGAACCTTAATAGAGCTTTAGTTAAGGACAATTACCCCTTACCAAAGATGGAACACATCCTACAGATGATAGTTGGCTAAAAAAGGATCTCCCTATTAGACTGCTTTTCAGGCTATAACCAAGTTTTAATACTCCCATAAGACTAGCTTAAGATAGCTTTCACCACTCCATGGGGCACGTTCATGTACATGAAAATTCCTTTTGGTCTGATCAACGCTGGCGCAACCTTCCAACGAGCTATGGACATAGCCTTTTCAGAGGAAATAGGGCACTTCATTTTCATTTATCTTGATGACATAACAATCTATTCCAAGACTAGTGAGGAGCACCTTAAACATCTGAGAAGAGTGTTTGATAAATGTAGAAGGTTCGGTCTATCGTTAAATCCCAAGAAGACTATATTCTGGCTTCAAGAAGGTAAGATTCTTGGCCATATTATATCATAGAAGCGGATTAAAATAGACCTGAAAATAGTTGAGGGAGTACTATAGATTAGTCACCTGAGAAACATAAAGGAACTGCAGTCCTTTATTGGGAAAATTAACTTCTTGCGGAGGTTTATCCCCAACTTAGCAGAACTCCTACGAAATATGACTTAAATGCTTAAGAAAGGAGTGGGAGTTAAGTGGAATGTAGAAGCCAAAAAATATTTTGAGTTATTTAAACTTGCACTTACCCGAGCACCAGTTTTGATTAGCCTTGACTTCTCAAAATATTTCCTAATATTTTCCTTTGCCTCCAAGCATACAATGGCTGCAGTCCTGCTGTAGAAAAATCAAGAGGGACAGGAACAACCTATTGCCTTTTTTAGCAAAGAGTTGAGGGACGCACCCTTGAAATATAACATAATTGAAAAATAGGCCTATGCATTGGTAAAGGCCTTGAAAGACTTTGGGGTGTATATTCTGCGTTCTCACACCATCGCCTACGTGCATAACATAGTGGTTAAAGACATTTTGTCCCAAGATCTAGATGGAAAGAGGGGCAAAAGGATTACTATAATACTCGAGTATGGCCTAGAAATAAAACCCACAAAACTTATCAAAGTTCAGGGCTTAGCTCAACTAATGTCTGAATCCAACCTACAAGCCCTTGACATAAATATGGTAGATGCCCTAGATGAACACGAAGGATTGCCTGATCCTACCGTCAAAGAACAATTTCAAAACTCTCCCTAGTATTCTGACATCCTGTATGTGCTAACAAATCTGACTGCTCCTCCTGATTTATCAAAGACTAAGGCGAGGTTTCTAAAGTTAAAAGCGAGAAACTATTGAATTTTAAATGAATGTTTATACTGGAAAAATTCAAACAATTTGCTGCTCAAATGTCCGCCCGAAACTGAAGTAGAGAGGATTAAACAGGAGTTCCATGCAGGAGAGTGTGGAGGCCATTTAAACTGGAAAGCCACTGTTAACAAAATACTCAAAGCTAGCTATTACTGGCCTACACTTTTCAATGACATCCATAAAATGATAGTTGCCTGCCATAAGTGCCAGTTTTTTGAGGGAAAAAGAAAGCTCCTCCCTTTACCCTTACAACCTATAACTGTTGAAGCTCCCTTTCAACAATGGGGCCTAGATTTCATAGGGGATATCCATCCTGCTTCCTCAGCCCAACACAAGTGGATTCTCGCAGCCATAGACTATTTCACAAAGTGGATAGAGGCCATCCCTTCTAGGAATGCCACAGATTATGTTATTATTAAATTCCTTGAAGACCACATCCTCTCTAGATTTGGCTTCCCTAGGAAGATAATCACTCATAATGTTGTTGCTTTTGGATCCAAGAAGATTATTGATTTATGTCACAGGTATCAGATTGCACTCGGTCATTCAACTGCTTATTACCCACAAGGTAATGGGTTAGATGAATCATCAAAAAAAAGCTTGGTGACCATCATCAAAAAGACGCTTGAAGAGAATAAGAAATCATGGCATAACAAGTTAGCGCATGCTTTGTGGGAAAATAGATTGACTACAAAGAAATCAATTGGAATGTCACCATATCAGCTTGTTTATGGAACAGAGGCAGTGTTTCCAACTAGCCTAGTGGTAACAGTGATTAAACTAGTCCAAGAGATTTAGACAGAAGAGGACAATATGGTAAGGAGGATAAATAAAACAATACATCTCCAACAGAAAAGAGAAGAAGTCTATAACAGAGCTCTGAAAGTACAAGAAAATATAAAAAGGTTATTTGATAAGACAACAAAAGCTTGTGACTTCAAAATTATAGATAAGGTACTTAAGTGGGACTCTAGGAGAGAAGACAAAGGAAAGCATGGAAAATTTGATAGTTTGTGGCAAGGTCCTTACATCATCCAATCCACTATTGGTCCAAATGCCTTTTCTCTGCAAGAGCTAGATGGTACAGATCTGTTTGGGGGTCCTGTAAATTGCAGGATGCTCAAGCATTACTACTACTGATTTCCAGTTTAAAGTCTTCACTTCCATTGTAAATACCATTGCAGTGTTTTTTTTTCGAAGAAAAAGAGAAAAATGTTTCAAAAAAGAAGAGAAAGAGAGGTTCAGACATGCTCAAACATGAACCTCTAAAGTTCCAAAAATAATGGCTCAAACAAGCTTAAAACCTGAGCCAAAGAAAGGAAAGGGTTGGTTCTAATATGCCCAAAACCTGAGCCAGCAAAGAAAGAAAGAATAATCAGCTCTAACAAACCCAAAACTAGAGCTGAAATGAAGAATAAAGTGACTCTAACAAGCTCAAAACTTGAGTCACAAAGAAAAGAAAGATGCTTAAAAGTTTCAAAATCTCAAGCCTTCAATTTTTTTTTTCAATTTTTTGCAATTTCAATTCATGTGCAGCTATCTTTATGCCATGGATCCATAGAAAACTAGACTATCTAATCCTGGTTTGATTGTTTTTAAATTTCTGTTGTAGAATGTAGAGAATGAAATCTGCTAGATAGTTTAATCCTAGTAGATTTTAGTGTAGGTAGAGAAAATATGAGGCCAATAGTTTAATCTGGTCTCATGGAGGAATAAGGGTAGAATTAGACTAGTTTGTTTTCTTCTTTCAATAAAAAATGATGAAGAAGGTCTGCAAATGCAAATGCACCTTGAAGAAAAAATGTTAGGATTGTAGGATGGGTAGGTAGATTGTTTGGAGAATATTTTCTGCTGACTCAATATCCATCATGGTTGTAGTAGTTGAATCAAAGAAGAAAAAATGGTTAAGTATCAAGCATCTAGCCTACTTCCCAAAGAATATTTTTGAAGTTCTTGACACCTTCGAGAAGATGCCATCCCCGTGTGGAGCCACTATTAGCCACCTATAAATTTTTGACAGAGAAAAAAGGTGGCTAAATATTGCTCTGAGCCTTCAAGAGATACCTTTCCCCAGAAAAACTCTCATTCTTGAAGTCTCTATGTGTCCTTTTCCTTTGAAAATATCTTCACTATTGTTCCCATCAAGAAATCCTCACTGTCCATGAAAGAATTATGCTCAGAAAGCCTCCATTTGCTCCCTTGTATCTCTGCAAATTTCCCCATTTTAACCCTTTTTTCCTTTATCAAGGTTTCCCCTTTAACCCCCAAAATCCCTTCCTAAGTCTTCTAAACCATCTAATTCCCCTTTGTAAACCATGTGAAATCCCTTTGTTTGGTGGAAAAACCCCTTTTTCCCCTTACCGAAAGCCTTCTATAAGCCTTAAAAGCCATCTTTTTGGCTTAAAAACACCTATTCTTCATTACAGGCTTTAGCCCCTTCCGGCTAAGCCCCTAACCACTTCCCCTCCATGTAACTGGGTGCTAAGACCAAGCGCTAAGCCACAAAGCACTAATCGCAATCGGAAGATTGGACGTGAAGCACATTTTCTTTGTTACATAGAAAATATCCAATGCGATGAGTTGTTTGGTTTGTCGGCCTCCGCCGAGATTTCCGTCGTTGATCTCCTTAAAGGATCCAACGGCCAGCGCTAATCACGTTCACCGCCAATCACAATCAGGAGTTTGGTTGCGAGCACATTTCTTTGTTAATTTATTTTCTCCTATGTGATTGAACTTTGTTCTATGAACTTCCACTTCGGTCTCCACCATTGATTTATATAGATCCAGTGGCTATCGCTCTTAACCTTTCTCCACCCATCCCCTCCTTGCATTGCCCCCCGATTGAATATCGACCATTGATCTCCCCGCCAAATCGGACGACTAGCACTCAATCGCACCATTGCCAATCAGAATTTCTTAAGATGTCACCCTCTATCTCCCCCGATTGCGATATTCCAATTCGATTGTGACCGTCCGTTGAATCCAAGATCTACGGTCCATATTGCATCGCGTCTCCACCAGATTTCATTCATCGGGATTTCTTATTAACCTCATCGGATGATCCCAACCATTGATATTCTCCTGAGATCTACGGTCCACACTCAATCACCCTCCGCCCATGTCAGTCCCACCATTCAAAACCCCCATTTCATTCGATTTTCATCGATTTCCTTTGTATTTTTCCAAAGTGTAAACTTTTTTGTTTTACATTAAAAGCTTTATTCTTTCCACCCAACCCTATAAAGCCATTCCATTAGTGAATCTCCACCGTCAATCACTACTACCTGATCTGATCGGAAGGTCCACAACCATTTCTCCATCAGACCTTCATCAGATCATGCTTCCACTGTTTCACAACATTTTTCGGCCATCTTCCACTGCATCCACCTCATTCATCATTGATACGCTGACATTATTACAATCTTCCACGACATCCATCCTCCCTCCCGTATGGATTTCTTAACATGTTTTCATGTTTTCACAGGGTTACAAACAGTGAGAACTGTTCCTTTCTACACAGTCACTGTTAGTGACACAGTAGCGTCGATGAAGTTTTTCAGAGCCAGAGATTGCGAAGAGAATTCCTGGGAAGGTTTTGAACGAAATATTTCATTAAAGGACTAGCGTTTGACTCTGTAAAAAATCCAGTGCAATTAAAATTGCACATCTACAGACAAAGATAGTCAACAGGAGCGACAAAGAGTATCAGTGAAGGATTAAAGAGGTTTAATGCCACTTATTGAAGATTTTAAACTATAATTCAGTGTTTCAAGGGAAAATGTACAGATTGAAGACCTTATGATTAACACAGAAGGCCTAATGAGGCCTAAAGCACAAAAACAAATCTTGTCAGTGTTTCACATCAGCAGAAGTTTCTTTCCCAAGAAAAGGAGGAGTTCTCATACTGTTTTTACTCTTCATCAACGTTCCCGAGAAGAACATCACCCTGACAGAAAGTCCTAATATCACTAGAGCATTTGTTACATAGCATGGCAAACCTAAAGTCATTTAACTGTCGTACTTGCCCCAGAATACTACAGAGTACTATAGCCGAAAATTACATCAAGGAAGCATACCTATGAAGTTATGATCAGCCCGTCGAAGACCACTCTTTCATCAAAAGAGTATTGAAATTCAATCCGTAGATATTATAATAGAATGGGCCTCAAGCCACTCTTTCTTCTCGAGCTACTCTTCTCCCTCTGCTTCAATGTCTCATTTAAAGTTCTATCTACCTCCTCTGCCACTTTTTTATCTATAAAAAACCCATGAGAATACATTGTAAAGGTTGTTGATCGGATAACTGTGGTTGTAAGCTATTTCTCTTGAGATATATTTCTTTGTGTATAGTTGTAAAATAGGATGAGGAAATGATTTCAGACTGAATATCAAGCTGTTGGACAATGTTGTACATGAATGGTGTTGCTGTTTAATATGACAAGCAGTTTCTTTGGATCCTGATTAAAAGCAACGATGATGTGTTCTATCTTTGTCTCTATTTTCCTCTGTTATTCATCATATTTTCATTTCTCTTATAAGAATCAGAAAACTGGCTTAGGATATACCCTTGCATGGTATCCTTATGCTCTCCTTCTCTTGTTATTTTCAATGTTTTCTACTAATTGTGCTATCTGAGGACAAGTTCAAGGTAATTTAGCCAGTATAGTTGTTGGTTTTCCCTGCTTACTAATGCATAAGTTTAGAATCTATTCTTAGATGTTGTTGTCTTGTTTTAATTGAAAGAATTGGGATACTGGGAGAATTAGAGCTAATTCTGTCTCACTAGGGTCCATTTCTAACAGTTTAAGCTTTTATAAGATCCCTTAAGTTGAATGTCAAAGCATTGAAAGTTCAAAGTCTTTCTTTGATCTCACATTCACCTTTCTGTTTAAATATTTAATGTTTTCTATTGTCTGAAGAGTTATCCTCATTAGGAGTTGGATCATAGAAGGTTAAGGCATGCCCTGTCCCTGGATTAGCTCTTAAGGTGGTTACCTTGGAAGGTTTCATTTTCATTCACCTTCATTCCTTATCTTTCCATCCCACACTATCATCTTTAAAATATCCTCTGTTTTAGATGACTAACCCATTTGAAAGCCTTGGATATTGAATTGCAAGTAAACCCTTTTATGACTCCATTTCCCAATGGTCTTGAGTTTTCTTTGGATTATCTCCCCATTGCCAAAATCCTCTTTGCTCACCCTGTGTCTTGTATTGAACCGTTCCTTTTTGTTTCCCAGCAACCAAACAAACAAAGAAACAAAACAATAACCCTTGTGCCTGATAACTAGCATAAAACCTTAAATCAGAACCTCAAAGATATATATTTCTTTTCCTCTATAGAGAGATCCCTCTCTAGACCCAGGAGGGCTAGATCCTGAGGTCCCAAAGTGGTTTTGATGTTGTATTATCTTTTATTAGTGTCAAACCTGCCAAAACATAAGAACCCCAACAGGTGATACTATGAATTTGCAAGAAGAAAAGCCAGTAGTCACTTTTCATCCACATGTTGAAGAGGTAGATTATTCTATTCCTCCATTTTATATATCAGTGTTGCTTCATGATTTCATTATGCATAATTGTATGTTAGATTTTGGTGCATCACATAATCTTATGCCATTATCTGTTATGAAAGAATTAAATTTACAAATCACTAAGCCCTATAGAGACCTTTATTCATTTGATTCAAAAAGGGTAAAGAATGTTTCCTTTATCAAAGCCATGGTGGTATCCCTGGCTCAAATTGCAGCCAAGAGTATCATGATGGATGTAGTAGTTGCAGATATTCTAGCCAGATTTGGTATGTTGTTGTCCATATCTTGGGGGGAAAAGCTTGGAGGTGTACTAAATCTTGACTTTACATATGAAATCATTCATGTATTCAATGGGGAAGAAAGAAGGTTATACAGAGAAACCAGATTTGTTAAGACTACCACAAAGAAAGATGTAGGAAATTCCCGTATTTATGGTCAAGAGAAGGAGGATCTCTCTTGTTTTATGCTGCATGAAGATGCATAATTTGATAAAGACTCACAGAAGCAACTCTCTTCAGAAATTGTACATAAGGAGCTGGATTCAAATAAAATTTGGAAGTTTTATTTCGATAGTGCCTACTCAAAGGATGGCACAGGAGCTAGGTTTTTATTCATATCTCCCGAAGGTAATATCTTACCTTTTTCTTTTAAGCTTGAATTTGAATCAACCAATAATGTAGCTGAGTATGAAGCATTTATTTTGAGTCTACAAACTGCAAAACAAATGGGAATTCAATGTCTTTCCATTTTTGGTGATTCTAAGTTAATTATAAGACAGATCAAGAATTTTTTTCAAACCAAACATCCCAGATTGAGGTCTTATAGAAATGAAGTGTGGGACTTGATTTAAAATTATTTTGAAGCCTTAAATATTCAGTTTATTCCAAGAGAAGAAAATAGGATGGCAGATTCCTTGGCAGTTTCAGCTAGTACATTTAAGTCACCCATTAATCCAAGACTGAGATATGATATTGAGTTGAGGCATAGACCTTAAATTCCTAATAATCTAAAGCATTGGCAGGTTCTTGAGGATGATGAGCAGATCAAGCATTTCCCAACAATGATTGGAAATTTTGAAGACAATAAAATAGATCAAGAAAGTGAACAAACTAATCAGAATAATGTATTGAAAAACTTGAAGCAGTCAATAGGCGATTAAAAGATATTTCAGTTGAAAGATAACACATTTCCCAGAGGTTTGGTTCCTCTTGAAAGATTATTTGTTGCAAATGATGTAGCAGTAAACCATAAAAAATTATTTCAGGATGGTGAAATGGAAGACAGTAATTTAGGAACTTAGCAAGAGCCTAAGATGGTTAAGTTGTTCAAAGGAGTTAAGGTTTATAAAGAAAGGTATGTTGATCTTTCCAAGAAATATATGGATGTATTTGCATGGTCCTATGAAGATTTAAATACATATGATTTAGACATTATTCAACATAAAATACCATTAAAAGATGGAGTTAAGCCACATAGGCAGAATCTCAGGCAGATTAATCCACTATTACTTGCCCCAATTGAAAAAGAAGTGAAGAAGTTGTTGCAAGCAAGAATTATAGTCCCACTTAGATACTCATATTGGGTTTCTAATTTGGTTCCTGTCAGAAAGAATACTAGAGAGATAATATTATGGGTTGATTTAAGGAACTTGAATAGAGCTTCCCTAAAGGATAATTATCCTTTGCCAAAGATGGATTATTTTCTATAGAAAGTGACTGGAACTCATAGTTTATCCATGGTTGATGGTTTCTCTGGGTACAACCAAGTAGTTGTTGAAAATGAAGATCAGAAGAAAACAACTTTTACCACACCTTAGGGAATGTTTATGTCTGCTAGTTTTCCATTCGATCTCATGAACGCAGGGGATAATTTCCAAAGGGAAATGGATATATAATTTGTGGGTGACAATTTTGTAGTCATATATTTGGATGACGTGATTATTTTTTCAGGTTTTGATGATGAGCACTTGGAGCATCTATCGAAGGCTTTCCTGAAATGAAAGAAGTTTGGGTTATCATTGAATCCTAAGAAATATTTGTTTGCTTTGGAGGAAGGTAAGTTGTTAGGACATATAGTTTCAAACCAGGGGGTGAAAATTGATCCAGCAAGAGTTGAGGCTATACAAACAATCCCATTGCCTAGAAGTAAGAAAGATATCCAAAGATTTATAGGGAAAATTAATTTTCTGAGAAGATTTGTCCCAAATTTTGCTGAGATTGTCAAAAACATAACATAAACGCTGAAGAAAAATGCTAAAGTGAAATGGGATAAAGATGCAAGAGAATCCTTTGCCAGGATTAAAGAGGCTCTTCAAGAATCTCCATTTTTTATCAGCCTAGATTATCAAAATTCTTCCCAAATATTTTCATTTGCATCACCTTCTACCATTGCTACTGTTAGGGTCCTATAATAATAGGGTTCATAATTTTTGAACTGACTTTTATAGTCTTGTAAATATGTACATACCTTGCTTTCTGCAAGTTGTTTTCCCATATTTGAAAATAATAATAAAAAATGAAAAGAGGGTAAAAGTCCTAAAATAAAGATCAAAGGACTTAGAAAATAATAGACCCTAAAAGAAAAAAGAGATAAAAATAAGACCTGAAAGTGAGCAAGTCAAAATGCCACTACTATTTACTTCTATCGTAAGAATAACATTATTGGCATGAACAGTTCCCGTTAGCGAGTTTAGGGTCCCGTGATTGGCCGATTGGCTAGCTAGCCAAATGACGACAAAATATCAAACAAGCTTTGGAGCCCAAGGACCCAGCTCTTCTGACCCGCAGAGGGCTCTCTATATGTGTAAAAGATGTCGGTGTGTTTACTTGCGTGTTCTATTATTAGTTAAATATGGAAGGTGTGTTTTTGTGTTTTTTTTTAGTTTTTTAACAGAGACAAATGATCAAAGATATAAACCGGATAACAAGATGTAGATAAATTGGGCTATGGGGTCAAACAGGCCAAGGAAGCTATGAGGTGATGATGTAAAGCTGCTGTAGGGCCGATTTGATTCACGGTAGAAGGGATCTTTGGGCAAAATGGATTAAGTGGACAACAAGTTGGTGAAAGACAAGGGATTTCAAGTGTAACTAGTTAATAGCAGACATAAACATGTAATAGCAAGCCATTAATCATGCTAAGTGTAACTATGAGCTAATTAATACATAGAAATCAAACATTCCAGCCATACATAGAGGTATAAGACCCTCTAACTTCGGGAAATGGCTATCAGACTTTGGGGAAAACACATAAGACAAACTAACTACTCATAAACTACGCCGGAACGCCTAAACATAGTCTCTAAGTCATTGGGCACTTGGACAAATAAGTTTTCATAGTTTTAGGCAAAGGGCTAGATCGGGACTAGGCCTCCTTGGTTCACCAAGATGATCAACAAATCAGTCAAAGAGAAAGTTTTATGGACAATAAATATGTTTTGTGGTAGGTAGGGAAAACCATACATCCTACTCAACAGCATAGAACTTACAACAAAATGAACAACAACACCATGGTTACTGTTGTTGTGCCTAAGCACTTTACACCGAAGAAGAATAAAAACAAATAAGAAAGTTTCAGGAAATTTGAGGTGCTTCCATGGGCATATCTCAGATTTTTTCTCTACTGATCTATAGCAAGCAAGAAATATGTATTCATGAATGAAAACTAGAAGACAACAACAAAGCAAGAGACACTATACCATTCTACCAAGTCATGGAATCCAACAACAATCCTTCTTCATTCATCCAAGAGAATCCAAGAGGCAGTCCAAAAATCATAACTCAAGTGTATTCTTCAAAGCTCATATGACCAATGTATTAATTCTTCTCTCAAGTTCAACCTCTGATTTACAATGAAACCCATGGAATAAATAGGCTTGAGGGAGGAAAACCTCATGGAGCAACTAGCTATCCCATTGGCCAAGTCAAAATATCTAAACTTGTCCTTGAGGCTTTGCAAAGCCCAAGGCACAAAATATCCCATAAAATATCTAAAAAACTGCTAAAAACGGAATTTATATTGACTTTACATCATTTCCCAAGGATAAAAATAGCTTAACGCACATTTGGGAAAAGCAGATTTTTGAGGTTCAAAAATTACAAAAATACTTCATATTTATGCTCAAAGCAGTCGACTTTGTTGATGAAACAGCACCTTCCCGGGATGTCGAAATGAGGCTCATGGATAGCTCGTTGAAATCTTCTTCTCGTCTACTTCAAGAATTGGAACCAACTAATCTGGAGGTCCGGAAAGTCATCCAAAATCGTACCGTGTGCAAAAACCCAGAAAATACAAGACTGCTGAATATGCGAGACTGCAAAATAAGGGTGTTTTGACTGAGGGGGCACATGATCTCCAAATGCCCCGAAAATAGCGCAGACCCGTCTAAATGAGTAAGCATCCATCGGTATCATCCTCCTCCCTTGACAACTCATCAAACTGAAATGGCGAATTTATGAGTTTTCGGCCAAAAACCCAAAAAATGCCAAAAAACAAAAAGTTGCCGAAATAGGCCCAAAATTGGCATGTATGACCCTCAAGGGTCCATAGCAACATGCTCCGAAGCTGAGGCCAAAATATCAAGGGCTGATATGCTTTTCCCTTCCTTCCGTGCTAGGCGCTTCCCCTTCAACTTCTTCAATTTCTCTTGTGCTACCTTTAATTTTCGCCTGGCGAACTGATTTAGTTTCTGAAAGTGAAGAGTCCTCTTTCTTTGTAGCTCAAGATCCTTGTTCGCCCTCTCAAGCTTCATTTCCAAATGCTGGTTAGCTCTCTCAAGCCATGCTTCTTTGTTTTCCTCAATTTCCTGCTCAAGGAGGGCAGTGAGAGGAAAGGCTTGGAAATGGGCTTGTTCTTCTGCTCTCTGTTTTTCCAAGGCTTTTCTAAGCCCAATGGTCCTAGGCCTCTTCCACCTAAGCTGGTCTTCCTCCTCTTCATCATCAAACTCACCAATGAGCTCTTCAATTCTTGCTTGCGCCCTTTCTGCCTCTTTCTTATACTTAATTGCCCTTGCCTCATGAATAGCTACATGAAACTTCATCTGTTTGTTTTCAACCTCCAAGAAGTGGTTGAAATTCCTCGCCCTTTGAAGATCTTCCTGTAATACCTCAATTTTCCCCTCTTTGTGAATGAGGAGGTTTTCAAGGATGCGGGCCTCATTGTCACTATCATCGCTTTGGATAGGGATAATAGCTAATTCACCTCCATGCTTTGTACTTTCTCCAATTTTACTTTTGCCTTTGAAAGCTAATCTGGCGCTTTTCCTCCTTGGCATGATAGAAGATGCCTTTTTGGGAAATTTCCTCTTGCTAGGAACAATCTTGGTCACTTTTAAGGTGGCATATTTAGCTTGCCGTTCTTCCTCAATATCTTGTCCAGTTTGTGGCTCAAAAGGTGTTTCAATTTCCTGCCCAACTTGCTGCTCCTCAACTGATGTCTGCTGCTGTCTCTCATCCTGTATATGCTGTTGTACCTCAATGTCCAACTGCTGCTGTCCCTCATCCTGTATCTGCTGTTGTCTTTCAATATCTAACTGCTGCCCTTCATCATCTATCTGTTGCTGGTGTTCACTTCCCTCTCCTTCTTCCTGTTGACTTGGCTGTCCCTCAACATCCAACAGCTGTTGTTCACTGCCCTGTCCTTCTTGCTGCTTTTCACTGCCTTCTCCTTCTTGCTGCTGACTTGGCTGCCCAGTAGTCATTCTGAGTCTTCTAGGTGTAGGCCTACTAGACAAAGGCACTGGGCGATGGACAGGCTGAGTAGGAGACACATGAACAGGAGGGACAGTGGCAAAATCTGAATGGCTGATGAATAGATCCCATGAAACATATTTCTTCTCTAGCTGGTGCATGAAGATAATCTTGATCAAGGAATGATGAAAGAGAGAAGGGATTTGCTGAGGTGGAGCCTTCCTTTGGACAGTAGATGCCATTTTCTCTATGCTCTTGGACAAAAAGTAAGGAAGGTTTAGTTGCCTGCTTCTGGTAAAATGCATCAGTAAGCGGACATGGTAGGCATAAATTCGATTAAACCTTCCTTCACAAGTGAAATATTTCATTATGGCTTTCATAAGCGGAGCATAACTGTCAAGGAGATATGAAAAAGGGAAGATAGCAGTGATACCCTCTCTATGTTCAGGCTTGATGAAAGGTTTGTAATCCTCTAAATCAAGATGAGCTTGTTTAAACCACTTTTCGCCATGATACGGGATCTTGGTAGCCTTGGACACATACCTTGGAGAAATTTTGAAATCAAGATCCGCCACTTGGAAGTGTTTTTGTTTGAATCTCAGGGCGCACAAGTGTGTTAATGGCGAAAAACCCTTGACTTCTTCTATCTTCTGGCAAAAATCAAGGCAGCCTACTTCATGGAAATTGAAAAGCACAGATGGGTGAGCATTGATTTCTTCTGTGGAGATAGGCTCATATCTCTTATGTGGACCGCTCCTGTGGTCTTGCTTTGGAGGCATTCTGACTTGAACAAGCTTTGGAAGGGGCAAACTGCCTCCACTGTATGTAAAATGCTCTTCTGGATTGAAACTGTGGCAATATGCTGTTTGGACAGATAGACAATGTGGTTAGGATAGATTGCAACAATGTTTCTTTGAATAAACAACCTCTGCTCTCCTTAAAACCAGCCCTTCACCTCTGGATGCACCTCAGCCAGGCAGGTATCTCAATGGGTTCTTATAGAAAAGATGAGGCAAACTGCTGTGCAGATTTCCTGTGCACAGTATTGAAAAATCACTTTTCCTTGTGGATTTGTTAGAGGCCAATCAGCACTTGTATTTGTGTCTCTAAGACCAATCTTCAAAAATTGAAACTCTGCTCCTCAGAAATGGTCTTCCACTTTTAAAAATATCACAGTTAACAACTCTTCAAAATGATACAATATAGTGAAAAGAAGGGCAGACCTAGGTCAGGTGAAATATCAGTGCACAGTGCTTTTAGGAAAAACACTCTTTTCTTGTGAACTTAAGAGATCAACCACCACTTTTATATCTCTGTCTCAATGTTAAATTCCCATCAAAAACACCCTGCTCTTCAGAAAAAGGCCCTGTACCTTAAAAATATCTCAGTCAACACTTTTCAGTAGGAAATAACACAGTGAAAGATGGGTAGTCTGCTAGAAAGAGTGTGCTGTGAGAAAATGCTAAAATCAATCTGTTCTTGAAGCCTTAGATGTCAACCAATACACCTTACTCCTTGCTCAAGGAGACTTTTAGTCATTAACAACTCTGCCCTGTATAGGTGTGCCAACCTTCAACAATTTGCATATAGGCAATCAACTCTTAGTTAAACAGTCACTGTATTTCTAAACAAGGTAACAGAGTTTTTGGAAAATGCCTCAAAAGGTTTCACCAAGACCTGCAAGAGTCTCTATCTTGCAAAATAGGCAAGACCTCATCTCAAAATAACACCTCTGGTTATGTTAGAAAAGCCCTTACTTCGGATGTAAAACAACTTGTCAATAAGCTCAGAAAAAAACACAAGGCAGTCAACCAATCAAACACAGTGAATACTGTCCCTTTGTGAGGAGCGCGAGCAGCCTTCCTCTGTGGCCTCAACCAGTGAACTTCTGCTTAATCAAGAACCCTTTCCCCTATTAAGACTTCACTGTTTCTCTATATGTGTGATACCCCATCAAACAAGATCATACACAGGCAAATTTTAACTTCCAGTGTGCGCATACATCCAAACTCACAGTTTATGGAACAATGGTGACAGTCTTTGAAATGAGCTTTATAGTTTTAATAAGGGCTGTAGCAGCTTATTTCTTCCCATAGCCTAAGCTCCTATTAAACATGTAAACCCTGTTTCTTTATAACAAATTCTCCTCTGCCTTTTAGAGGCTTCTTTTTGAAGTAGCAGTTAGCAAAACCTTGAAATCGAGGGGAGAATATATGAAAATACCTTCAATTTTGATGAACACCCGTTTTGAAAAGTTGAAGTAACACCGGAAACCTTTAAACCTGCGCGACACCCTTTGAAGACAGCACGTCGCGCAAGAGAATGTCTGTCGGGTTGGCCTGTCGGGTGGTCGGGCAGCCTGTACAAGCGCGTCGCACCACTGTACAGGCACGTCGCGCTTACACGGGGCTCCTTTGTAAATCCGCCCTCAGGCGCGTCGCGCGAAAAGGCAGGCGCGTCGCGCAGTGCAAAAATGTGCAAACTCTGCTATTTAGACCAGAAAATTGTTGTTTCGATGCTGGGGAGGCACGGAGCTTAGTTTGAAATTTTGAAAATGAAACTCTCGCTCTCACCTTTCAACCTTATGTTATCTCAACTCTTTTCAACGGTCACCTTCTTTTGAAATGTGAAGTGGAATTTTGGTTTGGCCTTTGCAAGGCGTTTTTTTTGTTTTGTTTTGAAAAACCCTTTGATTCTTTTAATAATTTCGGTGTATTCCACATTTGCTTTGGAGATTTGCCATACCTTTGAACGTGTCCATCACGGACCTGCTTCTTTATAACAACAACAATGGCTTAAAAAACCAGAACTTTGTCTCACTTTTGCACAGGTGTTAGAAGGAGGACTTCCAACTTTGTCTCTTGTGTGACACCTTGACATTGAACTTCGAATTTTTTGAAAAAAAACTTCAAAGCTTCCACATCATTTCTGCCACTGTTTTAATAATACAGGTAATATTTATGATGCATAACAACCCCTTTTAAAACTGTCAATGAAATACCTGAATACTGCTTTGTTCTTTGAAGGACAGGGCTAGTTTGTCAACTTGTTCTGACAGCTCTTGGTCTTCGATAGTTTCTTCAACCTTCATCTACAGTAGGTGTTCAAATTCGCTGACCCTACTAGGACTTGATCATGACCTCCTGATTTGATAAGGGCGCCTCTCTCTCAAAAACTTCCCTGCCTGTAGGGGTAGTATACAATACCTCTGTTCTTTTAAATAATAAAAGGTTGTGCTTCTTTTTAAACTATCCAAACAATGATCATATGCTGAATGACTTTTTGAACATAATGAACAAATAGCTCACAAGGGGATATCTTCTTGGTGATGGAATTCAAAAAGCCTTGTCTGCTGGTTCTCTTTTCATGTATTTCAAAGTTTTCAAAGCTGGATAATGATCTGTGATAAAATGTATTGACTGTTCCCCTGCTTTGCAGAAATGCCTCCTCTTTTTAAGCTTGGTGTTGACAGAATCTTGTAGATGTCCTTGGATTGGATTTGCAATAGTGAAGTGCTTCACGGGTTTTGAGTGCTGCCCAGAGCTACTAAAACTCATTTTCAGAGACTCTGTCTTAATCTGCTGATGGCTATATGATGTGCAGGTTTTGGCAAAGGCTCTTTTTGTGCATGGTGTCAGTTCCTGCTTCCAGGTGATAAACAAGTTCCTTTTTGGATTGTAAGTGCTATATTCTAGCTTGCATCCCTTCATACCATATTTTCCCTGTTTTACTAAAAAAGAGCTCCTTTAGACTTTTGGGCAGGTGATAGTGGAGTACCTTTTAACCATTTCCTTTAAAGAAACTGCTCCTTTTGGTATCAATGCATGCATATATTTAATATTGTCTCCCTTCCACTATAGGTACAGTTTGACAGACATCTCATTTGAATAGGAAAACCAACACCTTTGTATTATAAAAACTATCATTTACCTGTGCAATGACTTCTATTTAATTTCTTTGTATCCTTCCACTGCATTTTTAGATCAATCAGTTTTCAACAACCTGCAGTGGTTTTGGCCATCTGCTCATACATGGAGGAGGCTCTTCATCAGGTAAGGTATCTGAAGGTCTTTTGACAATCTGTTTGACACAGCTTTTCTCTGGATGTGAAGGTAAGTACACTACTCAAAAAACATCAATACTAGCATCTCCTCTTGCAAGCATCACTGTGTTTCAGCAAAAGCCCTAGCCAAAATGACACTGTCTCCCTGCACTGCTCTATGGGTGACTGAAAAATCATTATTTGCTTTGGTCATCTCCTGACAAATTACTTGAAAGATAGTCTCTGTGACTATGGAGGTTAGTGCTTTTTGAACAACCAAGAACTTTCTTTCTGCCTGTGTAATGGCATTTTGTCAGCACCTCCTCAATTTGATCTTGTGGAAAACAGGCTGCTTAAGATTGAAATGTTTACTGATGACATGCTTTTCTAAAGTTCTACAATTCACATGATTTGAAAGCTTCAGATGCCCTCTTTTATCAGACCAGACTCTTTTTCCTTTGATCTAGCATATTTCAAACTCTATTCCTGTTATGATCATCACTCACATTCATAAAACCTGGAGATATTGTTTCACTGTTCAGTAAAAGGCAAACATGGACTTTTGCAATCTTCAAAGTCAATACTGGCCAGCGCCCTCTGCTTGTGGATGAAGGAGGCGCTCTAACCCTCTGCTTGTAAATTAAGGAGGTTCTGGGCCATGACCATTTACCAGTTTGCTGAGACAGTGATGTCCCTTTCTTACTGTGATTTTCATGCTGAAAGAGCTGTAAAGTCTGGATGAGTAGCTTTCTGTTTTGCAGACATATCTTAGGCTCAAGTTACATTTAGAAGCAGTTGTTCCTCTAACTGTAAATTCAAGCATTTACTCCATGAGATGAAATTATATTTCCTGCCTTTGTAGAAAACATAGAACATTGTGAAAAACCTAATAGTCAGCTTGAGATTGGGGTTTATGCAGTGCTGAGATCTAGGGGATGTGAGTGGCGCGACTTAGAGCTGTTTGTCAATTTAATTTGCAGAGTGGGAGGTCATTCATGGTTGGTCTGTAGCAGATGGAGGCTTTTTTGGCTTTTTGATGATTGCCAAGGGTGAAATGTCTTAAAGCGCCACTTCCTAACATAGGGGAGACTTTTGAAACAGATTTGGATTTGTCTTTTAAAGCTGATGGGCAGATCAGGGGGCCGAAGCCAGGTAGGAAAGGGATAATGAGGTTTTGATTTTGACATGGGTGTACTAAAAAGTAGAAAGGCGAAAAAAGTTTTAGGAGGGTTTTCTGGATGACATATTGACAAAAGGAAATCAGTTTCTAGAAAACTCAGCTGTGGATATAGTCATCACTAACATGTAAAAAATACTGATGGCTAATAGTGGCTCCATTTGGGGAGGGCAGCTCCTCGTCAGGAGGTGTCCAGAATTCAGATCTTTGGCTTATGAAGACCAGTGCCTTATCCATTGGCGCAAAATTTACCCTTCTCTTGATGTTATTTCTGAAAAGTGACAGCATGGTTAAAATCAATGATACTTCTACCTACCCCACTATCTTTCCTAACATTTTTTTCTTCTCTTTGGCGCATTTGAACTAGCAGCCTTTTGACAATGTATATTTTTCTTTTTGCAAAATGAACCTATCTATTTCTACTCTTATATCTGCCGGGAGTTCAGATTAAGCTGATGAACTCCTTCATTTCTCTACCTAAAACTAGATCGACTGTCAAGATTAAGCAGTTTGACAAGATTTCATTCTCTAATCTACAACATGAAATTTAAAAATGATCAAATCAGGATTAAGCAGTCTGATTTGTCATGCATTTGCGGCATAAAAGACAAGCTGCACACAAATGTTATTTTGCAATAAAAAGGAAACTAGACAAGCGGGGCTAAGATGTACAATGTGTTTTTCATCCCTCTCTTCTCTCTTTGGTTCTGTTTTAGGCATGTGGAACCAGAATCTCTCCCTAATCTAAGCTCTGTGATAAGTCAATCTTACACAATGTTGACTATCTTGGCACTCACTAACTTATCAACAAATAAATTTAAACATGCTCAGCTATGATTAGGCTAGATAGCTGAACAAGACATTGGAGCACTAGTAGCGGCATTTAGACTTGCTCGCTTTCTGAAAGACTATTTTTTGGAACATGGGGCCTTGGTTCTATATTCACTTGCCCTCTTTTCTGTTTTTTACTGTTTTTGACTTTCTTATCTTTTACTGTTTTTGATTTTTCTATCTTTTCAATATTTCAAACAATGGTATGTAAAATGAATGCAAGTGTCCCAAACTCAAAAATCTTGGAAATGGAAAAATTTAAGCATCTTATCCTCGTAAGGATCTCCTCTCACCCTTGGCCCACTTAACTCCTGAAAAGAAAAATTTGGGAAATTCTCTCTCTCTAACATGACATAGGGATTCATGCAAGAATCTCTAAACAGCCCAGTATCTTCCCTTTGTACTTCTCTGAAAATCTGACTCCCACTCCTTTCCTTACTGTATGCTTTCCTCAAGTAATGCATGTATTCTTGGTCATTCTTAAAATAGATAATGACATCATCAAGGTATGAACAGATGCAGAAATTTAAAACTGGGAACATGGCTTTCAGGAACAGACTTCTGACATTGGGTGGTTTTGCAATTTTGAACTTGAAATCAGATCTACTTCCCGCAAACTTGAAAAAATCTTTAATCTGTCTACTTTGCAAAGGAATCTTATGATCATGACCTGAAACATCATCTTGCAAACATACACGATTAAAAGCACCTTTAATTGGTAAATCATGGTCTTGAGTAGAAAAAATATAATCTCTGTTATAAGGATATGCAGTTTTATTCCTAAAATCAAAGCAGACTCTATGACCAGTTGTTTTATCCCTGATTATTTCATTTTGTTTCATATTGTTGTGATTTCTCTTGTAAAAACTGTTCTTTGAGGGGAAGCTAGTGACACAGTAATTTCTCTTGTTTTTTCTGTAGAAATTGGTATTCTGCATGAGATTTCAGATTTTGGCTTTTCTAAGTTCCTCATGAAAAGACAGAATATGAGCTAATTTCAGTAGTTCAGATATGCTAGGATTGCAACTATCATTCTTGCTCATGAGAAATTTATCGGGTCTTTTCTCAAGATTTTGAGCTGCTGAGGTCATAGTTAAAGCTTCATTTGCAATAGGAGGGTCACATGATGGTAAATCTTTGAGGTATGGCAGAAACATTGAACTCCCTTGCTCCCGGGTTCCAAACAGGTTTATAATGTGTAAGTCTTCTAAAGCCTTCACCCGGAAAAAGTTTCCACAAGTCACTGCTGGTGTTTGACTAAAACTAGAGCAATTTGCTTGATAGTACATCAGAGTTTGTGCTTCTTGTTCTAATCCTACTTCAGGAAGGGAAAACTTACTTTCCTCAAGACACAACTGCTCATGATCATGGTAGATTTGAGTGTCTAGTTCATCATAAGGCACCAGGGACAACTGATGTGGTTGATCTAAGTCTATATCAGTTTCTTCTGACTCCTCCTCCATGTTTACATCAATATGCATAATGAAAGAGTTTAAGTCGGAACGCAAAGAACACATTGGAATGTTATCTGGCCTATCTTGACTGCTAATCATGTATTTCATGTGTGATTCGCGATAGAGTATTCTGGTCTGACCAAACACAGGAATGATGGCATATGACATGTCCAGTTGGATATTCCCTTGGAGTTTGGCTCCCCAAGATCTGGATAGGAGCATCCCATACTTGGGAGGGATGTCTGCTACTACTATATCCATGATTAGATGTTTCGCAGGTATTTGGGCCAGACTAAAACAAAGGTCTTTGATCAAACCCAGGCATTGGACTCTGCTTGAATCAAATGAATACAAGTCTTTGTATGGTCTTGTGATTTCCAAGCCTAATCTTTCCATTACTACCTTCGGCATAAGATTATGCGAGGCGCCGGAGTCTAGCATGGGATTATGGAGGATTTGGTCGTGGATATTTAGGCTAATGTAAAATGGAAGAGTAACTCCCTCTTGGAATTTTCCTTCTACCTTTGGACCAAACAATACTTCAGGAATGTCATCAGTGAGATTAACAGTGTTCGCATCATTCCCTAGATTTAAGACTTTTAGTACTTGGGATTTATAAGAGTTTTGGGCAATGAGTTTAGTAAGAGGCATGGTGATTTTGATCTTAGCGATTTCGCCTTCAAAGCTAAAAGGCACTTGAAGTTTAGATATGTTTGTTTCAGCTTTTTCAGCTAAGACCTTGTCTATGTTCTGAGTTTTTTGACCTTGTTTAGGGGTTTTGTTTGCCATAGTTGTTTTGGTGACCTTTGTAGAAGTATCAGGAGTATCTGAGAGAGGACTAGTTTGGGTAACTTTAGCTTGGCTTTGGTCAGTCTTCTCAACCTTGATTTTGTCATTGCCTACCGCTTTCTTGAGGATGGTATTAGGGACTTTAGCAGTATCTGAGTTACCTTTCTTGACATTGTCTTGGTTTCTTTAACTTCTAAGGTCATATTTCCTGTGAGCTTCTATAATGGCATTCTGAAAATCTATGACAGGGTCGTCAAGATCTTCATAATTGGTCTCATCTTGATCAGGCGAAAAGAAGGCTTGTTCTTCTTCTGTGAGGTACACCTCACTCTCACTATCAGACCCTATGAGGTTTAGATGACTTTCATCAAGAGGTTCTGTATCCCTATCATCCTCTTCCACATAGTTTTCATTGAATGGTGGCCTGATCTGTTGGTCATTTTCCCTTGGTTTGTTTTGGGGCTGTTCCCTCCTAAAGTTTTGGTTTCGGTTTCTGATTGGAGGGTTTGGATGGTTATCCCTAATAGGAGCTTTTTCATTTATCTTTTCCCACATTTTGGCCATGGATTTGACTAAGTCATCTATTCTAGGATCTAGGGAAGGTGATGAAGTGGAGACCTCGTCTCTATATGTGACCTTCCTTTCCGATCTAGTCCTAGCCCTCTTTTCAGCTAAGTTGGCATCTGCTTTTATGGCTATTTGTTGCATTTCCTCCAAGGTACGGGGATCCTTGTCTCTCAGATGATATGTCATGTCCGGATCAAAGCCCTCGGGAAATTTTGCCAAGGCTAGACCAAGTGGAGGTTTGAAATGAGGTGGGAGGGAGTTATATACACTGTTGAACCTAGTACAATAAGCTTGGACACTTTCCCCATTTTCCCGTTTTAGGTTGTTATATTCTGACAGGATTTGAATGGGGTTTCTTCGGATTTCCCACCTATTTCTGAAAACTTGATGTAGTTCTGGGATATCATGGATACTGTTTGGAGCTAATCTTTTGAACCATGCTTTGGGTTCACCACCAAGACTTTGGGCGAATATTCTCATTCTGACAGTCTCGTCTTGTACCTCTAGGTATTCATAAGCATCAGTCATCCTACTTATATGCTGTTGAGGTGTGGTGGTGTCTTCTCCAGTGAAGTGTGGGATTTTGTCTTGATATTTGTTTGGGAGAGGAGCTAAAGGCGGTGGCAACACCAAAGGTGCGTACCAGGCTGCCATGACTGGAGCTAATGGATGATGTACAAGATGAGGACTAGTAGGCTGAAATGAAGTGGTTTGAACAGCGGTGGTTTGACCAGGTGTAGCGGACGAACTTGGACTAGTGATCTGGTTTTGAGCAGATCTGGGATGATAGGAGCCAAACTGATAAAGAAGCTGGAAATCAGGAGGAGTGGTAGGTGAAGCTTCTCTACTAGGACTCTGTGGTGGGTCTAGGGGTTCAAGATCATCAAAGCTTATCTTACTATATGATTTGCTCCTGGGAAGAGTTTGTGATGACTCTAGTTCCAAAGGTGAATCTAGTAGGATAGTGCGATGTTTAGGTACAGATCTTGTTCTACGGATGGATCTACCAGTAGCTAGATGATCAGTTTCGGAAGCTTGCCACAGAATATTCTCTGGGTCATCTACTATGATAGGGGGATTTGGGTCTGGATGAGCTCTGGTATTGATTCTTCGTGAAGCCAGATTTTAGATCCAGAGTTTAAAGAGAATGGTATTGGGGAATGTTCTGGATGGGTGATTTTTCTAAGGTTCTACTAAGGCGAAGGATGGTCAAAATAAAAGGGATGGATTAGTGGAGTCGCCAGGTGGAACTGGGTTGTTTTTGTGAAGATAGCTATGGTCCACCACCAGTAACTAATCTGAGAATGTTTTTGGATTTTCTGATTTTTATGTGCAGCCTATGGTTCAAAGTATCCTAGACTTGTTTCAACACTTTTCTAGGGTGATGAGAACAAAAAGAGTTTTAAAAAAAAAATGAGTCTATGGGCTGCTTGCTTGTTTAAGGTATCTAAAATACCAAAGCGTTTATGAGAGTTTGCTAGACTATCATGTACTCAGTGCCCCACCATCTCCCGTTATGTTAGTGAGCGATGGGATGGGTCTATCGGATAGTAGCCTAGAGTTTTGAAAAATAGTAAGGCTTACTAGAAGTTAGTGGAGTCGCCAGGTGGATTGTCAGTTGTTTTGAGGTATACTTGTATGGTCCACCACCAATAATGTCAAAAACCAATCTAAGGGAGTTTTTGTGGTTTTTTATGAGTTTTATGTGCAGCCTAGGATGTAAGAGTGTTATAAACCTGATTCATCACTTTGCTAAGATGGTGAAACAGAGAGTTTACACTAAATGATTCTAAAGGCTGATGGTCTGAGTTTAGGATTGAAGGACTAAAGAGTCTATAAGAGTTCGCTAGACTGTCATGTACTCAGTAGGTCCCACCGTGATCGCCATTATATTAGAGAGCGGTGGGATAAGTCAATCAAACAGTATTCTTAAAAATAAGGGACTTCTAGAGTTCTAAGGTGTCCTTAGATTGTCACTAACTCAAAGTCCCACCGTGATCGCCATTATGTTAGGGTCCCGTGATTTGGCCGATTGGCTAGCCAAATGACGATATAACATCAAACCAAGCTTTGGAGCCCAAGGACCTAGCCTTCCTGGACTCAGAGAGGGCTCTCTCTATATGTGTAAAAGATGTCGGTGTGTTTACTTGCGGTGTTCTGATATTAGGCTAGTTATGAAGTGTGTTTTTGGTTTTTTTTTAGTTTTTTAGTTTGTGAGGGATAAAACTGATCAAATATATAAACTGGATAACAAGATGTAGATAAATTGGGCTATGGGGTCAAACAGGTCAAGGAAGCTATGAGGTGATGATGTAAAGCTGCTGTAGGGCCAATTTGATTCACGGTAGAAGGGATCTTTGGGAAAAATGGATTAAATGGACAACAAGTTGGTGAAAGACAAGGGATTTCAAGTGTAACTAGTTAATAGCAGACATAAACATGTAATAGAAAGCCATTAATCATGCTAAGTGTAACTATGAGCTGATTAATACACAGAAATCAAACATTCCAGCCATACATAGAGGTATAAGGCCCTCTAATTTCGGGAAATGACTATCAGACTTTGGGGAAAACATATAAGACAAACTAACAACTCATAAACTACGCCGGAACGCCTAAACATAGTCTCTAAGTCATTGGGCACTTTGACAAACAAGCTTTCATAGTTTTAGGCAAAGGGCTAGATCGGGACTAGGCCTCCTTGGTTCAACAAGATGATCAACAAATCACTCAAAGAGAAAGTTTTATGGACAGAACTATGGGCAGCTAATAGGTAGGTAGGGAAAACCATACATCCTACTCAACATACATAGAACTTATGAATAAAACCTAGCAACAATACCTTAAGTTACTAAAGAGCATCTAAGAATTCTTTAGCATGACTAAGGAAGAAGAAAACATCAAGCTATGAAGATTCAGGGATCTTGAGGTGCCTCCAAGGGCATATCTCAAAATCAATCTCTACTGATCTATAGCAGCAAGAAATATGTATTATGAATGAAAACTAGAAGACAAAAACATATCAAGAAACACTATACCATTCTACCATGTCAAGGAATCCATCAACAATCCTTCATCATTCCTCAAAAGCATCCAAGAGGCAGTCCAAAAATCATAACTCAAGTGTATTCTTCAAAGCTCATATGACCAATGTATTAATTCTTCTCTCAAGTTCAACCTCTGATTTACAATGAGAACCATGGAATAAATAGGCTTGAGGGAGGAAAACCTCATGGAGCAACTAGCTATCCCATTGGCCAAGTCAAAATATCTAAACTTGTCCTTGAGGCTTTGCAAAGCCCAAGGCACAAAATATCTCATAAAATATCTAAAAAACTGCTAAAAATGGAAATTATATTGACTTTACATCATTTCCCAAGGATAAAAATAGCTTAACGCACATTTGGGAAAAGCAGATTTTTGAAGTTCAAAAATTACAAAAATACTTCATATTTATGCCTGAAAAAGGTCCCCTGACTTGCTGGATGCAATAGGCAGCCTTTCCGATGTCGAAATGAGGCTCATGAGCACTTGCTGGAAAGCTCTCTGTGTCTACTTTCCGGCGCAATTGGAACCAACTCAATCTGAGGTCCGGAAGTCATCCAAAACTGTACCTGTGTGCAAAAACCCAGAAAATAGCAGACTGCTGATATGGCGGGCAGAACGTGCAAAATGAGGGTGTTTTTCGCCAATTTGAGGGGGCGAATGATCTCCAAATGCCCTGAAAATCGTTGGAAACCTGCTCATAGAATTATAGCATCTATCGGTGTCATCCTCCTCCCTTGAAAATTTCTCAAACCGAAATGGCGAAATTATGAGTTTTCAACCAAAAACCCAAAAAATGCCAAAAAACAAAAAGTTGTCGAACAAGGCCCAAAATTGGCATGCATGACCCTCAAGGGTCCATAGCAACATGCTCCGAAGCTGAGGCCAAAATATCAAGGGCTGATAAGCTTTTCCCTTCCTTCCGTGCTAGGCGCTTCCCCTTCAACTTCTTCAATTTCTCTTGTGCTACCTTTAATTTTCGCCTGGAAAACTGATTTAGCTTCTGAAAGTGAAGAGTCCTCTTTCTTTGTAGCTCAAGATCCCTGTTCGCCCTCTCAAGATTCATTTCCAAATGCTGGTTAGCTCTCTCAAGCCATGCTTCTTTGTTTTCCTCAATTTCCTGCTCAAGGAGGGCAGTGAGAGGAAAGGCTTGGAAATGGGCTTGTTCTTCTGCTCTCTGTTTTTCCAAGGCTTTTCTAAGCCCAATGGTCCTAGGCCTCTTCCACCTAAGCTGGTCTTCCTCCTCTTCATCATCAAACTCACCAATGAGCTCTTCAATTCTTGCTTGCGCCCTTTCTGCCTCTTTCTTATACTTAATTGCCCTTGCCTCATGAATAGCTACATGAAACTTCACCTGTTTGTTTTCAACCTCCAAGAAGTGGTTGAAATTCCTCGCCCTTTGAAGATCTTCCTGTAATACCTCAATTTTCCCCTCTTTGTGAATGAGGAGGTTTTCAAGGAGGCGGGCCTCATTGTCACTATCATCGCTTGGGATAGGGATAATAGCTAATTCACCTCCATGCTTTGTACTTTCTCCAATTTTACTTTTGCCTTTGAAAGCTAATCTGGCGCTTTTCCTCCTTGGCATGATAGAAGATGTCTTTTTGGGCAATTTCCTCTTGCTAGGAACAATCTTGGTCACTGTTAAGGTGGCATATTTAGCTTGTTGTTCTTCCTCAATATCTTGTCCAGTTTGTGGCTCAAAAGGTGTTTCAATTTCCTGCCCAACTTGCTGCTCTTCAACTGCTGTCTGCTGCTGTCTCTCATCTTGTATATGCTGCTGTACCTCAATGTCCAACTGCTGCTGTCCCTCATCCTGTATCTGCTGCTGTCCTTCAATATCTGCCTGCTGCCCTTCATCATCTATCTGCTGCTGGTGTTCACTGCCCTCTCCTTCTTCCTGTTGACTTGGCTGTACCTCAACATCCAACAGCTGCTGTTCACTGCCCTGTCCTTCTTGCTGCTTTTCACTGCCTTCTCCTTCTTGCTGCTGACTTGGCTGCCC
The DNA here is from genome assembly GCA_034641835.2 of Pinus albicaulis. Taxonomy (NCBI): domain Eukaryota; kingdom Viridiplantae; phylum Streptophyta; class Pinopsida; order Pinales; family Pinaceae; genus Pinus; species Pinus albicaulis. The sequence goes on from CM076581.1 coordinate 990,412,248, forward strand.
AGTAGTCATTCTGAGTCTTCTAGGTGTAGGCCTACTAGACAAAGGCACTGGGCGATGGACAGGCTGAGTAGGAGACACATGAACAGGAGGGACAGTGGCAAAATCTGAATGGCTGATGAATAGATCCCATGAAACATATTTCTTCTCTAGCTGGTGCATGAAGATAATCTTGATCAAGGAATGATGAAAGAGAGAAGGGATTTGCTGAGGTGGAGCCTTCCTTTGGACAGTAGATGCCATTTTCTCTATGCTCTTGGACAAAAGGTAAGGAAGGTTTAGTTGCCTGCTTCTGGTAAAATGCATCAGTAAGCGGACATGGTAGGCATAAATTCGATTAAACCTTCCTTCACAAGTGAAATATTTCATTATGGCTTTTATAAGCGGAGCATAACTGTCAAGGAGATATGAAAAAGGGAAGATAGCAGTGATACCCTCTCTATGTTCAGGCTTGATGAAAGGTTTGTAATCCTCTAAATCAAGATGAGCTTGTTTAAACCACTTTTCGCCATGATACAGGATCTTGGTAGCCTTGGACACATACCTTGGAGAAATTTTGAAATCAAGATCCGCCACTTGGAAGTGTTTTTGTTTGAATCTCAGAGCGCACAAGTGTGTTAATGGCGAAAAACTCTTGACTTCTTCTATCTTCTGGAAAAAATCAAGGCAGCCTACTTCATGGAAATTGAAAAGCACAGATGGGTGAGCATTGATTTCTTCTATGGAGATAGGCTCATATCTCTTATGTGGACCGCTCCTGTGGTCTTGCTTTGGAGGCATTCTGACTTGAACAAGCTTTGGAAGAGGCAAACTGCCTTCACTGTATGTAAAATGCTCTTCTGGATTGAAACTGTGGCAATATGTTGTTTGGACAGATAGACAATGTGGTTAGGATAGATTTCAACAATGTTTCTTTGAATAAACAACCTCTGCTCTCCTTAAAACCAGCCCTTCACCTCTGGATGCACCTCAGCCAGGCAGGTATCTCAATGGGTTCTTATAGAAAAGATGAGGCAAACTGCTGTGAAGATTTCCTGTGCACAGTATTGAAAAATCACTTTTCCTTGTGGATTTGTTAGAGGCCAATCAGCACTTGTATTTGTGTCTCTAAGACCAATCTTCAAAAATTGAAACTCTACTCCTCAGAAATGGTCTTCCACTTTTAAAAATATCACAGTTAACAACTCTTCAAAATGATACAATATAGTGAAAAGAAGGGCAGACCTAGGTCAGGTGAAATATCAGTGCACAGTGTTTTTAGGAAAAACACTCTTTTCTTGTGAACTTAAGAGATCAACCACCACTTTTATATCTCTGTCTCAATGTTAAATTCCCATCAAAAACACCCTGCTCTTCAGAAAATGGCCCTGTACCTTAAAAATATCTCAGTCAACACTTTTCAGTAGGAAATAACACAGTGAAAGATGGGTAGTCTGCTAGAAAGAGTGTGTTGTGAGAAAATGCTAAAATCAATCTGTTCTTGAAGCCTTAGATTTCAACCAATACACCTTACTCCTTGCTCAAGGAGACTTTTAGTCATTAACAACTCTGCCCTGTATAGGTGTGCCAACCTTCAACAATTTGCATATAGGCAATCAACTCTTAGTTAAACAGTCACTGTATTTCTAAACAAGGTAACAGAGTTTTTGGAAAATGCCTCAAAAGGTTTCACCAAGACCTGCAAGAGTCTCTATCTTGCAAAATAGGCAAGACCTCATCTCAAAATAACACCTCTGGTTATGTTAGAAAAGCCCTTACTTTGGATGTAAAACAACTTGTCAATAAGCTCAGAAAAAAACACAAGGAAGTCAACCAATCAAACACAGTGAATACTGTCCCTTTGTGAGGAGCGCGAGCAGCCTTCCTCTGTGGCCTCAACCAGTGAACTTCTGCTTAATCAAGAACCCTTTCCCCTATTAAGACTTCACTGTTTCTCTATATGTGTGATACCCCATCGAACAGGATCATACACAGGCAAATTTTAACTTCCAGTGTGCGCATACATCCAAACTCACAGTTTATGGAACAATGGTGACAGTCTTTGAAATGAGCTTTATAGTTTTAATAAGGGCTCTAGCAGCTTATTTCTTCCCATAGCCTAAGCTCCTATTAAACATGTAAACCATGTTTCTTTATAACAAATTCTCCTCTACCTTTTAGAGGCTTATTTTTGAAGTAGCAGTCAGCAAAACCTTGAAATCGAGGGGAGAATATATGAAAATACCTTCAATTTTGATGAACACCCGTTTTGAAAAGCTGAAGTAACACCGAAAACCTTTAAACCTGCGCAGCACCCTTTGAAGACAGCACGTCGCGCAAGAGAATGTCTGTCGGGTCGGCCTGGCGGGTGGTCGGGCGGCCTGTACAGGCGCGTCGCGCCACTGTACAGGCGCGTCGCGCTTACACGGGGCTCCTTTGTAAATCCGCCCTCAGGCGCGTCGCGCGAAAAGGCAGGCACGTCCCGCAGTGCAAAAATGTGCAAACTCTGCTATTTCGACCAGAAAATTGTTGTTTCGATGCTGGGGAGGCACGGAGCTTAGTTTGAAATTTTGAAAATGAAACTCTCGCCTGTCTTTCAACCCTATGTTATCTCAACTCTTTTCAATGGTCACCTTATTTTGGAATGTGTGAAGTGGAATTTTTTATGTCATTTCAAACCCTTTTCAACGGTCACCTTCATTTTTAAACGTAAAGCAGAACTTTGGTTTGACTTTTGCGAAGTTTTCACAGTCTTTGGTCATTTTAACCCTTGGAGCATTTGCGAAACTGAGCTTATAACCTGTGCATACATCTGAAGGTTCTCGATGCCTTTGGATTGTCTAATCAATGGACCAATCCTTTATGAAAACAACAAAAAAAACTTAACGCCAGAACTCTGTTTTGTACACAGTGATTTCAAAGGGTGATATTTTTTTTAGTTTTGTCCTTTGGGGGATATTTCAACACCGAGCTTTAAACTTTGACAAATAACCCAAGAACTTCTACATCACCTCTGCCACTGTTTTTAAAGATGTTGGTGTTGTTTATGATGCATAACAACCCTCTTCAAAACTGTCAATGAAATAACTGAATACTGAGTTGTTGCTGAGAGGACATGATTTTGTAAACCTGTTTTGACAATCTTTGGTCTTTGACTGCTTTCTCCAATCTTTAAATACAACAGGTGCCAAGTTTACTGACATAACTTGGATTTGGTCATGGTTTCTCAATTTCAAAAGGCGCCCCCTTTTTGTTTTAAATAATTTCCTGCCTGAAGGTATATTACTCATGATATATCTGTCTCTTTTGAATGATGAAAAAGATGCATTTATTCCAAACTCTAAAACTGGCAACCTATCAAACCACCTTTTTGTCCATTTATGACATTGTACACCTATTTACCAAGTCCATCTGGGGAGCTAAACTTGAATAACCTCCCACTGTTTTTAATGTATGTCTGAAAGGATAAACTAGTGTAGCAGGAACAACAGGGTTCTTTGAAACCTAGTTATTGTTTGACTTTGACCAGGGTATTTTACCTTTTGTAATAGAACCATTTGCAAAGGTCAACTTTGTCCACTGTTTTACCTTCTTAGTGACAATCTAAAGAAAATCAATCAGAATGTATTAAAGAGCATTTTGACAAACCTTGGCGACTGCTTTTTCATTTAACAGGAGATGGCCTGTGTTCTTCCAATGTATTTGATAATTGCTGCTTCCAGGTGATTTATAAGTTTTCTCCCTGGACTGTAAGCGTCCTCTTGTGGTTGCATGCTTTCACACTATACTTCTCTGTGTAATGACTTCTATTCAATTTCTTTGTGTCCTTTCTCTGCACTTTTTAGACCAATCAGTTTTCAGCAACCTGCAATGGCTTTGGCCATCTGCTCATATATGGAGGAGGCTCTTCATCAGGTAAGGTATCTGAAGGTTTTTTTTGACAACTCTGTTTGACACAGCTTTTCTCTGGATGTGATGGTAAGTGAACCTCTTGAAAAACATCAATATTAGCATCTCTTCTTGCAAGCATCACTGTGTTTCAGCAAAAATCCTAGCCAAAGTAACACTGTCTCCCTGCACTGTTCTAAGGGTGACTGAGATATTTATCATTTGGCTTGGTCATCTCATGACAGATTACTTGACAAATAATCTTTGTGACTATGAAGGTCAGTTTTTTTTGAAAAACCAAGAACTTTCCTCCTGCCTGTGTAATGGCATTTTGTCAGCATCTACTCCATTTGATCTTGTGGACAAACAGGCTTCTTATGATTGGAATGTTTACTGATGACAGGCCTTTCTAAAGTTCAATAATTCACATGACTTGAAAGTTTCAGATGACCTCCTTTATCAGACCAGACTCCTTTTCCTTTGAGCTAGCATATTTCAACTCTACTCCTGTTATGATCATCAGTCACATTCATAAAACCTGGAGTTTTTGTTTCATTGTTCAGTAAAGGCAAACCTGGAATTTTGCAATCTTCTAAGTCAATACTGGCCCGCGCCCTCTGCTTATGGATGAAGGAGGCGCCCTAACCCTCTGCTTGTAAATGAAGGAGGTTCTGGGCCTTGACAATTTACCAGTTTGCTGAGACAGTGGTGACCCTTTCTTACTGTGATTTTCATGCTGGAAAGAGCTGTAAGGTCCTGATGAGTGAATTTTGTTTTGCAGCTTTATCTCAGGCTCATAATACATTTAGAAGCAGCTGTTCCTCTAACTGTAGATCAAGCATTTAATCCCGAGATGAAGTTATATTTCCTGCCTTTGTAGAAACCATAGAACACTGTGAAAAACCTAATAGTCAGCTTGAGATTGGGGTTTATGCAGTGCTGAGATCTAGGGGATATGAGTGGCGCGACTTAGGGTTGTTTGTCAATTTCATTTGCAAAGTAAGAGGTCAGTCATGGTAGGTCTGTTGCAGATGGAGGCTTTTTGGCTTTTTGATGATTTCCAAGGGTGAAATGTCTTAAAGCGCCACTTCCTAACATAGGGGAGACTCTTGAAACAGATGCTGAGATCTAGGGGATATGAGTGGCGCGACTTAGGGCTGCTTTGTCAAATTATTTTGCAAAGTAAGAGGTCAGTCATGGTAGGTCTGTTGCAGATGGAGGCTTTTTGGCTTTTTGATGATTGCCAAGGGTGAAATGTCTTAAAACGCCACTTCCTAACATAGGGGAGACTCTTGAAACAGATGTGGATTTGCCTTTTAAAGCTGATGGGCAGACCAATAAGGTTGAAGCTAGATAGGATTGTGATAATGAGGTTTTGATTTCGACATGGGCGAACTGAAAAGGTAGAAGGGCGAAAAAAGTTTTTTAGGAGGGTTTTCTGGATGACATATTGACATAAGGAAATCAGTTTCTAGAAAACTCAGCTGTAGATATAGTCATCACTAACATGTAAAAAATATTGATGGCTAATAGTGGCTCCATTTGGGGAGGGCAGCTCCTCGTCAGGAGGTGTCCAGAATTCAGATTTTTGGCTTATGAAGACCAGTGCCTTATCCATTGGCGCAAAATTTACCCTTCTTTTGATGTTATTTCTGAAAAATGACAGCATGATTAACATCAATGATACTTCTACCTACCCCACTATCTTTCCTAACATTTTTTCTTCTCTTTGGCGCATTTGAACTAGCAGCCTTTTGACAATGCATATTTTTCTTTTTGCAAAATGAGCCTATCTATTTCTACTCTTATATCTGCCGGGAGTTCAGATTAAGCTGATGAACTCCTTCATTTCTCTACCTAAAACTAGATCGATTGTCAAGATTAAGCAGTTTGACAGGATTTCATTCTCTAATCTACAACATGAAATTCAAAAATGATCAAATCAGGATTAGGCAGTCTGATTTGTCATGCATTTGCGACATAAAAGACAAGCTGCACACAAATGTTATTCTGCAATAAAAGGAAACTAGACAAGCGGGGCTAAGATGTACAATGTGTTTTTCATCCCTCGCTTCTCTCTTTGGTTCTGTTTTAGGCATGTGGAACCAGAATCCTCGCTTTCTGAAAGACTGTTTTTTTTGGAACATGGGGCCTTTGTTCTATCTTCACTTGCCCTCTTTTCTGCTTTTTACTGTTTTTGACTTTTCTATCTTTTACTGTTTTTGACTTTTCTTATTTTTTCAATATTTCAAACAATGGTATGTACAATGACTGAAAGTGTTTCAAACTCAAAAATCTTGGAAATGACGGAATTTCAGCATCTTATCCTCGTAAGGATCTCCTCTCACCCTTGGCCCACTTAACTCCTGAAAAGAAAAATTTGGGAAATTTTCTCTCTCTAATATGACATAGGGATTCATGCAAGAATCTCTAAACAGCCCAGTATCCTCCCTCTGTACCTCTTTGAATATCTGATTTCCACTCATTTCCTTACTGTATGCTTTCTTCAGGTAATGTATGTACTCTTGGTAATTCTTGAAATAGATAGTGACATCATCAAGGTATGCAAAAACACAGAAATTTAAAACTGGGAACATGGCCTTTATGAACAGATTTTTGATATTGGGTGGTTTTGCAATTTTGAAATCAGATCTACCTCCCGCAAAATGGAAAAAATCTTTAAGTTGTCTACTTTGCAAAGGAATCTTATGATTATGACCTGAAACATGATCTTGCAAGAACACATGATTAAAAACACCTTTAATTGGTGAATCATGATCTTGGGTAGAAAAAACATGATTTTTGTTATATGGAGATGCAGTATTATTTCTAAAATCAAAGCAGATTCTATGGCCACTAGTTTTCTCCTTGATCATTTCATTTTGTCTCAGTTTGTTGTGTTTGCTTTTGTTAAAGTTTTTTTTTGAGGGAAAGGTAGTGATACAATGTTTTCCCTTGTTTTTTCTGTAGAAATTAGTATTTTGCATGAGATTCCTGATTTTAGCATTTCTAAGTTCTTCATGAAAAGACAAAATATGAGCCAATTTCAGTAGTTCAGGTATGCTGGGATTATAACTGTCATCCTTGCTCATAAGAAGTTCATCTGGCATTTTCTCAAGATGTTGAGCTACCGAGGTTATGGTCAAAGTTTTATTTGCAGTAGGAGGGTCACATGATGGTAAATCTTTGAGGTATGGTAGAAACATTAAACTCCCTTTCTCCCGGGTTCCAAATAGGTTTATGATGTGTAGGTCTTCTAAAGCTTTTACCCGGAATAAATTTCCACAAGTTACTGCTGGTGTTTGACTAAAGCTAGAGCAATTTTCTTGATAGTACATGAGGGTTTGTGCTTCTTGCTCTAATCCTAATTTGGAGAGGGGAAACTTAATTTCCTCAAGACACAGCTGTTCATGATCATGGTAGTTTTGAGTGTCCAGTTCATCATAAGGCACCAGGGACAACTGATGTGGTGGATCTAAGTCTATATTGGTTTCTTCTGACTCTTCCTCCATGTTTACATTCATATGCATAATGAAAGAGTTTAAGTCGGAACGCAAAGAATACATTGGAATGTTATCTGGCCTATCTTGACTGCTAATCATGTATTTCATGTGTGATTCGCGGTAGAGTATCCTGGTCTGACCAAACACAGGAATGGTGGCATATGACATGTCCAGTTGGATATTCCCTTGAAGTTTGGTTCCCCAAGATCTGGATAGAAGCATCTCGTACTTGGGAGGAATGTCCGCCACTACTATATCCATGATTAGATGTTTAGCGGGTATTTGGGCCAGACTAAAACAAAGGTCTTTGATCAAACCCAGGCATTGGACTCTGCTTGAATCAAATGAATACAAGTCTTTGTATGGCCTTGTGATTTCCAAGCCTAATCTTTCCATTACTACCTTCGGCATAAGATTATGCGAGGCGCCGGAGTCTAGCATGGCATTGTGGAGGATTTGGTCGTGGATGTTTAGGCTAATGTAAAAAGGAAGAGTAACTCCCTCTTGGAATTTTCCCTCTACCTTTGGACCAAACAATAGTTCAGGAATGTCATCAGTGAGATTAATAGTGTTCGCATCATTCCCTATATTTAAGACTTTTAGTACTTGGGATTTATAAGAGTTTTGGGCAATGAGTTCAGTAAGAGGCATGGTGATTTTGATCTTAGCGATTTCGCCTTCAAAGCTAAAAGGCACTTGGAGTTTAGATATGTTTGTTTCAGCTTTTTCAGCTAAGACCTTGTCGGTGTTCTGAGTTTGTTGACCTTGTTTAGGGGTTTTGTTTTCCATAGTTGTTTTGGTGACCTTTGTAGAAGTATCAGGAGTATCTGAGAGAGAACTAGTTTGGGTAACTCTAGCTTGGCTTTGGTCAGTCTTCTCAACCTTGATTTTGTCATTGCCTACTGCTTTCTTGAGGATGGTATTAGGGACTTTAGCAGTATCTGAGTTACCTTTCTTGACATTGTCTTGGTTTCTTTTACTTCTAAGGTCATATTGCCTGTGAGCTTCTATAATGGCATTCTAAAAATCTATGGCAGGGTCGTCAAGATCTTCATAATTGGTCTCATCTTGATCAGGCGAAAATAAGGCTTGTTCTTCTTCTGTGAGGTACACCTCACTCTCACTATCAGACCCTATGAGGTTTAGATGACTTTCATCAAGAGGTTCTGTATCCCTATCATCCTCTTCTACATAGTTTTCATTGAATGGTGGCCTGATCTGTTGGTCATTATCCCTTGGTCTGTTCTGGGGCTGCTCCCTCCTAAAGTTTTGGTTTCGGTTTCTGATTGGAGGGTTTGGCTGGTTTTCCTTAACAAGAGCTTTTTCATTGATCTTTTCCCACATTTTAGCCATGGATTTGACTAAGTCATCTATTCTGGGATCTAGGGAAGGTGATGAAGTGGAGACCTCATCTCTATATGTGACTTTTCTTTCTGATCTAGTTCTAGCTCTTTTTTCAGCTAAGTTGGCATCTTCTTTTATGGATATTTGTTGCATTTCCTCCAAGGTAGGGGGATCCTTATCTCTCAGATGATATGTCATGTCCGGATCAAAACCCTCAGGAAATTTTGCCAAAGCTAAACCAAGTGGAGGTTTGAAATGAGGTGGGAGGGAGTTATATACACTATTGAACCTAGTACAGTAAGCTTGGACACTTTCCCCATTTTCCCGTTTTAGATTGTTATATTCTGACAGGATTTGAATGGGGTTTCTTCGGATTTCCCACCTATTTCTGAAGACTTGATGTAGTTCTGGGATATCATGGATACTATTTGGAGCTAAGCTTTTGAACCATGCTTTGGGTTCACCACCAAGACTTTGGGCGAATATTCTCATTCTGACAGTCTCGTCTTGTACCTCTAGGTATTCATAAGCATCAGTCATCCTACTTATATGATGTTGAGGTGTGGTGGTGTCTTCTCCAGTAAAGTGTGGGATTTTGTCTTGATATTTGTTTGGGAGAGGAGCTAAAGGTGGTGGCAACACCAAAGGTGCGTACCAGGCTGCCATGACTGGAGCTAGTGGATGATGTACAAGATGAGGATTAGTGGGCTGAAATGAAGTGGTTCGAACAGTGGTGGTTTGACCAGGTGTGGCGGATGAACTTGGACTAGTGATCTGGTTTTGAGCAGATCTGGGATGATAGGAGCCAAACTGATAAAGAAGCTGGAAATCAGGAGGAGTGGTAGGTGAAGCTTCTCTACTAGGACTCTGTGGTGTGTCTAGGGGTTCAAGATCGTCAAAGTCTATCTTACTATATGATTTTCTTCTGGGAAGAGTTTGTGATGACTCTAGTTCCAAAGGTGAATCTAGTAGGATAGTGCGATGTTTAGGTACAGATCTTGTTCTACGGGTGAATCTACCAGAAGTTAGATGATCAGCTTCGGAAGCTTGCCACAGAATCTTCTCTGGGTCATCTACTATGATAGGGGGATTTGGGTCTGGATGGGATCTGGTGTTGATTCTTTGTGAAGCCAGATTTTAGAACCAGAGTTTAGAGAGAGTGGTATTGGTGAATGTTCTGGATGAATGGTTTTTCTAAAGTTTTACTAAGGTGAAGGATGGTCAAAGTAACAGGATGGATTAGTGGAGTCGCTAGGTGAAAATGGGTTGTTTTCCTGAAGATAGCTATGGTCCACCAACAATAACTACTCTGAGAATGTTTTTGGATTTTCTGAGTTTTATGTGCAGCCTATGGTTTGTTAAAGTATCCTAGACTTGTTTCAACACTTTGCTAGGGTGATGAGAACAAAAAGAGTTTACTCTAAATGGATCTATGGACTGCTTGCTTGTTTATGATACCTAAAGGACCAAAGAGTCTATAAGAGTTTGCTGGACTATTATGTATTCAGTGTCCCACCATCTCCCGCTATGTTAGTGAGCGATGGGATAGGTTTATCAGATAGTAGCCTAGAGTTTTGAAAAGTAGTAAGGCTTACTAGAAGTTTAGTGGAGTCGCCAGGTGGATTTTCAGTTTGTTTTGAGGTATACTTGTATGGTCCACCACCAATATTGTCAAAAGACAATCTAAGGGAGTGTTTTTGGGATTTTTTGAGTTTTATGTGCCTACAAGGTTTGGAAGAGATTTCTATAACTGACTATTTTGCTAAGATGGTGAAAAAGCTATTTTCTACTCTTTTAAGTTTGACTGAGATTTTGAGAGTTCCTATGGGATACCTAGGATGTTTTGACTCAAAGTCCCACCGTGATCGCCATTATGTTAGAGAGCGGTGGGATAAGTCAATCAAACAGTATTCTTAAAAATAAGGGACTTCTAGAGTTCTAAGGTGTCCTTAGATTGTCACTAACTCAAAGTCCCACCGTGATCGCCATTATGTTAGAGAGCGGTGGGATAAGTCAATCAAACAGTATTCTTAAAAATAAGGGACTTCTAGAGTTCTAAGGTGTCCTTAGATTGTCACTAACTCAAAGTCCCACCGTGATCGCCATTATGTTAGTGAGCGGTGGGATAAGTCAGCCAACTAATATTCTCAAAAGTCTCTAAAGATTAGGGAAACTAAGTTTGTTTAATACTCAGAGTCCCACCGTGATCGCCATTATGTTAGGGTCCCGTGATTTGGCCGATTGGTAAGCCAAATGACAATGTAACATCAAACCAAGCTTTGGAGCCCAAGGACCTAGCCTTCCTGGACTCAGAGAGGGCTCTCTCTATATGTGTAAAAGATGTCGGTGTGTTTGCTTAGGGTGTTCCGATATTAGGCTAGTTATGAAGTGTGTTTTTGGTTTTTTTTATTTTTTAAGTTTGTGAGGGATAAAACTGATCAAATACATAAATTGGATAACAAGATGTAGACAAATTGGGCTATGGGGTCAAACAGGTCAAGGAAGCTATGAGGTGATGACGTAAAGCTGTTGTAGGGCCGATTTGATTCACGGTAGAAGGGATCTTTGGGCAAAATGGATTAAATGGACAACAAGTTGATGAAAGAGAAGGGATTTCAAGTGTAACTAGTTTATAGCAGACATAAACATGTTATAGCAAGCCATTAATCATGCTAAATGCAACTATGAGCTAATTAATACATAGAAATCAAACATTCCAGCCATACATAGAGGTATAAGATCCTCTAACTTCGGGAAATGGCTATCAGACTTTGGGGAAAACACATAAGACAAACTAACAACTCATAAACTACGCCGGAATGCCTAAACATAGTCTCTAAGTCATTGGGCACTTTGACAAACAAGTTTTCATAGTTTTAGGCAAAGGGCTAGATCGAGACTAGGCCTCCTTGGTTCAACAAGATGATCAACAAATCAGTCAAAGAGAAAGTTTCATGGACAGAACTATGGGCAGCTTAAAAGGTAGGTAGGGCAAACCATACATCCTACTCAACATACATAGAACTTATAAATAAAACTTAGCAACAATACCTTAAGTTACTAAAGAGCAGTTAAGAATTCTTTAGCATAACTAAGGGAGAAGAAAACATCAAGCTATGAAGATTCAGGGATTTTGAGGTGCCTCCATGGGCATATCTCAAAATTAATCTCTACTGATCTATAGCAGCAAGAAATATGTAATATGAATGAGAACTAGAAGACAAAAACATATAAAGAGACACTATACCATTCTACCATGTCAAGGAATCCATCAACAATCCTTCATCATTCCTCAAAAGCATCCAAGAGGCAGTCCAAAAATCATAACTCAAGTGTATTCTTCAAAGCTCATATGACCAATGTATTGATTCTTCTCTCAAGTTCAGCCTCTGATTTACAATGAAACCCATGGAATAAATAGGCTTGAGGGAGGAAAACCTCATGGAGCAACTAGCTATCCCATTGGCCAAGTCAAAATATCTAAACTTGTCCTTGAGGCTTTACAAAGCCCAAGGCACAAAATATCCCATAAAATATCTAAAAAACTGCTAAAAACGGAAATTATATTGACTTTACATCATTTCCCAATGATAAAAATAGCTTAACGCACATTTGGGAAAAGCAGATTTTTGGAGTTCAGAAATTACAAAAATCCTTCATATTTATGCCTGAAAAAGGTCCCCTGACTTGATGGATGCAATAGGCAGCCTTCCCGATGTCGAAATGAGGCTCATGAGGGCTTGCTGGAAAGCTCTCTATGTCTACTTTCCGGCGCAACTGGAACCAACTCAATCCGAGGTCCGGAAGTCATCCAAAACTGTACCTGTGTGAAAAAACCCAGAAAATAGCAGACTGCTGATATGGCGGGCAGAATGTGCAAAATGAGGCTGTTTTTCGCCAATTTGAGGGGGCGAATGATCTTCAAATGCCCTGAAAATTGCTGGAGACCTGCTCATGGAATTATGGCATCCATCGGTATCATCCTCCTCCCTTGACAACTCATCAAACTGAAATGGCGAATTTATGAGTTTTTGGCAAAAAACCCAAAAAATGCCAAAAAACAAAAAGTTGCCGAAAAAGGCCCAAAATTGGCATGCATGACCCTCAAGGGTCCATAGCAACATGCTCCGAAGCTGAGGCCAAAATATCAAGGGCTGATATGCTTTTCCCTTCCTTCCGTGCTAGGCGCTTCCCTTTCAACTTCTTCAATTTCTCTTGTGCTACCTTTAATTTTTGCCTGGCAAACTGATTTAGCTTCTGAAAGTGAAGAGTCCTCTTTCTTTGTAGCTCAAGATCCCTGTTCGCCCTCTCAAGCTTTGTTTCCAAATTCTGGTTAGCTCTCTCAAGCCATGCTTCTTTGTTTTCCTCAATTTCCTGCTCAAGGAGGGCAGTGAGAGGAAAAGCTTCGAAATGAGCTTATTCTTCTGCTCTCTGTTTTTCCAAGGCTCTTCTAAGCCCGATGGTCCTAGGCCTCTTCCGCCTAGGCTGGTCTTCCTCCTCTTCATCATCAAACTCGCCAATGAGCTCTTCAATTCTTACTTGCGCCTTTTCTGCCTCTTTCTTATACTTGATTTCCCTTGCCTCATGAATAGCTGCATGAAACTTCATTTGTTTGTTTTCAACCTCTAGGAAGTGGTTGAAATTCCTCGCCCTTTGAAGGTCTTCTTGTAACACCTCAATTTGCCCCTCTTTGTGAATGAGGAGGTTTTCAAGGAGGCGGGCCTCATTGTCACTATCATCGCTTTGGATAGGGATAATAGCTAATTCACCCCCATGCTTTGTACTTTCTCCAATTCTACTTTTGCCTTTGAAAGCCAATCTGGCGCTTTTCCTCCTTGGCAAGCTAGAAGGTGTCTTTGTGGGCAATTTCCTCTTTCTAGGAACAGTCTTGGTCACTGTTTGGATGGCAGCTTTAGCTTGCTGTTCTTCCTCAATATCCTGTCCAGTTTGTGGCTCAAAAGGCGCTTCAATTTCTTGCCCCACTTGCTGTGCTTCATCAACTGACTGCTACTGTCCTTCACTTTCTTTATGCTGCTGCCCCTCAATATCTGCCTGCTGCTGTCCTTCAATATCTGCATGCTGCCCTTCATCACCTATCTGCTGCTGGTGTTCACTGCCCTCTATCTCTTCCTGTTGACTTGGCTGTCCCTCAACATCCAACAGCTGTTGTTCATCAACCTCTATTTGCTGCTGTTCACTGCCTTCTCCTTCTCCTTGTGGTTCACTGCCCTCTCCTTCTCCCTGTTGACTTGGCTACCCAGTAGTCATTTTGAGTTTTTTAGGTGTAGGCCTACTAGACAGAGGCACCGGGCGATGGACAGGCTGAGTAGGAGACACATGAACAGGAGGGACAGTGGCAAAATCTGAATGGCTAATGAATGAATCCCATGAAACCCCCTTCTTCTCTAGCTGGTATAAGAAGATAATCTTGATCAAGGAATGATGAAAGAGAGAAGGGATTTGTTGAGGTGGAGCCTTCTTTTGGACAGTAGCTGCCATTTTCTCTATGCTTTTGGACAAAAAGTACGGAAGGTTTAGTTGCCTGCTTCTGGTAAAATGCATCAACAAGCGGACATGGTAGGCATAAATTTGATTAAACCTCCCTTCACAAGTGAAATATCTCATTATGGCTTTCATCAGTGGAGCATAGTTGTCAAGAAGATAGGAAAAAGGGAAAATAGCAGTGATAGTTTCCCTATGTTCAGGCTTGATGAAAGGTTTATAATCCTCTAAGTCAAGATGAGCTTGTTTAAACCACTTTTCGCCATGATACGGGATCTTGGTAGCCTTGGACACATACCTTGGAGAAAGTTTGAAATCAAGACCCACCATTTGGAAGTGTTTTTCTTTGAATCTCAGAGCGCACAAGTGTGTTAATGGTGAAAAACTCTTGACTTCTTCTATCTTCTGGCAGAAATCAAGACAGCCTACTTCATGGAAATTGAAAAGCACAGATGGGTGAGCATTGATTTCTTCTGTGGAGATAGGCTCATATCTCTTATGTGGACCGCTCCTGTGGTCTTGCTTTGGAGGCATTCTGACTTGAACAAGCTTTGAAAGAGGCAACTGCCTTCACTGTATGAAAAATGTTCTGCTGGATTGAAACTAGTCACTAGACTGTTTGGACAGATATGGACAATGTGGTTAGGATAGATTGCAACAATGTTTCTTTGAATAAACCACCTCTGCACTCCTTAAAAACAGCCCTTCACCTCTGGATGCACCTCAGCCAGGTAAATTCCTCAATAGGACACCATCAGTAAAGATGAGACAAATGCTGTGTCAATTTCCTGTATACAGTGTCAAGCAATCACTCCTCTTATGAATTTATTAGAGGCCAACCAACACTTGTATTTGTATCTCTAAGACCAATCTTCAAATATTAAAACCCTGCTCTTCAGAAAGTGGTCTTCCTCTTGAGAAATATCACAGTCAACAACTCTTCAAAATGATACAATATAGTGAAAAGAAGGGCAGACCTAGGTTAGGTGAAATATCAGTGCTCAGTGCTTTATGAAGAACACTTTTTACTTGTGAAGTTAAAAGATCAACCATCACATCTATACCTCTGTCTCCAATGTTAAAATTCAACCATCAACAACCTCTGCCCTTCAGTGTTCTGTTCACCTTTGGAAAATCTCTGTCAACAAATTTACAGTAGTGAAAAAATAGTGAAGAAAATAAATACGCTTCAAGAGTGTCTTTTGTGAGAAAATGCCAATAATTACTCTGTTTTTTGAAGTCTTAGATGCCAACCAACACACCTCGCTCCTTGCTCAAGAAGGCTTATAGTCATTTAACAATTCTGCCCTGTATAGGTGTGCCACCTTTCAATAATTTGCATCTCAAGCAAACCACGATACATATGCCTAGACTATCAATACACAGGTTTGGAGCACAAGTGACAGAGCTTTTAGAAGACCACACAATTTTGGCAGAAACTATGTGAGTTCTCTTTTTCAAAACAAATATGTCAAAATCCCTGTTACTGGTTGCATTTCACTGCTTTGATAATGTGGCAATGTCCGGAGGACTGTGAGGACAGTTTCTCTTTTAAGACCAGAACCCTGTCTTTCTATAACAAAGTCTTCTTTGCAGTTTCAAAACGTAAATCTCTGCCTTTCGATGCTTTGAAGACCTAAGAAGGCTGTCCTTAGTCTTAACACCCACCCTTTTCCCGTAGGGTTTCGGATAACCGATTGATGCCTTATTTCGCGCTAACTAACGTGTGGAAAACCTTGTTTTTAGCCCCTATAATGACAAGGTCAGTTTTAAACCGGTCGCAACAAACCTTGAAATCGATGTGGGAATATAAAAATACCTTAATTTTGGTGAACACACTGTTTTAGAGAAAATTTGAAGAAAGCGGCTTTGACATAGCGACACCCTTTGAAGAATGATACGTCAGCATAATGAAAGTAGATCGGGTCGGCACATGGAGTGGTCGAGCGCTTATCTAGCCTTATCAACATACTGCTCTGTAGCGTGCGCCTAAAAGGAGACGATGTAAATGTCTTGGCAGCGTCGGCGCAATCCATTAATGCGGCGTCGCTCGGCAATAAATTTGATGTTTCCAGTTACGCAAACCGACCGAAACCTTTGGTGCTAGGGAGGCACGGGGTCTGGTTTCAGTTTCGAGATTGAAAATATTTCCCTCACACTTACTCTTTGATGTCAATTCAAAACAAATTTCCAACGGTCATTTTACTTGGAAAAGGAATGTTGGTTTTCAACTCTGTTTTGTTTTAAAACAGTGGGTTTGTCATTTTGAATATGTAAACCCGAACCATGACTCTGACCCCGAGCTTTAAACCTTGGCAAACAACTCAATAATTTCTATTTCACTTCTGCCACTGTGTTTTAATAATACAGGTAATATTTATGATGCACAACAACCCTTTATAAAACTGTCAGTGAAATACCTGAATACCACTTTGTTCTTTTGAATAATCAAAAGGTTGTGCTTCTTTTAAACTTATTCAAACAATGATCATATGTTGAATGACTTTCTGAACAAAATGAACAATAGCTCACAAGGGGATATCTTGTTGGTGATGGAATTCAAAAAGCCATGTCTGCTGATTCTCTTTCCATGTATTTCAAAGCTTTCAAAACTGGATAATCACCTGTGACTGGATAATGACCTGTGTTAAAATGTATTGTGTTCCTTTGCATAAATGACTCATTTGCTACTAGTGGGTATTCACTTCCTCTTATGTTTTCCACATTGCGCTGATTTATTTTATGCTTGCCAAGAAGCTCTTCAAAACTGGATAATGACCTGTGACAAAATGTCTTGACTGTTCCCCTGCTTTGCAGAAATGCCTCCTCTTTTTAAGCTCGGTTTTGACAGAATCTAGTAGATGTCCTTTGATTGGATTTGCAATAGTGAAGTGCTTTATGGGTTTTGAGTGCTGCCCAGACCTAATAAAACTCATTTCCAAAAACCCTGTCTTAATCTGCTGATGGCTATATGATGAGCAGGCTTTGGCAAAAGTTCTTTTTGTTCATGGTGGCAATCCCTGCTTCCAGGTGATACACAAGCTCCTTTCTGGACTGTAAGTGCACTCTTTTGGTTGCATGCTTTCACACTATACTTCTCTGTTTACTCAAAAGGAGCTCCTTTAGACTTCTGGGCCAGTGATAGTGGAGTACCTTTTAACCATTTCCTTTAAAGAAATTGCTCCTTTTTTGGTATTAATGCATGCATATATTCAATATTGTCTCTTTTCCACTACAGGTACAGTCTGACAGACAGCTCTTTTGAATAGGGAAACCAATACCTTTGCATCATAAACACTATCACTTACCTGTGCAATGACTTCTATTCAATTTTTGTATCCTTCCACTGCATTTTTAGATCAATCAGTTTCCAACAACCTACACTGGCTTTGGCCATCTACTCATACATGGAGGAGGCTCTTCATCAGGTAAGGTATCTAAATGTTTTTTGACAAATCTGTTTGACACAGCTTTTCTCTGGATGTGATGGTAAGCAAACTACTTAAAAAACATCAATACTATCATCTCTTCTTGCAATACTGTTTTGTGAAACTAGCCAAGTAATACTTGTCTCCTGCCTTTGCTCTAAGGGTGGCTTGGAATATCATCATTTAGTTTGGTCATCTCATGGCATGTGAGATTACTTGAAAAATAGCTTCTGTGACTATGGAGGTCAGTGTCCTTTGAGAAACCAAAAACTTTCTTTCTGCCTGTGTAATGGCATTTGTTAACAGCATCTATTCCATTTGATCGTTCTTTATCAAACCAGACTCTCCTTTCCTTTGAGCTAGCATATTTCAACTATATTCCTGTTATGATCATCAGTCACATTCATGCCACCTGGAGTCTCTGTTTCATTTGTTCAGTTCAAGGCAAACTTGGACTTTTGCAATCTTCAAAGTCAATACTGGCGAGCGCCCTCTGCTTATGGATGAAGGAGGCGCCCTAACCCTCTCCTTGTAAATGAAGGAGGTTCTGGCCATGACACATTACTAATTTGTTTGACAGTGGTGTCTTTCTTCTACTTATTTTCATCTTTGGAATAGTTCTATAAGAGATCTGGATGAGATGATATGTTCTGAGACATATCTCAGGCTCAAGTTACATTTAGAAGCAGCTGTTCCTCTAACTGTAAATTCAAGCATTTTCTCCATGAGATGAAGTTATATTTCCTGCCTTTGTAGAAACCATAGAACACTGTGAAAAACCTAATAGTCAGCTTGAGATTGGGGTTTTTGCAGTGCTGAGATCTAGGGGACATGAGTGGCGCGACTTAGGGCTGCTTGTCAAATTATTTTGCAAAGTAAGAGGTCAGTCATGGTAGGTCTGTTGCAGATGGAGGCTTTTTGGATTTTTGATGATTGCCAAGGGTGAAATGTCTTAAAACGCCACTTCCTAACATAGGGGAGACTTTTGAAACAGATGTGGATTTGCCTTTTAAAGCTGATGGGCAGACCAATAAGGCTAAAGCTAGATAGGATTTTGATAATGAGGTTTTGATTTCGACATGGGCGAACTGAAAAGGTAGAAGGGCGAAAAAAGTTTTAGGAGGGTTTTAAATTTGGATGACATATTGACATAAGGAAATCAGTCTCTAGAAAACTTCAGTACAAAATATAGTCATCACTAACATGTAAAAAATCTGATGGCTAACAATAATGTTCTTTCATGTTTGACTTCAGCTCACATATTCGCATGCTTGAACTTGTACTTTGTTCGGGTCGAGATGGAGCGCAAGACCCTGGATTGTGTCTGTTGTAATCCAGGCTGCGATTTTGTGGATTACTATTTACATGACTTATTCACTGGATGGCTGCGACCATACCTGAGTCTATTTATTGATCCCTTCTTGGATAGAACAGCGTCCTTAACCTCGGATCCTAAATTATGCATTACTCGGTATGGATGGATGCGCCCATACCACATATATATCATGTATTTTGAGACATTAGTTGTACTTTCCTCTGAGGTTTTCCGGAAGGTGGTGTTTTGATTGGACATGTTCTCGTAAAGCATTTCACCTCTCTCTCTCTCTCGGGCCTCATGCTTGGGGGGGGCATCTGTTACACGGCACTTTGTCACCGTCCCATCCACCGCAATTCCCCATCCCGCACAATTGGAGGGCTCATTCCGTGACCTGTGAGCAGTGACATGACTTGAAACCACTTTCATGACATCCCTCTGAACATGAGCTTTCATTTCCCTGAAGACAACTCCTTGTGAAAAACCCTAAAAACACCCCTTTTTGCATTGGCGCGGGAAGCCAGTTCAGTACCCGTGCCAATGGGGGAAATCCTTCAAATAGGGCGCGCCAATTGGCACTCTGTCTCAAAGTCGCACTCACGCCAGCCATTTTAAGGAGTGTTTTTTAAAAATAAATGGCGAAAGTTTCGTCCTAACCAATTCATAAACTGGTATCTAATTTGAGTTGGGTGGTTTGGCTCCGGATCTCCATGTAGAGGAAGTGGTTTGCCACCTCTCATGGAAGCTTCCTTGAGGATAGGGCCAATCCCATGATTATAGGGATCCCAACTCCCCTTCCTCCATCTATAAAATCTTGCTCATCTCCTTTGCAAGCTAATCTCCAAGTTCCCAAGAGCCATCAGAGCCTTATGCTGCAAGAGCCTTGATTCATTCCCTTAAGGCCAAATCCAAGCAAGGAGATTATTGTCGAGACATCCGAAGAGAGAGGCTTATCCTATCCCTAATAGGCTTTTTCGAGATGTGTTCCACTGGCGACCCTCCGAAGGAGAATTCAGCATCAGAGCTATGGTTGTATTCTTCTTTGATTGATTAATGATAAACTACTATTGATTATGGTTCCACTCCTGTTGTTGATTATGATGATGAGTTATGTCTTCTCTGACTGACATATAGTTGCATATACTGGATTTTAAGCTTACGTTTGTTTTGTTTCTTGCGTGTGCAGGTGTTCGATCAGGGAGATCGTGAGGATTGTGATCTGCCGGAGCTAAGGAACGGGAGTGCTACTTTCTCTATGAGCGACAGCTTTGGATTCCAGGTAAGCCTTCATCACTAGTTGGTTTATTTGCAATTAGGAACCTGCACTATAGCGTGAACGATTGTTGCTAGACCTGATCTGGGCTAGTAGGGATTGCCTCTGTCCGCAGAGGGGATTTACCTCCACAACAATTGGCGACTCCGCTGGGGATCGTCTAGCTTGTTGTTGTTCTTCTTTGTAAGCTACAGACGGATCCTGAAGTTAGCCAGATAACCTTCGAAACGCTATTGCTCTGCATTAGCAAAGTAGATCAAAGCTGCTTCAGTCAATCTCCGGTTTAGTTTATGAACTGAACACTTGGAGTATTGTCTTGTCTTTTCAGTTGTTTCTCGATTCTGCTTGCTTGATCGGCTCTTTTGGCTGGCTCTTTTTGTGTTTGGCTTTTGGTTCAGCCCGAGAGGATCAGATCTGACCTCTGCTTTTCAGAATTTTCACCTTTTCATAGTTGGCTTGATTGGCGCGGTTTCCACCCTGACAGTCGTGCCAATTGGCGCGGGTTGCCGGTTCATCACTCACGCCATCCCCTGTCTGGTGCGGATTACAGCCAGACAGTCGCGCCATATTCTGTAGGTGCTAGGTTTTACCCTTGTTCGGAAGCTTCTTTTGGTCAGTACTTTGCTTCTGGGTTTGTTTTGGATTCTGCTTGAAGTGGTGAGTCTGGTCTTGGTTGGGAGAAATTCTTTGTTTTTTCATTTTCAGGCGTTGGCGCTAGTTGTCAGTTAGCAACCCACACCAATTGGGCATTGGCGCTAGTTTTCAATGAGAAAGTCACGCCAGTTGGCGCTATTTGTCAATGACAAAGTCGGGCCAATTTCAGGGTGTGTGAAAATTGAGATTTTTTCCCTGAATCCTTCACCAGTGTGTCTTTCCCTTCCAGTATTTTCACTGTATGAGCATAGATTACATTGCTCATTGTTTGGAAGGTCTTCTTTCCATGATTGTTTGGTGTAAAAGGGAATGAATGCCTTGTTTTGATCTCATGCTTTGAAAGTCCTCTTTGTGATTGATCTCATATGTCTTGTCGCCTTTTGAGGGATTTCGTTACAAAGTGTTTGAAACAATGATTGCATTCTTAGTGTTTGTTTACATCTCTTTTGCATTCATCCTTCATTAAGAAGATTTGCGTTCATTTAGTTTTCGTCTCAAAGTGTTCTTTTTGTTAAAATGCATTAGATCACATTGCATTGAAAAGTATTTTTGATATTTATCAATGAACTTAGATCACATTGTTTAATGATTGAAAACTAAAAATCGCTTTGAGTGCATTCTCATTCATTAAAAGCATGCATTAAGTAGATTCTCATTTCATCGAAAAATGCATTGAGTGCATTCTTATCATTTGAAAAGAAAAAGGAAATTGTGCATAGATTACAATTGCATAGTTTTTGAAAAAGAGGATTTTTCATAGATTGCATTGCATTATTCACATCATTGAATGTTTGAAATTACTTTTGAATAGTGAAAGTCATCTAGTTGGGAAAATATTTCGATTGCAGTGTTGTTTTATGTCGCATCCTTGTTTGAAGCTCTTCCCTTAACTAGATAGCATTCATCGAATTGAAAATTTTTATTTTCTCATATAGCTGCATATAGGAGATTTTGAGACATAACACTCGCTAGGGCTTGAAAACTGAAACATAATTGAAGATAAAAATTAAAATTTATTAAATTTACAATAAGGTAGCATTGAAACATTAACGCAACATTTAGTGGTCTAGGCTAGAGACGTGTTCCGGCATCTTTAAACCTAGTAGCTGTCGTTCGCCTCTTGGCTTTAGACAGCACTAGTATGGACTTGTGCTCCACGTACCGTCGCGTATATAAAGGGAGACCCCACTAGGTTTCTATCCTTTATCCATAGGAAGCCAAGTCTGCCACCCTATACCCGTGATACACCGAACACAGCATTCGGGGAGATTTCCTGCATGTACGTTAAGTCCTTGGTTGATTTCTCTTTCATTTTGAAACCAAGGTGTATATTGCAGTTCACGGTTATTTGGTACACCCTTTGCCTAGAATTCCAGAGCAGTCATTTGATCTTTTCTGACTCTTTAAATTTGAAAATATCACCAAGCACTTTTCCTTTCACGCTTGCTTCAAAACTGAAAGAAATAGAGTCACCTTTCATCCGTTTCTCGACTCTTAAAACATGAAACGGTGAAGTTTCTAAGTTTTAATGTGGTAAAATAAATCACCTGCGATCACACGCCCTTTAGAGTTTGCTTGTTGGCCGTTTGATTGTGTGCCTTGGTTTTTAGCCCGTGTGTGATTTTGAGTTGTTGATGGCAACTTTTCCATAGTTCACCAACCAAGGAATCCCCTCCGATGGGAATCCTGGTCATTTTGCTCCTTTTGGGAATGTTGGTGCCCCTTTTATGGCAACGTTGTCCCTTCCTGGGTTAACTGTTGGGTTGCCTGTTTGGTTGTTCTCAACCTCTGTGGTTTCGAATGTCTCAGCTACTGTTCAATCAGTTCCTCCACCTGAGCAACGTCATGTTGATTCCAAGCTGGACCTCTCCCCTTCTTCACCTGTTTCTGTGTCCTCCTCTTCTACTTCTCCCGGTGAAAGTTTGGATTCAAGTAACCAGGTGGCTAAGAAGAAGAAGAAGAAGACAAACAAGAAGAAGTTTGATAAAAGAGAGGCTAAGGCTCTAGATACTACTTCTGAAATGTCTCCTCTTGATAAACCTTCCAACCCTCCACAGAAAGTCAAGTTCCCTTGCATGTTGTGCATGGGAGACCATCTTCTTCGAGATTGCCCTGAAATTCCCAAGTTGCTCGAAGTATGGTCCAAAGGTCGTTCGCCATTGCCTTTGGTTTTTGGGAGTCAACTTGGGGGCACATCTTCAACTAGTGCTGGTAAAGCTCCTAAGAAGAAGGGTAAGCTCACCAATCCCTGTAGGTTGTGTGAAGGGCACCATGCCATTCACCTTTGTCCATATATGGATGAAGCCGAACAAGTTTTGGACAACTAAACCGGTTCTACACCATGCCTTCCGGGTGGTTACAAATAGCTTTCTTTGAGTCCTCCGCTAGCTGATCCTATGATTGGTCAAGAATCATCCTTGGTCGATCCCGCTCCCTCGGAAATTCAGATTCAGGAATCCATTCCTAACCAACCATTGGTCGTGGGATCGTTTGAGCTAGCCCCGTCTGCGGTGCACCAGGTCTTTTCCTTTGAGAGTGGACCTCACATCCCTCAGGTTCTTCTCATTTCTTCAGATTCCTTGGATGTGGAGAAATATTCTCCTGTCCCTACACCTCAAGAAGCTGCTCCTCCGCCTCCCGTGATGGAGGTCTCGGAGGATACCCCTCCCACCTTCGAGATGGAGGTCATGGAGGATGCTCCTTCTTCTTCCGTAACACCAGGGGAAGACCATCTCAGTTCGATGGTAGCCCCTCCGAGTAGTTTGGTCGCTTCCTTTGATTGGAATCAATTTACAGGATACAGCCTTCCGTCTTATGTGCCTTTCGAGATCACAGTACAGGCTTTTGGTCTGGTCGTACCCAGCACCATTATAGATGAAGGTGCATCTGTTAGTGTTCTATCCTCAACTACTTGGCAAGCTTTTGGCTCGCCGCCGCTTGCGCCTGTTACGCAGAATCTGTTGGCATTTAACAGAAGAATGAGTCAACCCTTAAGGATCCTTCCAAGGTTACCTGTTACTTTGGGAGGTAAAACTGTCCATATGGACGTGATGGTTGTTCCAAGCCCCTTGGATTTCAATCTGATTTTGGGGCGCGATTACACCTATGCCATGGGAGCGCTTGTCTCCTCCCTTTTTCGTGTGGTCTGTTTTCCTTATGAAGGGCGGATCGTGACCATTGATTAGCTTTCATTCTTTGGTCCTGATGTGGCAACTGGCCCGCCATCATCCCTTCTTGTTTTTTATCCACCCGTTGTATCTACCTCACCGCAGGTCAACTATGTGGATACCTACCCCGTGCCTGTACCCAGTGATAGTTCCATTGTGCATCAGGTGCTGGGGGCATTGGGTCCTGACTTCCAGGATGTTTTCCTTCCATCGAGAGTGGAACTCTTGGAAGCAATGACTTCTTGTTCATTATGATGAAGTCAGTCGGAGCAGAGTTCCTTGTCCTATGTCAAGATCCTTAAAAAATGAAACAAGATGGTCGGAGCATGGTTCCTTTCCTGTGTCAAGCTCCTTAAAAAATGAAACCAGGGTCCCGGAGCAGAGTTCATTTTTCTGTGTCAAGCTCCTTAAAAAATAAAACAAGGTGGTCGGAGCATGGTTCCTTTCCTGTGTCAAGCTCCTTAAAAAATGAAACCAGGGTCTCGGAGCGGAGTTCCTTGTCTTGTGTCAAGCTCCTTAAAAAATGAAACAAGGTGGTCGGAGCATGGTTCCTTTCAAGCTCCTTAACAAATGAAACAAGGCTTTCGGAGCAGGGTTCCTTGTCTTGTGTCAAGCTCCTTAAACCATGAAACAAGGTGTCCTGAACATAGTGCTTTTAATGTGTCAACCTCGTTAAAATAATGAAACACGTTCTCGTTCAATTCGAGTCTTTGATAAGTTCTCATAAAATCCCAGTCGAGTCTTTCTCTTGATCTCGTAATTTGAACCTTCACTCCATCTGCCTTTCATATGGACTGAAGCTTGGGGGGCATGTACCTCGAATTGAGTCACCATGATGGGGGCATGCTTACTTTTTCAAGCATAGTTTGTTTCCGTTTCAAGCTTGTGTAAAAATGAAACCGGTTTCAAGCATAATTTATCTTTGTTCCAAGCTTGTGTATAAATGAAACCAACTTCAAGCAGAGTTTTCTGATTTCAAGCTTATGTAAAAATGAAACCATCAATTTTACCTCTTGTGATTGTCATTTTATCAGCTTGTTTTTGCCAGATGAGCCTTGATTTCTCACTCCATCGTCACTATTTGCTTGGCCGATCATATGCCTTCACTTGGTTGTTTTACCCATTCCTGAGGAACCGCTACGATGAGTGGTCTTGTTAGCCAGCCTCTTGACCTTTATCTTGTCCTGAGCAGTTCCACCATTACCGGAACCAGTTGCTACCCTTTATACCACTCGTTCCTCTAGTTGGAGTCATCTTTCAGCTCTTTTTTTACTCTCTAAACATGAAAATATTGTCGAGGCCCTTGTTGTTTCGATCTCATTAAAGTGGCCACGAAACGACATCTACTCAGTATACGTTTACCCCTTTTTTGGGCTGGGATAGATTATTTATGAAAAAGGAATACCATATCCTATCGCGACTAGGAGGTTTTCTCAAATATTGTTTTCTACCTTTTTGAATCTGAGAAACTATTTACGAAAAGGGACCTTTGGAGTTTACTTTTCTGCTGTCTTTTCAAACTCTCTAAATATGAATAGACACTGAGTTCTTCCTTTGTCAGAATCGTTAAACTCTGATGACATTGGATTCAGTCGTAATGATGGTATTCGAGTTCCTCCTTCCTAGGGCTCGTTAAATGTACTAGGATGGGATTATATAGCAAGCATATGGTATCCTCTTCAAGCTTGTATAAAAATAAAGAGGTACTCGCCAGGAATGGTGGGGAAAATGGAACCAACATCATTGTCGTGTCGATAGTATGTCGCTCTTGAACATGGCAATTGTCTACGTTCGTGTCGGGTTGGGGACATCTCATCTCGTTTTTCACTGGCCTCCATGGGTTTGGGTGATCCCTTTTGACCTCTCCTTCGCTCTTTGCCTTGTCATCATGACCTCTGATCTATTGATGTCAAATACTGCCAAACTCACTGTCGTGTTGCCATATGTTCAAGAGAAGTTTACCTCTGCAAGTATCAACCTTCCTCTAATTCTCATCTGATCCTGATTCACAAAGACATTATGTTCCTTTGTCTCACGTCGATGATGTGGAAAACACTATGGCCCACCTTCGATCAAGGTCACTTCCTGTCGACTTCAGCTCATTATCCAGGAAGCTGATCTAGAGACTCCCTTCTAGTACCTTAGAGCCTGCATGCCTAAATGGTAGGTTCCTCGCGTTCGACGTGAGGTTTCCATCATTGGCCTCCGATCGAGTGATTCTACGGGTGTTCGATGCCAGCTCATTGATTCACATGCCGTAGATTGTACTTGTAGTACCTTGAGGGCCATTGTCATTATTGGTGGTTCCTCTCGCGTCTGTTAACAACTTTCATCATTGGCTGGTAATCAGACGATGTTCTTGCATGTTCGACTTCAGCTCACTTATTCACATGCTTGAACTTGTACTTTGTTCGGGTCGAGATGGAGCACAGGACCCTGGATTCTGCCTGTTATAATCCAGGCTGCGATTTTGTGGATTACTATGATTAGTTACATGACTCACTGATTGGATGGCTGTGACCATACCTGAGTCTATTTATCGATCCTTACTGGATGGCTGTGTCCATGCCTCAGATCTGGATTATTACGTACTCTGTTATGAATGGTCACGCCCATACCACATATATATCATGTATTTTGAGACATCGGTTGTACTTTTCTACGCAGGTTTTCCGACGGATGTGTTTTCAGTTGGACACGTTCTCGTAAAGCATTTCACCCCTCTCTCTCTCTCGGGCATCATGCTTTAGGGGCATCTATTACACAGCAATTTTTCACCGTCCGTGCAATTCCCCATCCCGCACAATTGGAGGGCTCATTTTTTGACCTGTGAGTAGCAACATGACTTGAAACCACTTTCATGACATCCCTCTGAACATGAGCTTTCATTTCCCTGAAGACAAATCCTTGTGAAAAACCCTAAAAACAGCTCTTTTTGCATTGGTGCGAGTACACAGTTCAACCCTCACGCCAATGGGGAAAATCCTCCAAAGAGGGCGCGCCAATTGGTGCGTCACACCCGCGCCAACCATTTTAAGGAGTGTTTTTTAAAAATAAATGGCAGAAGTTTCGTCCTAACCAATTCCTAAACTGATATCTATCTTAAGCTGGGAGGTTTGGCTATGGATCTTCATGTAGAGGAAGTGGTTTGCCACCTCTCATGGAAGCTTCCTTGAGGATAGGGCCAATCCCATGATTATAGGGATCCCCACTCCCCTTCCTCCATCTATAAAAGCTTGCTCATCTCCTTTGCAAGCTAATCTCCAAGTTCCTAAGAGCCATCAGAGCCTTATGCTGTAAGAGCCTTGATTCATTCCCTTAAGGCCAAATCCAAGCAAGGAGATTATTGTCGAGACATCCAAAGAGAGAGGCTTATCCTATCCTCGATAGGCTTTTTCAAGACGTGTTCTGCTGACGACCCTCCGAAGGAGAATTCAGCGTCAAAGATATGGTTGTATTCTTCTTTGATGATTAATGATAAACGACTATTGATTATGGTTTCACTCCTGTTGTTGATTATGATGATGAGTTATGTCTTCTCTGACTGACATATAGTTGCATATACTGGATTTTACGCTTGTGTTTGTTTTGTTTCTTGCATGTGCAGGTGTCCGATCACGGAGATCGTGAGGATTGTGATCTGCCGGAGCTAAGGAACAGGAGCGCTACTTTCTCTACGAGCGACAACATTGGATTCCAAGTAAGCCTTCATCGCTAGTTGGTTTATTTGCAATTAGGAACCTGCACTATAGCGTGAACGATTGTTGCTAGACCCGGTCTGGGCTAGTAGGGATCGCCTCTGTCCGCAAAGAGGATTTACCTCCACAACACAGAGACATAAGGTGATCATCAAGAAGATTTTCATCCTTCAGCTGAACCCATGGATATAGAGACTGAATTCATTCAAGAGGTAGCACCTCAACCAACATCTAGCAAACATTTTATATTTTCTGCAACAATCAGGAATTCCAAACCTTCTACAAAAAGGCCTAATAGAATAACAAAAGACTCCACTAGAGGTAAAGGTAGGCTTGAAGATATTTTACAAGAAATATAGATTGAAGAGACTCTTATAG
Source organism: Pinus albicaulis (assembly GCA_034641835.2). Classification (NCBI taxonomy): domain Eukaryota; kingdom Viridiplantae; phylum Streptophyta; class Pinopsida; order Pinales; family Pinaceae; genus Pinus; species Pinus albicaulis. The sequence continues at coordinate 990,440,374 of CM076581.1, forward strand.
TGAAATAGGTAGATGTAAAAGGATAAAAAACTAGAAAGAATGGTCTCACTGCCAAGAAGTTAGATTTCTCTGCTGAAGATTCAGGTTATCTGTTTAAACCTAGAAAACCTCCTACCAAGTCATAGAGTGTTGACATTGTTAAAGATGACAACAAACAGCAGAAGAAAGATAAATGAAAAATAACTTATGGTTGAAGGCATAAAGGAGGAATCTTAAGAGGCAATTCAAACAATTGAAGGAACAAATGGAAATGGTGAAAGTTGAATTAGAGAAGAAGGGTTTGAAAACGAAGGTTGTAGAGGACCCTATTGAAGCTACTCATGAAGAACCTGCTCCTAAATGAAGAGGTAGCAATGAACACTAGATATTTTTTTGTCTTATTTCATCATATCTCACCCTCAAATACACTCATGGACATTTTCTAGGTCTAAAATTCAAATTCTATGAAGTATGTGGGAAATTAGGAATTTTCATAGCGTGTCCCAGGCTTGAAACCCAGATTTCACTATGGAATTACTGAAGATGTTTTTTGGTTCAAAACCACCAATTTTGACTTTGTTGAGGAGCACCAAAGCCTGTATTTAAATGTTTTTTACCACTCAATAGTATCCATTGGTCAGAAGTAGCAGGTGTATAATGCAAGTGGCCTAAGTTTCTTCACTACATAATCTCACTACGAAAGTGCCTAAAAGCTATGTTTTTACAATAAAGTAAGTTTTTGGAAATGTCCGAAGGATAAGGAAAAATTTCAAGGTTATTTTCCATATGAAATGTCAAAGAGTATCAGAGGAGAGATTTTATAAATGGAAACACTCATCACAAGAGCAGTTTGGAGATGCCAACTCATCATGATACCACATCATCAACATAACAACTCATAATATAAATATGTGGAACAATTCCTAAATTCTAGCCATAATGTTTTATTGTTAAATCATTCTTTCTACCGCCTCATAAGGCTTCTCTTTCGATAAAGCCTTTATATGTATGGATTTTTAATAGTTATTTAAACTAATAATGAGTGAAAGACTCCTATTAGGTTTAAAATTCTAAAAAAAAGAATTGTCTATTTTGTAATATTCCCAATTAGCTATAAGCTAGTTGGAATATTAATTTTTGTTTTTTATTCTTAGTTTTATGAATAAGAGGGTATGGAGACCATCCCCAGTGCAACCACTGTTATCACTCTCAATTTTTTAGTTTTTTAAACATGTCAAGTTTGTAAGTAAATTGGTTAGAGGTCTAATAAAAATCATGAAATGAAAATTTTTATGATATGGTGTGAGTTTTTAGGTTACCTTAAGTTGTTAAGGGGTGTATTTAAGTCATTTCATAGGGACAAATTCGAATTTCATACCCAAATCAATCAAATTGTCAAATATAGCCACCTGTCGAAGTTTTCCTGAGTTCGTAGCGCATTTAGTGAAATTTAACAGATTTTGCTTCAAAATCACCTAATAAATCCGCAATGAATCTGACACTTTTTAAACTGAACTCACTATGAATTTTTATTTTTTTGCTATAGTCTCTGTAAATTGATGAGTTGTCAAATTATGAGTGGTTTGAGGTCATTTTGGTTAGGTCAGGGTCATCATTAAAGGATTTTATCACGTTTGTTCATCAATTACTGTCCTTTTACGAATTTCATCTAATTCCCTTTCCTTATTTAGCTTTCATTCTCCACGTTCTTTTCTTCCATCCTTGTAATATGCTATTCAAAAAACTCGTTTTCTTTGTTCCCCATTTAAAGTCTAGGTGTTGTCATACCAGCCTCTTAATCCCCAAGAAGCTTGTTGTCATCAAGTTTTGATTGTGCAAGTGTGATTTTTTAGAAGAGGTCAACACTGCAAATAAGGAATATGGCTACACAAAGGAAGAAAAATAAAGGTGGCCTACCATTTAGATATGAGCCTAGAAATCCAAAATTAATCATGGAAGATCCTAGTTCCATGGATACTTTCACGAAAGCAGGGTGCATGAAGTTTTTCCAAAGACTATAGGTTCATCATACATAGGGTTCAAAATATTTTGCATTGAATTTCAAAGGAACTTAGACAAAGGTTGGCATCCTCCATTTTCCAGTTTCACCTGATAACATTTCCCAAGCAACATGAATCCCTAGGATAGGAGAAGAGTATTTTAAAGCCACTAAGTTCAATTTACAAATTTGTGATGATTTTTTGAAACCTGAGCATGTAGGGATAAACATCGCTGTAGGGACTCCTAGAATTTGTATCAAAGAAAATTATTCTAAAATATTGATGGTGATACAGAAGTATTTTACCTACGAAGGTAGATTCCATATGATCTGCCTATATCACTTCAAGATGCTGCTTCATTTTATAGGTAAAAAACTAATGGATATCATATTCTATCTTTTTATAAGTCTTGGAAAAATATAAGATAAAGTGCAGGGTAGGCCTGAAGGAAGTGAAACTTCTATTTTTCACCATGGACTAATCAAATTGCTAGTGCTAGAAGAACTAAAGAAACTTAACAGAGATTGGACAAACTTTTCGTTTATGAGTGGATATGAAGGAGATGCTCTAACTCCAAAGAAAACTCCTAAATCAAAGACTATTACTTCTAGACAAAATATGGATACCATTGAAGAGACAGAAGGTGATCATCAAGAATATTTGCAGCATTCAGTTGAACCCATGGAGATAGAGACTAGATTCATTCAATAGGTAGCACCTCAACCAGCATCTAGCAAAAATGTTATAGAGTCTGCTACAGTCAACCAGTCCAAACCTGCTACAAAAAGGCCTAAGAGAAGCACAAAAGACTCCACTGGAGGTAAAGGTAGGCTTGAATATATTTTACAAGAAATAGAGATTGAAGAGAACCCTGTCGTGAAACCGGTAGAGGTAAAAGGATCCAAAACTAGAAAGAAGGGTCTCACTACCACGAAGTTAGATTTCTCTGCTGAAGATTTATATTTTTGTTTAAACCTAGAAAACCTCTCACCAGGTCACAGAATATTGAGATTGTTAAAGATGACATCAAGCATCATAAGAAATATAAAGGAAAAAGAACTTAAGGTTACAAGTAGAAAGGAATAATCTTAAGAGGCAAGTCAAATAATTGAAGGAACAAATGGAAATGGTGAAAGTTGAATTAGAGAAGAAGGGTTTGAAAATGAAGGTTGTAGAGGAACCTATTGAAGCTACTCATGAAGAACCTGCTACTAAATGAAGAGGTAACAGTTAAAAACATATATTTTTGTCTTATTTCATCATATCTCACCCTCAAATACACTCATGGACATTTTCTAGGCCTAAAATCCAAATTCTGTGAAGTCTGTGAGAAATTAGGCAATTTCGCAACATGTCCCAGGCTTGAAGCCCAGATTTCGCTGTGGAATTACTAAAGATGTTTTTTGGTTCAAAACCACCAATTTTGACTCGGTTGAGGATCACCAAAGCCTTTATTTAAATATTTTTGACCACTCAACACTATCCACTAGTTAGAAGTAGCAGGTGTATAACATAAGTGGCCTAAGTTGCTTCACTATAGAATCTCGCTGCGAAAGTGCCTAAAATCTCTGTTTTTTGCAGTAAATTAATAGTTAGTTAAAGTGATAATGAGTGAAAGGATCCTATTAGGTTTCTAATTCTCAAAAACAAAATTGTCTCTACCTTCCCTCCTTGTAATCAGTTTTTAGTTAGATTAGGAGTCCTTAAAGGTATTCGGTGGTCTAGCCCAGCTGGCATACATGATGTAAAGGTATCTAATTCTATAAATAGTGAGAGGAAATATTTTGAGAGCGTTGGGAGATGATTACTTGACACTAATAATTTTGTAATGTTTTAATATCAGTAATAAACCATTGCAGCAGCCCATTTCAGACTTGAGATTCTTCTCTGTATTCTTATGTATGTTTGTTCTATCAGTATTTTACTTTGTCTCTAGTATTCTAGTTTTATAATCACTTGGAATTCATGATTACATGCTCCAACTTCCTGTATAAACCTAGTCTGCTGTAAATGTCATGATTTATTAGTTTTCTTATGTATAATCACTTGGAATTCATGGTGACATGATCCAACTTCCTGTGTGCATATAGCTTGTTGTTTTTTCCTTCATGTGTGGTTTAATAATAATACAATTGCCTCAACTTCCATGAGATAAGTTGACTTGTGACTTATTTTTCACATTGACTCCATAAGCCCAATGGTAGTTATCTATTTAAATATTTCACCTACACAAAATCAACACATTCAATCCAATTCAGATTTAGTCATCCGCTTTCAATTTATTCATTGAATATCCTTTATCCTTTTGAGAGAGCTCTCTGAGCCTACAAAGGCTAATTTCAAATTACAAGTGGTTTGAAATAGTTACTCCAAGTTGACCATTGAAGTATCCCAATAGGACACAATTCGGTGATAACATTTTGGCACTGTCTCCGGGGATGAAGCTGTGAATTTTCCCTGGGAAGAACGACAAAATTTCAGTTCTAATGTCTGAGAGTAGCAGAAACTTAGGCACATATTGGCTATATTTCTGCTCTGGCCACTCCAGACATGAAATAATCAATTAGAAGGTGACTCCACTGCTTGAATATCAGTAGCTTAATGAAGTTCCAAGATGAGTTCCATTGCAAGAAAAAATGTCAGATATGCCCATATGAATCGTTCTCACATCCCTGGTTTTCCAAATCCTATGCCAAAATTCAATTGGTTAACTTATCTTCCCATATTTAAATATGAAAATAAAGACAATGCTGCTCTTAACTTGGTTAGATTCCATATGCATGTACGTAGACTTAAGGTTCAGTTTCCTGAGGATTTTTTCATGAAGATGTTTATGGTCACTTTAGAGGGAAAAGCATGGTCTTGGTATGAAAGCCTGCCAAATGGTTCCTTACACTCTCTTATTTATTTCCATGTTTCATTTTATGAGATGTATAAAGAATTTCATTCTTCCTTATTGCTGGTCAAAGACTGTTGTAAACATTTTGTGAGTTTTATTGAATACTTGGAGAATTGTTATGAAGATGATGATTTCATGGATGAGGAAATTTTAGAGGCCCTTCATGACAATCCCTTTCATCACCAAGAAGAAAGGGTGCCATCTCTCTTGGATGAAAATGAAACCCATCAGGAGTTTAATTATGAAAATCAGGTTACATCCTCTAAGTTTGATGAACAATTTCAGACTTGTCTGTCTTTTGATAATCAAGAATATGAGAATCATTTCAAACAACAGGAGGAGATACTAGAAGATAATTTCTATAATCCTCAGGTGAAGGAATAAATTTATTCTTCATGTCATTCCTTGTATCAACTTATAGCAAATTAAGAAAATTTTGAAAAGAAAATTTTATACAATCAGATGAGTATGCCTATTGAATCATATGAAGAGTTTCCTTTAGAAATTTGTGTGGTACATGCTGAAGAAATTCCTTTTGAAAGTTTCCAAGAATACTCCAAGTATTTCTTCCTCCCAAATGAAAATAATGATAAATATATTTCTTATTTTTTATTTGAGAATGGTTACAAGAGTTATAATGAAAAATATGAACAAGGAACACCATCAAAGGATCATATTTACTCACATTTTCTTTTGAATCAACAAGAATTATTTTTTTATACTCTCAAAGATCCTTTCACGAATCTACTGGAATCTTCCATAGAAATGAATTTCATAATGATCTTCAGTTATGTAGACAAATTCAGATCATGGAACAAGCTGTCATATCTCAGGAATGGCTTTATGATCATAGAAGTGGAATTACTATTCCAATCCAGTACTCAGCTTCTTGATTGGCTTCATTGGAAGTGTGAGATCACTTGATTCAGCTTTAATGTTGAACAAGTAGAGTAGAATCATTTGTATATAAATAAGCTTGAATATCAAGCATGTCTACTTTCATTTTCTTAGCAGATATTGTTTTTTCAATGCTGAGGTAACAGGTCAGAGCAGGTTGCAAGTTTTCATTTTGAGGAGGAGAGAAGCCCAATGGAGGTGGCACTGGAACTACTAGTTCTTTGTTGTACCACAAGGGCACACCATCCCCATTGGAGCCACTGTTATCACTCTCAAATTTTCAGTTTGTTAAACATGGCAAGTTTCTAAGTAGATTGGTTAGAGGTATAATAAAAATCATGAAATGAAATTTTTTATAATATGGTGTGAGTTTTTAGGTTATGTTAAGTTGTTAGCATAGGGGATTCACTCAATGAACCTGTAACATATCACGTGTGATCATAGCATACCCTTAATTTGAATATATATTGGAAAATACCTCTAAAAAACACATTATTTAACCTCCTACCAATATAAACCCAATACACCTTCCCAATTTATAAAACCCCTACATTCACTATATATTGTAGGTATCTATTTTTTCATTAACATTTTTTATACCCCTTTATATTTTTTCAGTAACTTTGAGCTCAATTTTTTATACATGCCAATATAAAAACCCTTTACCCTGTATATATCCCCCAATATATTATGTCATTTTTTCCTCATTATATATCCCCCAATGTGAACCCACGTGGTATGGTATTGCTCCCGCAGTGAAGCCCCTGTGGTTGTTAGGGGGTGTGTTTAAGTCATGTCAAAGGGACAAATTCAAATTTGATACCCAAATCAATCAACTTGTAAAATTTGGCCACCTATCAAAGTTTTCCTGGTTTGGTAGAACATTTAGTGCAAATTTAACAGATTTTTCTACGAAACCACCTAATAATTCCGTAGTGAATCTGACAATTGCTAAATTGAACACGCTATGGATTTATGTTTTTCTACAACGGTTTCTGTAAATTGATGAGTTGTCTAATTATGAGTGGTTTGAGGTCATGTTGGTCAGGTCAGGGTCATCATTAAAGGATTTGAGCATGTTTGTTCATCAATTACTCTCCTTTTACAAATTTCATCTGATTCTCTTTCCTTATTTAGATTTCATTCTCCATGATTTTTTCTTCCATCCTTGTAATATGCTATTCAAAAAAATTGATGTCTCTGTTCCCCATTTAAATTCTAGGTTCTGTCATACCAGCCTCTTAATCCCCAAGTAGCTTGTTGTCATCAAGTTTTGATTGTTCAGGTGTGAGTTTATAAAAGATGTTAGCGTTGCAAACAAGGAATATGGCTATGCAAAGGAAGACAAATAAAGGAGACCTGCCATTTAGATATGAGCCTAGAAATCCAAAATTAATCATGGAAGATCCTAGTTCCATGGATACTTTCACGAAAGCAGGGTGCATGAAGTTTTTCCAAAGACTACAGGGTCATCATACACAGGGTTCAAAATATTTTTCATTAAATTTCAAGGGAACTTATACAAAGGTGGGAATCCTCCATTTTCCAGTTTCATCGGATAGCATTTCCCAAGCAAAATGAATCCCTAGGACAGGAGAAGAGTGTTTTAAAGCCACTAAGTTTGATTTACAAATTTGTGATGATTTTCTTGAACCTAAGCATGTAGGGATAAACATCACTGTAGGGATTCCTAGAAGCTATCTCAAAGAAAATTATTCTAAACTATTGATGGTGATACAATAGTATTTTACCTGCGCGGGTAGATTCCATATGATCTACCTATATCACTTCAAGTTGCTGCTTCATTTTACAAGTAAACAACTAATGGATATCATTTCCTATATTTTTAGAATTATTTGAAAAATGTTAGATAAAGTGCAGGGTAGGCCTAAAGGAAGTGAAACTTCTATTTTTCACCATGGACTAATCAAATTGCTAGTGCTGGAAGAAATGAAGAAACTGAACAGAGATTGGACAACCTTTTTGTTTATGACTAGATATGAAGTAGATGCTCTAACTCCAAAGAAAACTCCTAAATCTAAGACTATTACTTCTAGACAAAATATGGATACCATTGTAGAGATAGAAGGTGATCATCAAGAATATTTGTAGCCTTCAGTTGAACCCATGGAGATAGATACTGAATTCATTCAAGAGGTAGCACCTCAACCAACATCTAGCAAACATTTTATAGAGTTTGTTACAATCAGCAAGTCCAAACCTTCTGCAAAAAGGACTAATAAAAGCACAAACGACTCCACTGGAGGTAAAGGTATCCTTGAAGATATTTTACAAGAAATATAGATTGAAGATAATATTATAGTTAAATCGGTAGAGGTAAAAGGATCCAAAAGTAGAAATAATGGTCTCACTGCCAAGAAGTTAGATTTCTCTGCTGAAGATTCAGGTTTTATTTTTAAACCTAGAAAAAATCTCACCAGGTCACAGAGTGTTGAGATTGTTAAAGATGACAGCAAGAAACAAAAGAAATATAAATGAAAAATAACTTATGGTTGCAGGTAGAAAGGAAGAATCTTAAGAGGCAAGTCAAAGAATTGAAGGAACAAATGGAAATGGTGAAAGTTGAATTAGAGAAGAAGGGTTTGAAAATGAAGGTTATAAAGGAACCTATTGAAGCGACTCATGAAGAACCTGCTGCTAAATGAAGAGGTAACGATGAAAAACGAATCTTTTTTGTCTTATTTTATCATATCTCACCCTCAAATACACTCATGGAAATTTTCTAGGCCTAAAATCCAAATTCTGTGAAGTATGTGGGAAATTAGAAAGTTTCACAGCATGTCCCAGGCTTGAAACCTAGATTTCGCTGTGGAATTACTGAAGGTTTTTTTTGGTTCAAAACCACCAATTTTGACTTGGTTGAGGAGCACCAAAGCCTGTGTTTAAATTTTTTTGACCACAAAACACTATCCACTGGTCATAAGTAGCAGGTGTGTAACACAAGTGGCCTAAGTTGCTTCGCTACAAAATCTCGCTACGAAAGTGCCTAAAAGCTATGATTTTGTAGTAAAGTAAGTTTTTGGAAATGTCTAAAGGATAAGGAATTTTTTCAAGGTTATTTTCCATATGAAATGTCAAAGAGTATTAGAGGAGAGATTTTCTGAATGGAAACACTCATCACAAGGGTGGTTTAGAGATGCCAACTCATCATGCTGCCACATCATCAACATGACAACTCATAATCTGAATCTGTGGAATAGTTCCTAAATTCTAGCCATAATGTTTTACTGTTAAATCATGCTTTATGCCACCTCATAAGGCTAATATTTTGATAAAGCCTTTCTATGTATGGATTTTCAATAGTTATTTAAAGTAATAATGAGTGAAAGACTCCTATTAGGTTTAAAATTCTCGAAAAAAGAATTTTCTACTTTTGTAATATTCCCAATTAGCATAAGCTAGTTGGAATATTAATTTTTGTTTTGCTTCTTAGTTTGATGAATAAGAGGGTATGGAGACCAATAAATCTCCTTGGTAGGAATAAAATCACTACTAATGTGAATGGAGATCATTTTAGTGGCTTGATAAAGCACCCTTGTGTGTGAAAAGGGGATGGAGCATGTAGACTGGGTCAACCTTGACCAAATCAACGGTGTTGGTATGGAAGGAGTGGCATTCATTGTGGGATAGCACATTTTTAGAGGGAGACTCAACACATGGAAGTAGTGGCTTTAATGAGTGGGGCCCAAGGTGAGGAAGCTCACCAAGCATATAAGGAAGGGGATGACATCCATTGTGGGGAGGCTTTTTATTATTATTTTGATATGGTCTGTATGATTGTTTTCTCTCTTCAACTATTTAGCTAAGACTGCAGTGTTGTTTAGCATAAGGTGTTCCCAAGCAAGAATCCCACCTTCATCCTCGGGGGACTTCGAGTGCCTACTTAGGAGAAGTATATGTACTATATTTCCACATTCTGACATCAGGCCAAGCTCCATATTTCTTCTACAACACATTTTATACAGAGGGTTGTTCTGTGTTGCAGGGTGCATCATTGGAGAGTTGATTTGGGTGATTTCTGAGGTATATTTCATTGGAGGAATGTTTCCTTCCATTGGGAGGCTAGTAAGGAAGGCCCTTTAGCCTTATTGTAGCATTTGGCACCATGCCACACTATCACTTTCCCCTACAATGCAGTTTCAGTCTTGGACTATGTTATTTAGGGAGGAGATGTAGGGGTGGTTTTAGTACACCATTTGGAGAGAAGGTTTTCCAGTGAAGGGATCACCCTTTCATCTGGAGAGTCTATTGAAGGAGGCGTAATTCTTTGTTATATCATATCAGCCACATCTTTCCAGCTGTTTAGTTGTAGTGAATCTTCAGCCCTAGGGCTTTGGTTCATTTCTCATATATTGGTGTATTTTCTGAAAACCCTCTTGGGTTCTTATGGGAGGCTGTTATAGAGCCTTGATCTTCATGCATATTATCTTTTGAGGCATATATCAGCCATTTTTATCATTGTATGTTCATATGTTATAGCAGTGCTCTTATGACTGTGATGTAGTAGTCTTCCGACATTTTGGTATGGTAGCAGTACCTCATTCTTGAGGGGATTCACTTATTGGAGGCTTGTTAGCTCATGTGTATGATTTGTGCCCCATTATATTCCACTTCTTTGCTGCTATTATGATGAATTTAAAAAGGTTTGTTGAAGACACATAAAGGAAGTGGACTCAGACTGTTACTGAATTCAGGAACAGAAAAGAAACATAACAGGACAAAGGTCAATACATAATAGAAAGAGTGCATCTGACAGAGAGAAGCATCGGCCAAGGAGCAACTTAAATTCAAAGAGGAAGGATATTTGTGTCCCTATGAAATTAAATCATATGAGAAGTTTGTCTTGCATGTATACCCTACGGAGGAAATCATGTGTATGGATTTGTTCTCGTGATACTGGCTGGTGGAGAATGTATTGCATTGATTGGTTCAATTCTCATACCTAATGTTCAAAACTCTTGAATTCATTCCCCTCATAAAGCTGAAGTCAAGAGAATTCAATCTCTATCCTAATGGTAGAGAAAATCTATTTAAAGATAACTACATTTGTTCATTGTTATTGGAAATCCTACCGGCATAGACTACAAGAAGGATAGTAACCTGCATCTACCTTGGAATCAAGAACTAACTGGAAGGAAAAAGGTAGAATGTGAAAAAGGGAAGGACTTATGGAACCTTGAGCTATACAACTACAAGGAGGAACAGCATGTTACCGCTTTCATCGCACTTCACTTCGATGGCAAGCTGTATTCAGAGGGGAGCGACCTGGAATGGGCTTTACACGCCAAATTTAATGCATTTCACAAAACCGCTTTACCACGGGCTAGTACATCACGCATTATTGTTCGGACCCAGGATGCCAAGCGAGCATCGAAGGTTGGCCGTTGATCAGGGGAAGGTTTCACTAACGATGGTCAGATGAGGAATATGCACGCAGATTAACCAAAGTACTATGCCATCACATGATTAACATTCAGACGAGGTCGAAGGAGCATGTTTATATGTCAGCGTTGATCCTGAAGTCATGGTCTAACTAAGGATCTGGATTGACTTGCTATTTTGACGCATCTATGGTGCAATGACATTTATTTATGTGGGCCCCAGCTTTAAATAATATTGATTAAGCCGTTGATTATGCATGGGCCGATCCAAAGGTCTATTTTAAAGGCTATTTGATAATAATATTTAATATCAAATCTACTAATTTGATAATGAAAATTCCAAGAAAAGAAGAATACTACCGGGCCGTTGGATGGTTTTGACTCATGGTTTTACTAAAGGCAACCATATATGAGAAGAGAAGACGAGCAGTATGTGTAAGGGTGATGAAATGCACAAATTTATAATATCTATATGATGAACTTCATTAATTGGATAAATATGAATCTACTATGCACCTAGCGGATATGATCTAGAAACGATGAATTTAACTTCCACGATCGGGCAAAACAAATGATGAAGACTCGGTTGAAGTCCGAGAAGAAATCAAGAAATCTGGTGAATCTAAGGGCTGAATCTTCTATACAGAGTGGAAGCATCCTACCACAAACTGTGAAAATCGTAGTTAGAGCTCCTTCCAAAGAGGTATCGGAGAACGAAAAAGGTTGTAGCCTCTTCTACGTGGGTGCCTCTGCTGTCGTGGTTCCAGACCAAAGATAAATGTAAGCAGTTTTCTTTATAATAAAAACAGACCAAGATTACAACATCTGCGGGTCGCGACTCAATTGGGTTTCCACCTTTAAATAATCGTAGGTTATATAAGTACTTATGGTTGATGAAGTTTGTTATGTTATTTTTTTCATGCTTAACAGCTTACTAAACATCTAATGAATGAATTGATGCAATAAGATCTCCTCTGACATGCCGTTGGATTCAGAATGTAACATATAGTTTTAAAGGGAAGGAAAAGTAAAATTTCAACAACAATATTGATTCACCCCTCTGCAGATTTTCCCAAAATTCAGAATAAAGGTGTCCTTCCGGGTGCTTAAATGCCAGAAGATCAAGTGATGAGCAATCAAGATGAATGACTGATGTTCTTTAACAAAACAATTTAATCTTCCTGAAAAACAAGGATGAGGATCCGATTTTCACTTCTGTATAGATAAGGTACCGTTGAACAAGGATATCAATATCCACCAGAGGTACCAACGATCCACCTGAAAGAAAGAATTAGAAACAAATGCAAAAGTGTCACGCTCTATTGGAGTGTCTAACTGAACAAAATTTGCCGGCCCATGTACCAATACAAAGAAAGGAAATATGGACAAATCATTCGAAGGCGTGATGCAAAGGTAAAAGTGCTAAACCTAAACTCGTATCCAATATGAGAATCTAAAAATTGATAATGAGGAGAGCATTGCCAATTTATTTTACGCCTTGATGATATTGTAAATCAAATATGAGAAACTGGAGAAACAATAACTGACGATTGGTTGAGAAAATTTTAAGATCACTAACGGTAAAATTTGAGTCAAAAGCCAAGTTTTTGAAGAAGCAGATCTTAAAATTTTATCAGTGGTGGCAACTTTGCATACTAATCAACATATGAAATGAAGAGGATCATTCAATGTTAGCGCTAGAGCTTCTACAAAATGGAAGGAAGTAAAAACTGTATGACGTAGGATATTATCTCAAGGTTATGTAAACTTTGTAAAGAAACTTCAACTCAAATGATCTATTTAGAGGTAAGCTCTTCAAATGTTTTTATTGTGAAGAAAGCACATTATGTTGCTAAATGTCCTCATAAATAAACACATAAAAGTAATAAGGAAAGAAGAAATAAGAACGGTTTTATACTGAAATACTATACTCATGAAGACAAGTGATGGGTTAATTGATAGAGGAAGAATGTGAACAAGATCTTAGACTTTGCAGCATTTGAAAGAATCTAGAGAAGAAAAGGATACTTAGAGGACAATTATTTTCTTGATGAAAACAATCAACTCAAAATATGCTTAGAAGAGAGTAAAATAACCATAGAGACTCAAAATCAGCTTGAAGAAAAGGAGAAACAATAAATGAGAAATAGAGTAAAATAGTAAAGCCTAAGAAAAGAACTTGAGAAAGTAAAGACTCGAATCTTAGATTTCAAAGGGGACTGGTAAACCTGATGAGATTATCAAGGTACAACATTCTCCCTTATAAAGACAAAGTCTTGGATATATCGATATTCTCAAGCCAAGACTAAATTATCTATTAAAGTACGCATCACGATATACAACATGTCAGCTACCAACAAGGGAATACACCAGTAGGTAAAGAAGATCATCTCTAATTCAAAGAACACTAAATGTATCATCTTTCAAAGAAACACCAATCAACAAAAATTCAAGAAGGAGATTTTATGATCGTGAGAAATTTTCTTCAATGGACAATGTTTCATGTCACAATTTTGGTCATAAAGTTGTTCAACAATGTGGTGCATATAAAACCATCATGAAAATAAAGGCAGGATTGATATTGAAGAAGAAGAATACTTATAACAAATTTTCCTTCAAAATGAAGTTGAATGTGCCTATTGCAATAACTTTGTCCATGAAGAATCTGAATGCGTTAAAGTTCAACCAAGAACATGTCTTTCCAAGCTCCAGCATAGAAAAAGAAGGAATTATTAAAGTTGAAAATTGTGGCATAGCTTTATTTTCAGAAATGAAGAAACCAATGGTACATCGGGATAAGGGATGTCAAGACACATGACAGTGATAAAAACCAACTTCTTGTATATAAGGTTTGCAGTGGAAAAAGAATGCTACATTTGGAAATGATATCAGTGTCATTGGGTGAAAAGGGTCCGTTTTCAAAAAGAAAAGGTGAAAGAATAGTCATGTATGTATGGATTGTTACAACTTGTTAAGTGTAAATAAATGTGTGATCAAGGAATCAAGCGTCTTTAGTCTAAAGAATGTGTGGTACGGATCTTGATACAAAACACCAGGTAAGGAAAGAGTCTACAACCTTGCATGTATTAAAATCAGAAGAACAATGTTTGAGTAAATTCGAAAATCGGGCTATGGAATTGTATAGTTGGGGCATTTGAGCTTCAAATCAACAGCAGAATTTAAAGTTGTTCGTGATCTTCCCAATATTACTCTACGTGAAAATATCATATGCAAATCTTGCCAATTCAGTTGTTCAGAGCAATTTAATGCCAAGGAAGGATCATCAAGTGCTTCCTCAACTCATTCATACCTATTACATGTGGACCTATGAGGAAAATTTCACCAATGTGAAGAATACTATATCTTATTCATTGATGATTTCTTCTCTAGAATGTGTTGGATTGGGCTGATTAAACACAAAGATGAAGCATTTGAGAAATTTCAGATCTTCAAAGCACCGGTTGAGAAATAACAGATCTAAAATCAAGTGTCTTAGGATTCCACTGGTGAGGAGAATATACATCCAGAAGAATGCCCTTTGAATTTTGTGAACAACATGGCATAAAAGACAGCTGTAGCCGGCACTCCACAACGTACGATGAAAGGGGTAGAATGAACAAAACAAATTAACAAATACAGAGCTTATGCTTTATGATTCCGTAACACCCGATACATTTTGGGGAGAAGGTAAGACATACAACAAGAAATATTCTTAACAAGGCACATGTTTGTGTAAATAGTGATAAACTCCATATGAACTCCGACATGGTAACTCTCCTACCAGAAGAATTTTAGAATTTTTGGAAGCAGCGTTTTATCAAAATACATGAAAAATTGGCAAGTTTGAACTCCAGAAAGGGGATGAAGAATATTTTGTTACTCCTCTAGAGAGGGTATATAAATGTTACAATAAAAGACTTCTAAGATTGTTGAATGTATAGATGTTGTTATTGATGAGTTCAAGAAATCTATAAAGAAGAAAAACAAACAATAAAATGAAGATGATGATGATGACATATATCCTCTACATCAAATAGTAATGATAAAATAGTGAAACCTACGAAGAACCCAAAGATGATTTCATTCAGCATCAAACTAGATATAAAACAAAGAATCATCCAGAATTCCCAAATTTGGGAGAACAGTGGATCGTGTGTACAAACAAGAAGCACCTCAGGGGATCTCTGTTAACTGCATTTCTCAACGTACATTGAACCTCACAATGTCACCAAGCTAGCAAAGATGAATGTTGATCAAGCCATGAATGAAGAGCTTGATCAAATTGAAAAGAATCACACTGGAATTAGTGAATAAGACCTCATGACAAAAATGTCATTGGAACTAAATGGATATTAAAAAAAAAGTTAAATGAGAATGGGATGTTATAAGAAGTAAAGTTAGACTTGTTTGTAAGGCGTCTACCAAGATGAAAAGGTATAGACTTTCGAAGAAACTTTTGTTCCTCAGAAATGCATTCTTAAAGCCATAAGAAATGTTTCTTGTTTCTTCTGCTTCCAACAAAGCTATAAAATGATGTTAGCCATTCTTTCAATGGAGATCTAGAAGAATAATTTAGAAACAAACTGTGTGATTCATTTTGGGAAATGATGAAAATATGTTTGTAGATCAAAAGGCTCTATATGGTCTCAAACAAGCTCCAAGGGCATTATCGTCTTTATCAAATATCTTCATCAACAAGGATTTTCAAAGGTCTCATTACAGCAATTACACAAAATCAAAATAACAAACTATTGATTGTGGTTGTATATGTTGATGATATCATTTTGAAGTAATGAAGAGCTATGAGCTCTAAATTTTCTTCTAATATGCAAAATAAGAATTTGAAATGTCTTTACTTGGGGGAACTTAACATTCTTTTTCTTGGTTTGCAAGTGCAACAAGCAACAGATGGCATATTCTTTTAATACAAGAAAAATATCTTAAGCAAATCTTGAAGAAGTATGGCATGGAAGATTGTAAACCTCAGTAGCACCAATGATAACTGATGTAATCTCACTTAATGATGATTTACCTGAATCAACGTATAGATCTATGATAGGGAAGTCTACTTTATCTCATCAGACAAGACTCGCATTATAATGTAGTTGGGATTGTTGGACGATTCCAAGCTAATCCAAAGAGTCTCACCTTCAGCCGTGAAAAGAATATTCAAATATCTATTGAACTCAAGACTTTGACTATGGTATCCAAAGAATACCGATCTTACTATGCATACACCGATGCGATTACTAGAAATGTTGATGATCGGAAAAGCACCCGCAGGTGCATTCATAAATTTAGCACATCTTGGTTTAGCAAGAAGCAGTCATTGCCTTATCTACGCTGGTATAATATGTGGCTGCATCATGTCGCACTCCAACTCGATGATGTAAACCTTACAAGACTTTCAAATCAAATTTTCTACCTCCTATCTCCATTATGTGTGACAATACAAGTGCCATCAAAACATCTCAAAGAATCCCAGTGCATCTCCCAAGACCAAGCACATTCCTATCAAATATCACTTCTTATGTGAACAAGTGCTTGCATGTGAAATTGGAGTATACCCCTCTTAAAGAACAAGCTGCTGATATATTACCAACCTCTACCCAAGGAAGGCTCTAATATCTCGTGACAGGAATCAAGAGGTTCGACATGCGTAGGATCAGATCTACTTAAATACATAAGACAAATTGGTTGTGAGGTGCTCAATGCAATGTGCTAAGGGGAGCATTGGTCATATGAAAGGATGCATTATTGCATTTATAAGTCATTTTTTTATATTATATTTACAAGATGATTCTGGGAGCATGGTATCATTGTTCAAAGAGAAATTTAAGAATTTTCTTTATAATAAAAATTGAAGATCGATTATAGTATCTAAGGGTTTTCCCGAATTGGTTTCAACGAAATACTGGTATGTGTTATTTATGGTTGATGGTTTATTCTGTTATTGCTCATGCTTTAATGTTTACTTCAAACATCCGATGAATGAATGATGCACAAGATTCACATACAAGTTGGATTCAGACAACATATGTTTTAAAGGGAAGGAAAATATAATTCTACTACTTCTAAATACTAATTCACCCCCCCTCTCGCATTTTTTCCCAACAGATCCATATCTGCCTCTCATATTTATGTAATTGATATTCATCAGCGATTTCCATTTGTCTTGTAATAGTTTCTTCCTATTCTGGGATATATATGAGGACACCAATACCAAATTTATGACCAAGCCATTATGTCATCATAAGAGATCATCTCACAAATAGAGAGAAGAGGTATCTCAAAAGAAACCAAAGGCATGATTATACACATGATAAAAAGAAGACAAGGGTGAAACTCCCTTTATCAGAGAAGATGAGGAGACAGAAGCTCTAAGCTTCTTCGAACTATGAAAGATATCAGAAGAGAGATAAAGGATATGAGGATGGATAGACACAAAGAATCCTTAAAGGGCTTCTACATGGTGAATTCCCATCATTTCACAATCGGGAGTGATCAACTGCATGCAGCCAAATGCTCTACAATGCCCAAGACTTTGTAGTGGGAAATGAGGGTTGCAGAACAAGAAAATCTTGAAGACTATTTGAGTATGTGTCTCAATCTCGAGATTCAGCACTATTTGAGTTTCAAGAGTTCCCCCACAGATCAAGGATAATAGGATACCTCGACATCACAATAGGGAGGTGGAGGATTCATGCTGCACTGATCTACACCGACTATATGTTTTTTTTCAATTCCAACTTGTAATTGTACCACTACCAAATCATGGGTAGAGAAGCTTGGGACATATACGTCCAAATTGGGACCAATTACAGAGATGGAGGCCATCAAATAACAACGTTGCACCTTGGAGGTGTTATACATGATTGGTGGTTTACGTCTTCTAAGACAGTCATGTTAAATGGGACGAAGATATTCATAGTTCAGCGTTGAGGCTGGTGGAGAGGTTTGAACGAAGAGATATGAAGGCACTTATGGGCTATCTAAGTTCAAACAGAGGTAATCTAGAAACTTATATTTCAATTTTTAAACTTTTGTTATGGTTCCCGATGACCAAGTAAAAGAAAGAGGGTTCCATATGTTTATTGATGGGCTATTAGCTGCACCTCTTACATGTATTGTTTAAATTTAATGTCCTAATACCTTCAAGATCATTTAAAGGGCTAGAGATCTACAAGATGCCTTACCAAAAGCAAAGGTAAATTTCACAAATCCCACTTTCCATCAAAGGGAAAATATGAGAAGGCTCCTCCTTCAAAGGAGAGCTAAAAAAAGTACCCCAGAGGATGATGTCCTAAGAGATCTAAGAGAGTAGCTTTTCTTCATGCCAAGAATCAAGGGTAACTAACATAAGGAACAGAGTACACTATATAGTGGTCTGAGATGAGACAAGAAGAAGAACCAGATGAGGTCATAAACACTAGATAAGAAGAGAGATCCACCACCACTGAGAGGGTTTGTTGATTATTCCACTGAGGCCTAGATCATTGAGAAGGAGGTCATACTGACCTTGAGGTGGCTAGAGGTTATATTCAAGATCTAAGGGTTTTAATTTTGATTGACAAGTGGGGCTACCCAAAATTTATCAATGCCCAAATAGTGCAAAGAGAGCCAATAATTCAATTGATGAGATTTTTCGGCTATCCCAGAAGATAGAACTATGCAAATAAGATGTGAATTATGTTCCATATCTATCCTAGCTACCATGGGACATATACGTTGAGGATCACTCTCTGGCTGATATACCCGACACCAATGTGATATCAGGTAGTGGTTGATTATCTCTGGTAAAATTACACATTGGAGAATTTGCGATGGAATAATGAGAAAGAGGGAAAATTAGATGATTAGGGGTAATGCATTACATATCCTCATTAAACAACCTACAATGTAAACTCAGCTAATATCATAGTGGAAGCAAGGAACTAACAATCCCATCATGTATGTAGATGACTTTACCATGGACATTATTTTTAGTGTATGATCACTGGGAGGCTACTGACAAGAGTTGCAGTACTGTCTTTACAACATGGTGTTGCACCACTAGCAGATCTAGGAGGAGTGGGAAGATCAAGAGGTCATGGTACAACGCAGTACCTCTACACACATACCCACTCACTACATATTGTTGAGAGAGGATGTAGCAAGGATGGAGCATGGCACTATCAGCTTTGTGCAAGGAGACTCTACCTTGGTTTTGAGGCCTGGGAAGATGTTCTCACTTGGAAGAAATCTTCCACACGTGTAGTAGAGGATGGTGGCCACTCCATGCATGCATTGTCAAACTCAGAATTTTTGGATAGGTGATATCTTCCATCGGAGAATAACCTCCAAAGCTCTGAACTTTACTTGAGCATGAAGCAGAGGAGCACCAGAGGAGGATAGTATTCTGGCATGCGACTTTGGCATGGGAGATGTCAAAGAGGATGGCAAAATTACATGACATATGCTTTATATGGTAGATCATCAATGATGCCACTAGCGGGAGGATGGATCCTATTGTAAATCCTGCTAGTTGGTGATTATTCCAAGGATTTACATGTATTGTTTGAGAACATATACTGGGGAAGACAGATATTCAATAAGAGATGGGCCATCTTAATATCGTGAGTAGGATCGCTTTAGGTTTAAACGTGAAGTTACACTTTGAGAATCAGTAGAATTTTTATATTAGGTTCAATAACTTCTTCGGTTCGTCAACTTGATTCATGAATAATAAAGACACTTAATCTACAGCAAAAAACAAAATTTTTGTCGAGATCAAAACCTAAGAATTAAAATTTGTCGAATTTATAAAAAAGTTTACCGAATTTTACTTTTAAAATAGTTCAATAACTATTTTTTATAAACAAATCGGCCATGGGCGATATAGCGCGGTTTACCAGCTATTGTTACGGCTGCTTACTATTTACAAGAGTTCATTGTTCGCCGGGTGTTCCGCTCCGTCCAACTTGCCCGCCTCTCACAAGCTCGAGTTCAATTGCCTATCCCAGCCCGCGCTTTTCCGCTACTGTTCGGCTCCGCCTGGTATATTGCCCTGTCTGTCGTCCGGGTATATTCGTCTCAATTTCGTAAAATGGCACCAGAGTTTCCGATTTCAAAGGTGTTTATTGTTTAACAAAATGGTGACATTTAATGGAGGTTAATTCAGTTAGATAAGAATAAAAACCCAAATATCAGCAGAAAAATATCTGTCTATGCATTGGGATGGACTTGGGTACTTTGGTTTGTAATAAATTTATAGGCAGTGAGCGCATTCTGGTTTATTCGAACATTGGATAAATTTTCGTTATCCTTATTTTGTTAAATGATAAAACTGTAACTTAGATTCAAGAAATTCTCAGCTGTCAACGAGATGCATTCAACTGCAAATGAGATATATATCATCATTTATTTTATTTCATTTTTTCATATTGTTTAGCTGCTTCCAATCTTTCTTGTTGCGTGCTTTTTCTGGTTGTGGTTTTTTATTTTGGTCGAGCTCTTAACAGCCCTGTCTTGACATTAAACTTCACATTTTGAAATCTTGATGTTTATTAAAAATTCATAAGCAATATTTCACTATATTCAAATGAAGCACATACTATATGTTTGTGCAATTTTAATATTATTATTGGTAGTGGAGAATCAACTCCACAGTTAAAAGAAAAAACCTTTAGTGTCTGTAGTGCTTTGGATGTTCACATGAAGCAATTTCCTCCACGACCATGCAATAGGCTTTCACAGAATTGGTTTGGACCTATAGGCTTTCATTATAGTGATTAATTAGTAGTGAGCCTTCGATAAATTATGATTCGAATTAGATCCTCGAATATTTAAAACAAGGTGAGGAGTTTAAGCCATGCAGAAGTATAGATATAGAAAACATGAAGAGGTTTGTTGTTCCATGTTGTAATACTTTAATAATAGTATCTTTGTTATGATGTTAAGGAGTTTTAACTCTGCTTAGGTATAGATATGGAAAGAATGAAGAGTTCTATTGTTTCATTTCGTTGTTATGATAGTCAGGAAATATTGCTTATATTTAGTAGTTTTTCTATATCTGTTTGTTATGCCTAACTATGTTAGAATTCTATATCTGTTTTGTTATGCCTAACTATGTTAGAATTAGACATATGTGACAACATTGATTCTTTGATGATGATTTATATTAACATTAGTGTTATGATGTATACATGTATGGATTTTTTATTATTTAGAAATATCATGTTATGATGTGATTTATGATGATGTGGTGTTGTTATGATATTTTATGAAATTGATTAAGGTGATGATAGTGATGATGCATATACATTGGTATTTTTGATAGAAAAATATGTTACTGGTGGAAATTTTGGTTCATGTAATAATGAGGATGCCTATCCTATCCTCTACAAGAGCATAAAGGGCCTTTGGAAAGGTAAAGAATTATGAAAAATAATCTTGAAAGTTATCTTGAGAAAAATGGTAGAAGGAAAAAAGGTTGTAATTCACTTTTACCTTGTTCTTGATACTTGTAAAGTCACCCTTAAGCTTGAACTAACCCTAGCAAGATTAAGGGAAAACTAAGAGACAAACCTTGAAGTGATGACAAAGGAAGTTTCCTATCTCCATTCTCTAGGCTTGTCACAATTGTCCTTGTTTAGATTGTGATTTGAGATTATGTATTCTTGGTTCCTATATTGTTGACTATATCTTGGTTCCACAAAACAACAATGTTTTAGTTATTTGGTGACTCTTTATTTCCTTTATTTTGTTTTCTCAAGGAAGATATTTGGTGGTTATTTTTTCTTAATATTAAGCCTCTCATGCCTTCTGTAGACCTTCGGAACTTGAGTTTTTTGTTTAAGCTCTTGGACACCTACAATCTTGCAATTGTGAATCTTCTCTATTTTCATCTTGCTTCTTTTCTAAGTACAAAATGGCCTTGAGAAATATACTTTGTTTCCCTGTTGTACACCTTACGAGTTCAAGTTTTCAGTTTTTTACATTATTTTTTATCCTTTAAGCTCTTGGACACCTAGAATCTTGTAATTGTGAATTTCTCGTGCTTCCATGTTGTAGCTTTTCTAAGGACAAACTTGACAAAGAAATATGCTTTGGTTCCTCGTTGGAGACCTTGGGAGCTAAATTATTTTTATTTTATTTTATTTTATTCCTTTTTCTTACACCTCTTTGACACCTAGAATTTCGCAATCGTGAATTTCCTTAACTTTCATCTTGCAGTTTTTCTAAGAAGTAGCACAAAGGACAACCAAATCATTTGGGTTATATGTAGATAAAATGTAACAGCCTAACCCTTGCCATCAGTGGGGATTTGGTTGGTTGGTAAATTGATGGTGCTTGTTGGTTTCTACATATGTGTTATTTCCTTATTATTTAGATGGTTTCAAAGATGGATTATTAATTATTGTTTCATTAAATTGCAGAATATTCAAGACTTTATGTATATTTATACTGATATTGAAAGAAATACTTTTTGGATAGATCTCTATTTCCCATAGTATCATAGATTTAAACCCCATATTACATTGGAGTTAAAACAAATATATAATTTTTGTTTTCACATTTAGCTAGATGATTATTTCACATCCAAATTCATATTTCAAGTAATATTTAATTTTTTTGAATTTATTACAAATCTAGCATACTGCAATGCTTTTCTTTGGAGAAACATTTGGGTCGATTTTGGTCAATTCTCTTTTGTTGGACATGTACTTGATGCTCATGTTTGAATGGTACATACTATAGAATGATATCTCCATGTTGGCTCTGGTTGAGTTGATATGTTTTTTGATTGATTGATGTATGATATTTTAAAGTTTTTTTTCCTTATCTTGATATTTTAAAGACATAAAAGGAAAGAAGATTGAAATGGTTTATGATTGTTTAATTAACTAACATTTATTGCAATACATTAGGAATAGATAATTGGGCGGAAACGTGAAGCATCAAAAAGTTTAAAAGAATTTTTGAAAAAAAATTTACACCCCAAATCTTAAACTGTGTAAGAAAGAAACTTATAATTTCAATGTTCTTATTTAGAAATTTTCATTGAATGTTTAAAGTTCCATTTTCTTTTTCTTTCAACTATGTTGAATTTAGTTTTTAGTTATATTTTTAATGTTAGAAAAAATAACTATTTATTTCATGTGTAATTAGATTAGTGATTTCATGTGTTAGGGTTGTGGATTCAGGCATTGAAACAACACCATTATATTTCAAATTTAAAAATGATGGTTTAAGTCCTAGGTAGCTTAGAATCCTACTTGTTTTCAAAATAAGGATGCACTCCCATTTGATTCTCACGGATAGGTTGTAATCATGAGGCTCTCGCTCAAGAGTGGACCTTCGCAAAATCTTGTGAGGTCTTGTCACAAACAAAACCATCAAACTGAAAACACATCATTTTTCTCCTTCAAAGAAAAAAAAATTCACATCATGTGAATATGTCCATGTACTCTTACATATTGGTGTACAAAACCATCAACCAAACACAAGTCGACAAAACATGCCTCTTCAAACAACCGACTTTAAGTCAAATAATAGAGCTCATGTACAAATTTCCATATTTGTTGCATTTAAGTGTGTCTAACAAAACTCTACTTTCAACATCTTGCTTCATGCAACATGCACCATACTTTGAATTTGCAAAGAAATTCATGAAACATCAAAATACATGCTAGGCCTTAATTGGATAAGAAATCTAACCATATGTCAGCAAACCATTTCAATGGCGCTTCTTTTTCTTTCAAATATGTTGAATTTAGTTTTTAGTTATATTTTTAATGTTTGAGAAAATAACTATTTATTTCATGTGTAATTAGATTAGTGATTTCATGTATTAGGGTTGTGGATTCAGGCATTGAAACAACACACCATGATATTTCAAATTTAAAAATGATGGTTTGAGTCCTAGGTAGCTTAGAATCCTACTTTTTTTCAAAATAAGGATGCACTCCCATTTGATTCTCACGAATAGGTTGTAATCATGAGGCTCGCTCAAGAGTGGACTCGCAAAATCTTGTGACGTCTTGTCACAAACAAACCATCAAACCGAAACACATCATGCAAGAAACATAAATTGCCGACACATCATTTTCTCCTTCAAAGAAAAAAAAAATCACATCATGTGAATATGTCCATGTACTCTTACATATTGGTGTACAAAACCATCAACCAAACAAGTTGACAAAACATGCCTCTTCAAACAACTGACTCTGAAGACAATTAATAGAGCTCATGTACTTTCAACATCTTGCTTCATGCAACATGCACTGGATACTTTGAATTTGCAAAGAAATTAATGAAACATCAAAATACATGCTAGGCCTTAATTGGATAAGAAATCTAACCATTTGTCAGCAAACCATTTCAATGACGCTTCTTTTTCTTTCAACTATGTTGAATTTAGTTTTTAGTTATATTTTTAATTTTGGAGAAAATAACTATTTATTTCATGTGTAATTAGATTAGTGATTTCATGTGTTAGGGTTGTGGATTCGGGCATTGAAACAACACCATTATATTTCAAATTTAAAAATGATGGTTTGAGTCCTAGGTAGCTTAGAATCCTACTTGTTTTCAAAATAAGGATGCACTCCCATTTGATTCTCACGAATAGGTTGTAATCATGAGGCTCTCGCTCAAGAGTGAACCTTCGCAAAATCTTGTGACGTTTTGTCACAAACAAAACCATCAAACTGAAAAAACATCATTTTTCTCCTTCAAAGAAAAAAAAATTCACATCATGTGAATATGTCCATGTACTCTTACATATTGGTGTACAAAACCATCAACCAAACACAAGTTGACAAAACATGCCTCTTCAAACAATTGACTTTTAAGTCAAATAATAGAGCTCATGTACAAATTTCCATATTTGTTTCATGTAAGTGTGTCTAACATTTAACTCTACTTTCAACATCTTGCTTCATGCAACATGCACCATACTTTGAATTTGCAAAGAAATTCATGAAACATCAAAATACATGCTAGGCCTTAATTGGATAAGAAATCTAACCATTTGTCAGAAAACCATTTCAATGGCGCTTCTTTTTCTTTCAACTATGTTGAATTTAGTTTTTAGTTATATTTTTAATTTTGGAGAAAATAACTATTTATTTCATGTGTAATTAGATTAGTGATTTCATGTGTTAGGGTTGTGGATTCAGGCATTGAAACAACACCACTATATTTCAAATTTAAAAATGATGGCTTGAGTCCTGGGTAGCTTAGAATGCTACTTGTTTTCAAAATAAGGGTGCACTCCCATTTGATTCTCACGGATAGGTTGTAATCATGAGGCTCTCGCTCAAGAGTGGACCTTCGCAAAATCTTGTGACGTCTTGTCACAAACAAAACCATCAAACTGAAAACACATCATTTTTCTCCTTCAAAGAAAAAATAAATTCACATCATGTGAATATGTCCATGTACTCTTACATATTGGTGTACAAAACCATCAACCAAACACAAGTTGACAAAACATGCCTCTTCAAACAACTGACTCTTAAGTCAAATAATAGAGCTCATGTACTTTCAACATCTTGCTTCATGCAACATGCATCATACTTTGAATTTGCAAAGAAATTCATGAAACATCAAAATACATGCTAGGCCTTAATTGGATAAGAAATCTAACCATTTGTCAGCAAACCATTTCAATGGCGCTTCTTTTTCTTTCAACTATGTTGAATTTAGTTTTTAGTTATATTTTTAATTTTGGAAAAAATAACTATTTATTTCATGTGTAATTAGATTAGTGATTTCATGTGTTAGGGTTGTGGATTCAGGCATTGAAACAACACCATTATATTTCAAATTTAAAAATGATGGTTTGAGTCCTAGTTAGCTTAGAATCCTACTTGTTTTCAAAATAAGGATGCACTCCCATTTGATTCTCACGGATAGGTTGTAATCATGAGGCTCTCGCTAAAGAGTGGACCTTCGCAAAATCTTGTGACGTCTTGTCACAAACAAAACCATCAAACTGAAAACACAAAAAATCACATCATGTGAATATGTCCATGTACTCTTACATATTGGTGTACAAAACCATCAACCAAACACAAGTTGACAAAACATGCCTCTTCAAACAACTGACTCTTAAGTCAAATAATAGAGCTCATGTACAAATTTCCATATTTGTTGCATTTAAGTGTGTCTAACATAAATCTACTTTCAACATCTTGCTTCATGCAACATGCACCATACTTTGAATTTGCAAAGAAATTCATGAAACATCAAAATACATGCTAGGCCTTAATTGGATAAGAAATCCAACCATTTGTCAGCAAACCATTTCAATGGCGCTTCTTTTTCTTTCAACTATGTTGAATTTAGTTTTTAGTTATATTTTTAATGTTGGAGAAAATAACTATTTATTTCATGTGTAATTAGATTAGTGATTTCATGTGTTAGGGTTGTGGATTCAGGCATTGAAAAAACACCATTATATTTCAAATTTAAAAATGATGGTTTGAGTCCTAGGTAGCTTAGAATCCTACTTGTTTTCAAAATAAGGATGCACTCCCATTTGATTCTCACGAATAGGTTGTAATCATGAGGCTCTCGCTCAAGAGTGGACCTTCGCAAAATATTGTGATGTCTTGTCACAAACAAAACCATCAAATTGAAAACACATCATGCAAGAAACATAGCTCACTGACATATCATTTTTCTCCTTCAAAGAAAAAAAATCACATCATGTGAATATGTCCATGTACTCTTACATATTGGTGTACAAAACCATCAACCAAACACAAGTTGACAAAACATGCCTCTTCAAACAACCGACTCTTAAGTCAAATAATAGAGCTCATGCACTTTCAACATCTTGCTTCATGCAAGGCACCATACTCTTGAATTTGCAAAGAAATTCATGAAACATCAAAATACATGCTAGGCCTTAATTGGATAAGAAATCTTTAACCATTTGTCAGCAAACCATTTCAATGGCGCTTTCTTTTTCTTTCAACTATGTTGAATTTAGTTTTTAGTTATATTTTTAATGTTAAGAGAAAATAACTATTTATTTCATGTGTAATTAGATTAGTGATTTCA
Organism: Pinus albicaulis; assembly: GCA_034641835.2. Classification (NCBI taxonomy): domain Eukaryota; kingdom Viridiplantae; phylum Streptophyta; class Pinopsida; order Pinales; family Pinaceae; genus Pinus; species Pinus albicaulis. The sequence goes on from CM076581.1 coordinate 990,467,604, forward strand.
TGTGTAATTAGATTAGTGATTTCATGTGTTAGGTTGTGGATTCAGGCATTGAAACAACACCATTATATTTCAAATTTAAAAATGATGGTTTGAGTCCTAGGTAGCTTAGAATCCTACTTGTTTTCAAAATAAGGATGCACTCCCATTTGATTCTCACGGATAGGTTGTAATCATGAGGCTCTCTCTCAAGAGTGGACCTTCGCAAAATCTTGTGACGTCTTGTCACAAACAAAACCATCAAACTGAAAACACATCATTTTTCTCCTTCAAAGAAAAAAAAAATTCACATCATGTGAATATGTCCATGTACTCTTACATATTGGTGTACAAAACCATCAACCAAACATAAGTTGACAAAACATGCCTCTTCAAACAACTGACTCTTAAGTCAAATAATAGAGCTCATGTACAAATTTCCATATTTGTTGCATTTAAGTGTGTCAACATAACTCTACTTTCAACATCTTGCTTCATGCAACATGCACCATACTTTTAATTTGCAAAGAAATTCATGAAACATCAAAATACATGCTAGGCCTTAATTGGATAAGAAATCTAACCATCTGTCAGCAAACCATTTCAATGGCGCTTCTTTTTATTTCAACTATGTTGAATTTAGTTTTTAGTTATATTTTTAATGTTGGAGAAAATAACTATTTATTTCATGTGTAATTAGATTAGTGATTTCATGTGTTAGGGTTGTGGATTCAGGCATTGAAACAACACAATTATATTTCAAATTTAAAAATGATGGTTTGAGTCCTAGGTAGCTTAGAATCCTACTTGTTTTCAAAATAAGGATGCACTCCCATTTGATTCTCACGGATAGGTTGTAATCATGAGGCTCTCGCTCAAGAGTGGACCTTCGCAAAATCTTGTGACGTCTTGTCACAAACAAAACCATCAAACTAAAAACACATCATTTTTCTCCTTCAAAGAAAAAAAAATTCACATCATGTGAATATCTCCATGTACTCTTACATATTGGTGTACAAAACCATCAACCAAACACAAGTCGACAAAACATGCCTCTTCAAACAACTGACTCTCAAGTCAAATAATAGAACTCATGTACAAATTTCCATATTTGTTGCATTTAATTGTGTCAACATAACTCTACTTTCAACATCTTGCTTCATGCAACATGCACCATACTTTGAATTTGCAAAGAAATTCATGAAACATCGAAATACATGCTAGGCCTTAATTGGATAAGAAATCTTTAACCAATTGTCAGCAAACCATTTCAATGGCGCTTCTTTTTCTTTCAACTATGTTGAATTTAGTTTTTAGTTATATTTTTAATGTTGGAGAAAATAACTATTTATTTCATGTGTAATTAGATTAGTGATTTCATGTGTTAGGGTTGTGGATTCAGGCATTTAAACAACACCATTATATTTCAAATTTAAAAATGATGGTTTGAGTCCTAGGTAGCTTAGAATCCTACTTGTTTTCAAAATAAGGATGCACTCCCATTTGATTCTCACGAATAGGTTGTAATCATGAGGCTCTCGCTCAAGAGTGGACATTCGCAAAATCTTGTGACGTCTTGTCACAAACAAAACCATCAAACTGAAAACACAGATCATGCAAGAAACATAGCTCGCTGACATATCATTTTTCTCCTTCAAAGAAAAAAAAATTCACATCATGTGAATATGTCCATGTACTCTTACATATTGGTGTACAAAACCATCAACCAAACACAAGTTGACAAAACATGCCTTCTCAAACAACTGACTCTTAAGTCAAATAATAGAGCTCATGTACAAATTTCCATATTTGTTGCATTTAAGTGTGTCTAACATAACTCTACTTTCAACATCTTTCTTCATGCAACATGCACCATACTTTGAATTTGAAAAGAAATTCATGAAACATCAAAATACATGCTAGGCCTTAATTGGATAAGAAATCTAACCATCTGTCAGCAAACCATTTCAATGGCGCTTCTTTTAGTTGCACTTCATCATGTGAATCATCTTGACCTTCATCGATTATGAAATCCTCTTTTCCATTCTTCTTTTCATTTTTTATATCCCCTCTTTGATAACCATAATATCTTGAAATGGAGCTAGCCAACTCAAATATAGTATTGCAAATCCCTGGCTAAGCTAGATGAGGATTACATATGGTCTTGAATGAGCATTTGGACTCTTTAGATATGCGTACCAATTTTTTTCATATAACACAAAAAATAGATTATTTAATTTACAAATGTCACATAAAATTCATATTTATCTCATGGGCCTTCAACTTAAATTATATAATCGTTTGACCCCCAGAAATGTCATTCAATACCTCAAAATGACTCCAAAAGGTTTTAGACCTGAATTCTCCACCCCCCATTAAAATGACCCTCCAAGTTGATTCTTTCAGTTTTTTCACTCTATAAGCATTAACGTACGATTATGCATGATGGAGAATCTCTAGCGCTTTCCCTTGTTAATATATTTAATAATCTCAATATTTATTTAAAAGTATCAATAGTATTTCGACCATGAGATTTGAACAATGTGATGTCGTCGAAATACTATTGATACTTTAAATAAATATTGAGATTATTAAATATATTAACAAGGGAAAGCGCTAGATATTCTCCATCATGCATAATCGTATGTTGGATTCGGTGATAATTGTCTCCATATTTTGGCTTTCTGACCCGCAAAACATAATTATTTTACAAGGGAGGGAAGGAGGGATGATCACATTGACTTGCTTGATGACATGTCTATGAAGATTAACTACCTCGAGAACTATTTTTTTGCGTAGGGAAAGAGACACATTCCCATGTCTGAGCATGAAAATGTTCTTTGATATTTTTAATGCCTCTAGTGTTTACTTCTACAAGTTCTATAGGCAGAGTCTATAAAGGGCCACGTAGCCTCTGGATCTCATCTTTTATGAAAGGTGACATATCTAGTAAATTCCCCTGCAGTCAATCTCTGGAATGGATCTAAATAGAAGTTCTTCATTTTAATATCCTTTAAACACAACAACTTTAAGGTAAACTATGTACATGTTCCATTCATCATGAACACAAACCTCACAAGCCTCCTTGGCTTTGGAGCATTTTCCATGTTTTCCATAACCAAGACCCAAATAATTAGGCCCTTCTTGAAGAACATTTGGCTCAACTATGCCTTGTACATGCTTGTCTTTAAAACCCTTTACTTTCATAGCACATTTTCATCAAAAATTTGGACCTTGTTCCTCTAATGTCTCTAATGTCTCTCAAAAGCACGTACACATTCATTTTCATAGGAAATTGAAGGTAGAAACCAATAGCTAATTCTTCTAACTAACCTTGACTAAAATGAGCTAAATTGTACTTTGATACGAACTTGATTTAAATTGTCCACCCCACATTAGGCACCAATGATTATAACCTTTAATGGGCTAGCACCGGTTTGTAATCATCATCTCAAAATGACCTAGTAGATGAAAAATTACCATGTTTGTAATCATCGTTTCACACCATCTACATATGACCCTTCTACACATTATATGATTGAATTTATGGTAGGCCATCCCCTCTACTTAGACTATGATTGATTGTGACATTAGGTGAATAAAGGAAATTTGATAAGTAAGGGATCACTATAAGTTTGTCCTCCTCCACCCACTCCATATCCAGTGATTGCCTATTTTTTCTCTTCCAACATTTTATTTTGGAAATTCAGTTTGGTAGTTAATTCTACTAATAGTCACAACACACCTGGAAGTCAAAGAAATTGTTATATACACTACTAAACTCAATTAACATTGTTTGTTATTGGAATTTACAATAACAAACAACGTAGAGTTCATTAATGTAGTAGTGTATATGATAATTATATGTATAGTGGTGTGGCTATCGATAAAATTAGCTGCTAATGAATTTCGAGAATAGAAAGTTGGAAGTGGAAAATTGAGAAATCACTAGCTATGGGGAAGATGGAGGAGGACAAGCTAGAAACTATCTTCTGCTTATAAATTGTATTTTATTCACCCGTTGTCACAATCATTTATGGGATAGGTAGAGAGGATGACATTTCAAAAATTCATGCATATAATATGTAGAAGGGGTCATGTATGAGATGGTGTGAAGTGATGATGATTGACATGGTAAATTTTCATCTGCCAAGTCATTTTTAGATGATGATGACAAACCAATACTAGCCATTTTAAGGTTATAATCATTAACAAGAAATATGGGGAAGGAAATTCAAATGTCTCATCATGGAAATTATAAAAATTGTAAGGATGGGGTTATAAGCGTTATGGAAATTCTAAGTGCCAAATTCTAAGGAACAAGCCATATTTGCTTCTCAAAAAATTTATTTGATATATTCTTAAAAAACCAAGTACAAATTCTAGTAATCCTAGAATCATGCTTTACATAAGGTAAAATTGGGGAACTCATGACTTTAACTATAGATAAAAAAACATTTACCCTTACCAAAAAATATATGATAAAAATTGACAAACTACATAAGCTTAAGCTTAAGGGGATATAATCCTTCTTTCCTTCCATATAGATAATGAAAATGATTTTTCTAAGTCTCATGTCGCTTCTCATGTTATTTTATAAACCTTGATTGGAAAGAAAAATAGGAGGGCAGAAATGTAAGAAATATAGAACATACTGGATTTAACAGCCCCAAACTGGATTTTACTCCGAGGTATTGATTTTTTGAAATCTATTTTGTGAATGTCGACCAATAGATATATATCATGGAGGATGAAAGACGAAGATCAGCCGAATCCCATATGGAGGTTTAGGGATCGGAGGATGTTCACGGTATTTAAATATAATCTTAAATCTCCATACATGTGTGTACATATGGAATTGATTTTTTTATTAACTTTGTGAGTGAAATTAGTTGTTAATAAGTTTCATATCTTAATTTTTAGGAGGCAAGAGGAGAAGGCTTTCTACTCCATCCATGGAGCGTGGCCAAGGTTCAACCGGTCGAGGTATGAGTGGTAGCAGGTTGCGGGAAGGGGGTGATATTTATTCCCCCGAAGGCCAATCAATGGCTGCTGGTTCTCAACAGGGTCACTGTGGGTCTGGTTCTCAGCAGCGTCATTCTGGGGTTGGTTCTCAGCAGGGTCATGTTGGAGATGATGTTAACCAACAACATCAAGGTTGCCATCAATTTCAATATTTTTTCATTAAATTTGCACAACTTTTTTTACACGTGTTTTTTCTAATATACGAAATTTTATATATATTGATGCAGAGGCTGAAAATGTTCGAGCCAGTGGTCAAAAAAGACGCAGGGCAGCGCGCTACATTGAAGAAGAAGGTTTTCAACCCAGCACAACTTATTCGGATGAGATTATTGATATACCATGGGAAACGAACATGGTGGAATGCACCTTACAAAGGTGTGAAAGCCTTCATGCAAAATTGCAAAGAGATCTCGAGGCTTTGCCTCTACCTGCTGAGAGTAGACAAAGCCTCGAAATAGTTACACATTCATTGAGTGAAATGGTAAAAGTGTACAAAAATTTGGGGCCAACGACTGATTCGTTTGTAGAAGTGATGAGAAAGAGAAAAGAAATAGTGATAGGTCCCGATAAATGGCAGGACATAAAACGGAGAGTAAAAAGAGATGATGCTAAGTCAATGTTTAATTATAAGGAAGGGCCAAAAAGAAAAATGTTGAAGGTGTAGTATTTCAAGCACCCAGACAAAGCAAAATATTTGTATGATCGACATCTTGCGGCCTTTGGAAGGCTTCCATGGAATGATGAGGTTCCTGTTTATTTTGCACAAATGTTTTATGCAGAATTTTTTTTGGGTATGAAACCCGACTACAATGACCTTCCTTCAGAATTTTTTGGCCCGGGGAGAGGTCGATTATATCAACGTAAGGGCGCTAAGCGAGATGTGGAGTTTCCTCGCCCTGAGCCGCCATTGGCGAGGCGACCGTTTCGAGTTGAAACCCTACGATCAGAGATGGATGCGACTTCTCAAATAAGTCATGAAGCAAGAGATGTTATGATCGACAATGTTCATAGCGGATTGAGTGGAGTCGATATTTGTTTAAATCGACAAAGAGCACGTGAAAATGCACGTGCCAATTTTGTTTATCGTACATATGAGGAGATTTACAACATGAATGTTGAAGATCTCCAAACATATGCAATAAATTGTCGCAATGGTCTGCAAGACCTAATTTTTCATGAGGAAGAGGGCACCGGAACGGTATGTGTTAGTGACCTTAGGGTTTGAAATTATTTTTACATATACATGTGTATAATTTGTAATAAATACATGTGTATGTACATGTATACATTTATTTGTATGTGTACAAATTAATCTAACAAAAATGTATGATTATATGTTAAAACACCATTTGCAGTTCTCAGGCATGATGCGTGATGAAAATGTTAATATTACGTTCGGGACCTCCGGTTCAAACGATGCAGATGGGTCTGACCATCATGATATGCTGGCACATGTATGTTAGTGTTTTTTAAGTGACTCTAAAATAAATAATTGTTGCCACACATGTACATGTATGTATATATATAATTTGATAAAATGTTTTAATAGGTACCGATTCCGTCTGATGTTTTTGGGATGGCGGTACCTTCTTCTTCCTTAGGAGATATACCTTCTACTTCATTGGGAGATGTACAAGTATGGACAATTTTTCACAAGTTCAAAATTTATGTTACCTCAAAAAGTTCCATTAAAAATTGAGATATATAGAGAGAGATCTATATTTTGAGTTATTTAATTTTTTTTGAATTTAGGTTCGTATAGAAGATTTTTTTAATCCGAGGACTTTAGCGAAGGAGATAGGAAAATCCACAGCATTTGAAGAAGTTGTCTTTAGTTCTTTTTTTTAATATTATTGTTCAAATAAGTTTATATATGTATACGTGCATTTTCATTTGAAAGTTTTTAATTTATATAAATTATTTATGTACATATATATATTTATATTTAACTATACATGTATATATATATATATATATATATATATATATATATATATATATATATATATATATATATATATATATATATAAATTATTTATGTACATATATATATTTATATTTAACTATACATGTATATTGTATAGGTTACCACTGCAGATGTTTCTATGGCAGAACCTGTTCATCAAATGGAGAGGCAACATTACGAGTTATTGTGTGATTTTTTTGTTATATTTTGTTTTTTACATGAAGTTCTAGATATATATATTCTCATTCATTTTTAAAACTTCAAATTTTAATGTTCAAGTACATGTGCATTGTGTATGTAGGTTTCCTATTTACAGGATAGGGCGCTACCCGAGACCCAAACGCAAGATCCTCCATTTGATGGACAAGATTTACAGTAGATTTGATTTGATTTCAAAATTTAGATGGTTTTAAAATTTGTTAAACTTGATACAGTTTGATACTCGAGTGAGATTTACAATTTTTGGACATATTTTATTACAATAAGTTTTTTGGACATATTTTTGGACATATGTTAAATGTTTTTGTTGGATAGTTGAATTATAATTGGCATGGCATGTGATATTTACTGTTAAATGTTTTTGTTGGATAGTTGAATTATAATTGGCATGGCATCTGAAGTTTTTAAAACTACATGAATGATAGAATGTGAACCTACATTTGCAAATGTGGTAAATTGAAATGTTACTTGTAACAAGACAATCCCCATTGATTTCATTACAGTATATGTTGATTTCTGATTTGATATAATTGCATGTATGATGGTACATTACTTGTAAAGTCATTGGATTAATAGTGTTCATTGATTTCAGTGTAAGCGCAAAAAATTATCGACAATGTAGAACGATTTTTGTGTTATAATAATTAAACCTAATAATATTGGAGAGCAAGAGAGACTTGAGGTATGGTGTTTACTACAAGAGTTCGAGCTAAATATTTAAATGGTTTACCTATGTGTTGATTTCTGATTTGATATAATTGTATGTATGATGGTACATTACTTGTAAAGTCATTGGATTAATAGTGTTCATTGATTTCAGTGTAAGCGCAAAAAATTATTGACAATGTAGAACGATTTTTGTGTTATAATAATTAAACCTAATAATATAGGAGAGCAAGAGAGACTTGAGGTATGGTGTTTACTACAAGAGTTCGAGCTAAATATTTAAATGGTTTATGATTTATGATTTATACTTTCTTTTTAATATAATCGATACGAAAAGATGACAAAACTAATAAGGGTGACAATAAGAATAGAAGTTCAGAAAATAGTTTAAGATTGATCACAAGAATTAAGAGAATGTCTCGGTCCATCATTGGTATGGCTTGTGCTGCAACCATGAAGTCTCGTCCCAACACCATAGAATGATCATCCATGTCAATGACTCTTAAGTCTATATTTCCAAACCATGACCCTACTCTCACATGTGTGCCTTTCATGACACCAGTCACTGCTTTCATCCTCAAATTGACTGTCTTGAAAGCACTCAACTCTTTCTCGATGCTAGCCTTCCTCTTTCTAAGAGATGAAGCTGCCTTTCGACTTAGGAAGCTATGGGTAGCCCCGTGTCTATCAAAGCAGAGAAATTTTTCCCATGTACGGTTGTAGACATGAATCTCAAGTCCAAGGAACTTTCATCATCATTCCTTCTCCTTGTCTTGCGCCTTACTTCCGCAATCTTCTTCAACATTTCCTCTTCCAATATGTCTTTCGAACTAGCCCTTGGCTTAACCGTCCTTTTCACATATCTCTTCTCATGAAGCTCCATAGAACAATCCGATCCTGGGTCTGCTTGAATTGGTTCAAGCTCTTTCCTTTTCGAATTCTGTCTAATTGCTCCAATGTCTTGACTTTAGCTTGCAACGTGGTGCTTCTTTCCTTCAAGTGAGCCCTTTCCATAAAGAGTTCTTGAAGTCTTTGTTCACCTTGTCATATCTCCATGTCAAGCTTTTCAATTTCAGCAGTTTGTCCAGATAGCCCATCCTTGGAATTTCTTGGGTGAAAAACCAAGTAGGTTGAACCAACTTTGGTCTAGTGCATTGGAATTCATTAAAGAATTGGTCATCGGCACTGCTTCAAGCTAGGAGTGAGCATCGTCACCAACCTACATTGAATATTTTACACTCCCTAGGGTGAATGATACTTTAAATTGATTGACAGTCTAAGACTTTCTAATTTTTCCGAATGCCAAATGATCTTACAAAGTTAGTATTTATAATATCCTAGTAGGTCATTCGGTGACAACTTTTACCGGAAACTTGAAACAACTTTGGCATGTGATATTTAATTTGTTGAATGTTTTTGTTGGATAGTTGAATTATAATTGGCATGACATGTGAAATTTTTAAAACTCGAGTTTTGGATGGTTTCAATCTACATTTTGCATGTGATATTTAATGAACTTTAAATGTTTAATGTTTTAATGTTGCACAATATATAATCAAAAGGGTTTTAAAACTTAAAGTTTTGGATGGTTTCAATCTACAACTTAAAGTTTTGGATGGTTTCAATCTACAACTTAAAGTTTTGGATGGTTTCAACCTACATTTGCACATATGGTAAATTGAAATTATGTTACATGTAACAAGACAATCTCCATTGATTTCATTGTATATGTTGATTTCTAATTTGATATAATTGCATGTATGATGGTACATTACTTGTAAAGTCATTGGATTAATAGTGTTCATTGATTTTAGTGTAAGCGCAAAAAATTATTGACAATGTAGAATGATTTTTGTGTTATAATAATTAAACCTAATAATATTGGAGAGCAAGAGAGATAAGGTATGGTGTTTACTACAAGAGTTCGAGCAAGTCATTCGGTGACAACTTTTACTGGAAACTTGAAACAAAGAGAATCTATCTTTGGCTAGGACATCATGTAAGATGCCTCACATAAACAGTAAAATTGTACTTGAAAGCTGAGATTCAGGCAAGTGGGGACAACCACTTGTTATCTCGTCCCTTGGAGGCTAGGCCATATGGGGACCGAATCTGACCTTACAAAATAAAGTGAAATAATTTGTACCATATGGTCGGAGAACATATACAAGAACAATTAATATACAAGAACAATTAATTTATCCAATATTGGATATATATATATATCCAATACATATAACATTTTTAATCAATGCACATGTATAGAAAAACTACTTTCAGTTGATACTAGAGCACGTGCTTGTATCCAAACAATTTGTAACATGTGCAAACCACAAATAACTTAAGCAGCTCAATTTTTAGTTGAGTACTCAAAGTTCTAAAACATATTTAATCCAAAGATAATAAATTGTTGGACACTTCACTCAAAAAAATTCTAATGGAATTCCATCCTCAATAATCCGTTCATGATCGGATTTTGACATTTTCCATTTCTTAATTTTCGATTTTTTCTTTGATTTAACTTCTATCAACTTTATGCGTGCTGCACACACCAAGTGACTATATTGACAACTTATGGAATCAGGTTCATAGTCTTCAAAGTAAACAAAGTCTCCAATTTGATGAGTTTGTTTGAAAAAATAACCTTTCAGTATAATAGACCCTCTGTCATACTGAAATCCATGATCATTATAGTCTTGTAATAATTTCATTTTTCGTTCAGTGCAACGCATCAAATAATACTTCACATTTTCATCGTTGTCAATAGGTGCAATTACAGCAAAAACATCTCCTGCACAATAAAATAAATTTAACATTTAATTGTGCATATTTAAATTTATTTGTAGATCTTTAAATCATTAGAAAGTAATTCAAATGTTACCTTCTCTAACAAGATCAGAAACTCGATCACCATCGGATGATATTGTAGTTTCCTCTGATTGCATTTCTTCAAACATTGCAACAGACATTTTTCCCTTTGTATTTAGCTCTGTATGTTTCCAATCGCTCACATACATTTTGTTTTCACAGACGTCATTGGATTTTGTGTTGTCTATGCAAACATCACAAAAACAAGAATATTTTCTTTTATCCAATGCAAACACATTTGTGGACAACTTTGTTTGAATTGAATGCAATTTTCGAGTCCCTCTTATTGTTTCAACGTCATTTCCAATTGATCTATTTACGTCTCCGATTCCAATATGCCAGAAAAAAATTATATGGAAAATTAGAAAAAGAATTTGTAAATATGATATCAAAATACAATTAAAAATAATCATTGCATGATAAATGTACAATGTTTAAAATTAGATTTCCAATATAAATTAAATTGAATGTACCTTCGCACTTCTCTTGATGGGTTAATCTCATGGCTTAGAGCAGTTTTGCACCATTGAACAACTTCTTCAACGTTCACAAGTCGGCGTGCAAAGTGGTTCATTTGATATCTTCGAAGTACTCGTTTTATGCATGCTCCTGCACCATCATGTTCTCCTTTTCCATGGCCAGTCTCAAAGAAATTCCAACAATGTTTAATACAGGTTTTCTTATGAAGACAACACAACCAAAAGAATGATCGTGCACATTTGAATTGACCTGCGCATCCGTCTGACCATATCCAATGTTCATTGAATGTTATTCCACGATTTTTCAATGAATCATAAATTCTTCCAAAACAATGTTGTACAAAAAATGTATCATGTGTACGATCGTCACTGATATAAAAGTGATATTCTTTAATGATATGTCGATTTTCACTCGTGCTTTCTATATGATCGAAATTTTGTTCAGCATGTCTATATAGAATATGGACGAGCATGGAGACTTTGTCAGAGTGATAGTATTCACTCTGAATTTCTTTTTGTGGAACAAATGTGTAGTTTTCTGCAAAATCAATCACTGACAAAATGGTCCCTGGTGGAAAAAATTCACTAGATTTTTTGAATTGCAAGTCTTGCCATCGAGCTCTATGGGAATGCTTGGTGTATTTGTAAATTTCTGCCTCAAACTTTCTCAAAAATTCTATCAGAAAAATTTCGTCTTCTCGTAATTCGATTCTTTTAACACTATCTGCACCTTGAATCGATGTACTGATATATTCATATCTCTTCCATTTAACTTTCATGTTGGACAATGATTGATCATTTATATCAATACGATATTTGTTTTGAAATTTAGTCAAATTTCCACAATCATCGAATTTTTTTACCACCAACACATTTCTTTTTGTAAAATAGTTCATCGCTTTCTCTTTCACATAGAATTTGAGATATGAATTCACGGATAGTGGAAGGAGGAGGTGAATCCTTCCATAATGTTCTACCGGAATCAAGGAATGTGTCATAATATAACTCAAATTCCACATGATAACGGCAACAACAAGTGTCGCGTACGGTGATAGGTTTTACATACCATGGTTTTTGTTGAACAAAGCACTAAGTGAAACATGAATTTGACGATTCTCTTCTTTGAACTTGTTGAATAACTCTATTTGAGTGGTTTCCAAGAGATGTTTTTCATGTTCTTCGTATTGATTTCATGCTATTCTTCTTCGCATCACATGTCTTGCAGTGGGTGAAACACACGAATTGTTCTTCCAATATTCATATATTATTTTTTTAACATCTTCTCCAAGTCTATCTTTGTATGGTTGCCTACAAATAGCTCTCCAACAAGCGAGTTCATCATTTACGTCTATTTGCAGTCGAAATTTTCGATGTTTGTGCGGAGTTTTTCGCGAGGTTCCCAGTGCTCGTGCCATAGATGTTAGATTCAAACGATTCTCTTGAGTACTTGGTGAAACCATTGCCATTTGTATTCCTCTACGTATATTTGAAACATCTTTATCTCTAGATCTCTTAATTGACTCTATAGCAATACTCATATTTTTTATCACCTCTTCTTTCATTTTTTTATCTTTGGTTGATTTTCGAATACCCAATAGTGTCGTCGCTTCTTTTAATTTCTTTGATGATAGGAGACCTTTCAACATTTGAGCTTGAACTGTCACTTGCTCATTTTTTAAATACTTTTCAAAAATTCTATCGACACGATTATAAAAATTTCCCAAAATATTATCGTGTCGTGCAGGAACAAGAAAAACATGAGAACAGAAAAGTGAAACCTAGCTGAGGTAAGAAACCTCTCGAAACATATTCTGAAGTGATGAGACATGCTATTGGTCGTGTGGAGGAGGCTCTTCAACTATGAAGCAGCCATAGTCGTCAGAGGAGTCCTCTTCCTTCTTCGACGACTACACCATGGGCTCTGACGTTGTAGCAGAACACACACCTGCATCCATAGCCTTATCATCTTCTGCTGAGTTATCGCTCCCTTCGCTGCTAGAGGAATGCATGGCTGGTTTGGTAGGTAGGGCCTCTGATTCCCTGGAATGTTGAGGGTAGGACGAGGATATGGTGGACTTTCTGAGACGTTTCTGAGAGATAGAGCCAATAGAGCTGGACGAGACATCCAGAAGACATACAGAAAGATTCATTGAGACGAGAGGATGGTCCAGGGAGCCAATGGAGTTGAAATTGAGCTGGTAATCGGCCAGATTGTCCTCATGGAAGGGGAGATGGATTTCATCACGGAGGGATATGGGAGGGCGAGAGGACTGGCCTCTCTCGCGGCCTCTTTGACAGCGCATCTTGTGCCTTCGAGGCATGTCGTTGCAGGTGGGCGCTGGAGCAGTGAGGAGAGAAGCGGAAAGATGGCAGGTTGCCTCAAGCAACAGAGGAGGCAGGGAATGGACGTTGAGGAGCCTCGGACTAAGACCGACGGAATGGACAGAGAACCTCAAGTTGCAAGAGAACACTGCAAGAGTGAAAGAGCTAGGCACCATGAAATATCGGGAGAGGCAGCAGGCAGGACAAGTGGAAGAGCTTGAGGCATATGGTTTAATGCCAGCAACAGGTGAACAATTGCACCATTTAATAACGACCGGACGGAGGCCATGCGCCTTGTAGAGGAGCCGCCTGTCTCCATGCCTATCGATAACTCGCATCGAGGGAAGTAATAATAATAATTCAAAATAAAGATATAATTTAAATTTTTTTTTTATAATTTCCTTAACAATGATACAACTTAAGTGGGCCTAACGGTTAAGACCACGTGTTTCCTCTTAAGAGGTCATGGGTTCAAAACCAGAGAGGTAGAGTATGTATGTCTTTGTAGACTTAGCAGAAAGTGAATCCTTTGTCCTACAAACAAGAGAGTCTCATATAAGATTAGATAATAATAATAATAAATAAATAAATATATTATAAAGTATTTTCATATTTATAATAAATTAATAACTATTTATATTTATCAAACATTTAATTTATAAATTTATATAATTACAATAATATAATATTTATTCATATCAAATTATTTTATAAAAAATATCCACAAATCAATTATATAAAATTCCAAGTAAAATTTAGGTGATGGAACTAATAACTCAATTGGATTATTAGCTTTAAAGATGCTGATAATATGTGTACAATGTATATAAATATTACAAAATTTTAATGGTTTTGTGATCTCGGTTTAGCAATAAATTCACAACGTTTTGCTTAGCCATTGAAAGACAATTTAAAAGTGGTGAACTCACATTTTGATTTCATCTATTGTACCTGAAGAAGAACAAAGTAATTGATTTACCATAACCCAAGCTTGAAATTTCCTTTGCAAGTAATTGATTTACCGCTTGAAATTTCCTCTTACATTCAGATTCCAGAGCCACCAAAGCATGTCCATTGTTTCATAACGTTAACCTACAAAGAAAGCTAATCTGAAGATCTATTTGGTATTTTTCAAAAGGAATTGTTTTTTACGATTTTTTAGAATTTTTGGTATTTGAATTTGGTGAAAATATTTGAGATAAAATTTTCATTTTTGTTATTTAAATTGATTTTTTGATTATATATTTATAAATTTATTACTCTAAAAAATCTTTAAAACAATTTGCATTATGCAAGATTACGCATCAAATTTCTATTTTCAATAAATTCCAAAAAAATTTAACCAAAAAAATTAAAACAAAAAATTCCACCAACAAAATCTTTAAAAAAATGCTGCCCCAAGTTTGGCGATGTGGTATTTATTATTGACCTTATTGAAAAGAACGAAATTAATGCATGATAACTACTTCAACCATATTTTAGAAGGAAACGACATCCATTCGACCAAATGTTCGCGACTTTTGGTTGAATCGCTCTGGCAGTTTAAAATGGTTTAGGCGGATTTTGCAGAATATTCAACATATTCACCCAACGCCCTTATTCGTAATTTGTCAGATACATTGATTGTTTTATTTTCGAGGGTAACCATGGCCGCCCCCAATGAAGAGGCACCCGCTGATGATGCAAATAAAATTTTGAGTCAAGAACTGCAACAATATCTGATCGATTCTAATGTTTATGATAGGAATGAGATGAGAGGACGGAGGGAGTTGATTATCTATGAACTTAATGACGTGAGTATAACTAATAAAATACAGCGGAGAAATTAGGAATTTGTAAAAGAGTTGTTTTTAATGTGATTTTTTGGAGTTTTTGGTGGATTTTTTAATTATGGTAGAATTTTTTTGAGGTGAAATCTTTATTTTTGTTATTTAAGCTGTTTTTTTTACTGTATATATGGATTTAGCACACTGAAAAACTCTAGGATATTTAGTTTGTGCAGATTTCATCCATCAAACTTGTGATTTCAATGAATTCCTGTCAGATTGTAGAGAAATTAAATCAGAACTAAATCAGAAAATTTTTCAAGAAGTCACATTATTAACCACTCAATTTATAAAAACAAAAATCTGTCAAATCTCTTTGTAAAAGAAAAAATAATCTTTTCTTATAAAACATATTCAATATGAAGTACACATTTATTTGTTTTTTCTCAGGCTTTGCAAATCTTATTGGAGGTAATTACAAGATATGCAGAAATAAAAGAGAGAAAAGTAATATATACTCCAACTGTAGAGGAAGAAATTAGAGAGATCCATGAAGCAGTGATGGAGAGAAGAATTAGAAATACTCCAAGTGTAGAGGGAAAAATTAGAGACCCCCATAGTTTAGCAATATTTACCTTCGGATCTTATAGTTTAGATGTAAATTTCTGCAATCTTTCAATCACATTTATCATTCATTAGAATACTGTAGCTGCACCACCATAGAGAACTCATGTACTAATTGAAATCTTTAAACTTGAATGAAGGTGCATGACCGTGGTTCAGACGTTGATGTGTTGTGGGTTATTCCAAAGTACATTCACGAAATTTATTTTCAACATGAGGTTAGAATTTTTTTTATTTTATTTTTAAATGGAAGAAATTATACTTAAAACAGTTTTTAGTTTTCAAGTGTACATAGTCTGTTCGGGATTTCTCAGAGATATATATAGTCTGTTCAGAAAACATGATTTTCTATTCTATTTACTTTTTCTAAAAAATTGTTTCCATAGATTTTATTTCATTGTGTTGATACTTAATAAAAATTGTTTGTTTAATTATCCAAAGACTCTATTCACCGTACTCGAAACGATTTTATCAAAACTGCCAGAAATCACAGAACTGTTAGCGATTCTCGGAACAAGAGTGCCTGTAATCAAATTTAAATATAATGGAGTACCAATCGATTTGGTCTGCGCTAGCATAGACCTGAAGCTGACAGAGATACCAAATGTGGTACCAAGTATAATTGATTATCCATTTCCTAACAATGAAAGTCATTGGCTCAATGGCATGGAACAAAAGAGTGTTAACAGTTTGAACGGATATAAAAATATATCACAGATTAAAGCAATTGTTAATGAAAACAGTGAGGTAATCAATAATTTTTTATTTATTTATAATCAGTAATCTATTCATAATCAGTTATCTATCAATAAAATATTTTCTATTTATAATCTAGGAAGCTCTTCAATAACTGATAATCACATTAGCTTAAAAATAAAAAATGTTGATTAATCATATAATTCATCTGGTTGCAGAGTTATCGCAGTGCCTTGCGGTGTCTGAAACTGTGGGCTAAAAGGCGAGGCATATATTCAAATGTAAGTAGTAGTTTTTGTAATCTTTATTTATCTTTAACCAATCCTGATGATGAACCACACTGGTTGGTTCGAAACAGATCGATAACTTTCCATTATATGTAATTATTACCGAAAAAGATTTTACAATTTTATATGAATCACAGAAACATACATTCTAAAAAATTTAAATTTTATAATCATTTTGATTCATACTGAATTTATGAATTCATACAGATTGTCGGATATTTAGGTGGAATAAGCTTGGCGTTGCTCCTCTGTCTGGTCAACCAAGAATGTGCGATCGCTCTGCCGAGCGAACTTTCGAAACCCCTCCCGAGCGAGTTGGTCTCAAGATTCTTCAATTATTTTTCCAACTGGCACTGGCCAAGCCCCGCTAAACTATGTAAAATGGTAAAAATTAATAGTAGGTTGCTGAAAAACTGGAACCCCATTCATTCACAGAGCAAGGTCGAACTTATGCCCACCATAACACCTGCATTTCCTTCCCTCAATTCTAGCTACAATGTATCTCCATCTACTTTCACCATTATAAAGGAAGAAATTCAGAGGGGCCAAATCATCTGCCAGGTATTATGAATAATAAAGCACAAATAATTCGTAAATCGCCATTGACGACCTTGTAATTACACACAATAACAAACTGTAGTGGAGATAAATTAATAGAATGGGCTTAATTAATCCTTCAAATTACAGGATATCATGGCGAGGAAAAAGAACTGGAGTGATCTTTTCGAGTACTCCCCCTTCTTTTGGGCGTACAAGAATTATTTCGAAATAAAGATAAGGGCTGATGGCGTAGACAATTTCAGGGCATGGAAGGGATGGATTGAATCTAGACTCAAGTTTTTTAGTCAGCAGGTCTGTCTAATCAATCAGAGTAGTTTTTAAGTGCAATTTTTTTTTGGAAGATTTTAACCAATCTCTACCAAATTCCACAAAAATTAAAAAAAAAAACACTTATGCTAACCAATCTCTACCAAATTCCACAAAAATTAAAAAAAAAAACACTTATGCTAGATTTTTTAACTGGGAAGGGGTTTTTTTTTTTAACAAATTTATGCAGATTGAAGAAAGTACAAAATTGAAGTTGCATGCTCATCTTCACCCTCGAGATTTTATGGATCCATCAAATGCCGAAGACCGTGGCTATAATTGTTACTTCTACGTTGGTCTGCGACGGAACAAGAGGATTGCGATGGAAGAAGGTCAGGAGTTCGATCTCACTCAAGTGGCGTTCGATTTCAGGCATGGGGAGACGTTGAGGTTCAACAAGTTGAAAATAGACCAAATGGAAATATATATTAGATATATCAGTGCACGCGAAATTCCTGATTTTGTGCGGAGCAGTGACAAAGGTAAAAGGAAACGAAATCCTCAACCTCACGAGGAGGGGAATGGGTCTGAAAAGCGAACTGCGGTCTCTCCGAACGCGGGTGATCAACCAATCCCCTCCCCTGTAAATTCATAGTTGGAAATAATGCTTTCTACTTCAGATTGTTTTTCCAATCCAGTTCAATCTGAAAAATTCATATTTGTTTAATATTAACACGTTTAATGAAATATATTATGATATTCTTAATTATAAGATATTTTTAATTTTACCATATTTCATTTTTAAAATAATGTTTAACAAATTTACAATTATTATATATTCATTTTAAGAATAAATAAATCTTATCTTAAAACTATACGAACATAGTTCACTAAGCCATGGGTTGGTGAACTACATTATAATTTTATGATATTTTTAATCATAATATATTTTTAATTTTATTAAATTAAAAAAAAATAATGTTAAAATTTGTTAGATTAGATTTTTGTGAATTATATTGATAATTGATAATAAAATTGTTTTTTGAATTAAAGATTTAGTCTATTTAATATTGTTTATTCTCAATATTAAACAATAAACAATATGTAATTTTTTTATCAATATTAAAATTATAAATTTATGTTAAATAAAAATAAATAATAATTTTATTATCAATATTAAAATTATAATAAATTTAGTCTAGATCATAAATGGTGATTAAGTGCTCCTTAGAATACACCAATTTAATTCCTCAATCGAAAAAATATGTTAAAGTAAATTATAAAAACAATTTAATTTTTAGAGCCAAATCGCATTTTGAACAGACTATTGAGATGTATTTCAAAACGGCACAACACTGAATTCATAATTCAATACAATCTAAATGGAGTCACGAATGGCCATTGACCAATCATTCTCCATACCGAATTCGAGATTCAAAATGAAGTCTTTGGCCAAATGTTACAAGCAAATATTTTTTATATGGATTATTTTTTACTGATCTTATGTGAAATATTGAGATTTAAAATGAGTTTATTATCTAAATAAATATTTTTGAGCCGAGAGGCTTATTCTATAATTTAGTTTAAAAGAAATGTGTAAACATGTTAGTGTTTAATTTGGAGTTGATACATATATATATATTATTTGAAAAATATCTTAAATATTAAGAATATCGTACCTGACAATAAAGAAGTTAAAAGTTAAAAAAGAATCATATATACATTATATAAAAAGTAATTGAAAAAATTATTTTTTGAGTTAAAACTTTTTAACTAGTCTCACTATTTTATGCCTAAGTAAATTTTCATCTATTTTATACATTCAAAAATGCAACCTATACAAAATACAAATGGTCTCTCTCTATATATATATGGTGCAAATATTTTATTCAAATTTTGCACTCTAAATGTTGTTTTCACTTTAAGAGATTTGGTCCCTCTCCCTTCTTGCTAGATCTTCGTGGTTAAGATTGATCTATATTGGTTCATATAGAATTTTTTGGTTGGTTATGTGAAATCTGAATGATCTATATTGGTTCATATAGAATTTTTGTGGTTGGTTTGAGTAACCACTAGCATGATTGCATTTTTTTCCAAGTAGTTTCAAACCAATGACCTTTTCAGCATGAAATCACTCTCTACTGTGTACTTTCATATAAATTCTTTTACATTGTTCTATTATTCTATTTATTTTGTTTATTCCCTTTTAAAATTAAATTATTTTTATAAATCATTTAAAAGTTAAAATATTATTCTCTTGATTTTGACTATAAGCATTAAAAATTAAATTGTTTTTATAATTTACTTTAATAATTAAAATAATTTTATATGGATTTTTAAGTTGTCTATATTTGAAAGATGCTTTCAAAATTTGAAATAGACTTTCATAATTTTAATTTAATTATTAATACTTATTATGTGGATGGTGGAGATTTAACATTCAATGAATATACACAAATTAAAGGTGGAGATTTATCTCTGAAATAGTTGTGAATTTTTTACTCCTTTAATAAAATTGACTAGTTAACAAAATGTCATAAGAAAATGAAATTGATTAATTAAAAAAATGACATAAGAACAAGTGTCATATGAAGTGAGTTATGGCTTTGTGGGCATGTGATATTGGTAAGTCATAGTATTGGCTCATGGTATTGTAACAAAACTTATTTATAGATTAAAAATTTGGAAGATGAAGTAGAATAAATCTCTATGGTTAAAAGCTTGTTCCAAGTTTTTCTAAATGTATATATATGCTTAACTTTTATATTAATTATTTTAAAAATGATAATTATTATTATTATTTAAAATAAGATTACAATTTAATTAGTTTTTAATTTTTTTCTAAAAATTTAATAACCAAAGATGTATCATGAAGTAAAAGTTTTGATGGTTATTCTTAATTGATGTCTATTTGTATTTACCAATCATTTAATTTATATGGTTATGCAAGTCTAGAAAATCAAATTTCTTAATATAAAAACCTTTTTTCAAAACAAAATTCTGTAAAGGTTTACACCTTAGGGATCTCTTGAGTCTGATAGCATGATAGATGTAAAGTTAAGAGTCATCTTATATTTGTTTTTCAACTTCTAAACAAATTTTAAAATATTTCTACCCATGGTGTTTTTTTGTTCCTCCATAGTGATTGAAGCCTAAAGACAAAATATTGTTAACTATTACTTCTAATTTTAGTAGATGAGTGAACTATATAATGAGTGAACTAACTCTACTGGCTATTTATATTTTTCTATCCATGATTATGCATTCTTCAATGAAAACGAGCTCTTTAAAAAGTTTGTAATTTTTTATCAGTTGGGTCTATAATAATTTATATTAGCAATTGCACCAAATGTTGTAAAGGAAATGATGTAAGGCATAAATTTGAGAATAATTGTAACATATAGAAGATCATGTGCAACTAATCAATTGAATATCATGTGTAATTAACATATAATGATTTAGACTTGATGATAATTCAATGCCATTGTTTTAAATTTATACAAAATATTATTTAGAAAATGTTATTCAAAAGAAAAATTCAACAATTGCATGAAAAAAAAAGTTGAATAGAAATAAACTAGTTCAATGTTAAATAATGAAAAATATGAATAACAAAAATGTAATCATTACAACATAGTTTAGAATCTCCATGTATTTAATTTCACTTTTTTTATAATAACATTTTATTTTCTTTTCTTCAGTTCATCTTTACCATTTTAAATAATCAAATTGTTTTGAAAAAAAATGAGTATAGGGAAATAAAATTGATTTTTATGTGGTGAGGTTGTGGCCTCCAGGCTTGCAATGTCAGGTGTTCTAGTGTCCAAAATAACTTGGGTAGATGATGGCACAATGTTATTTGAAATGGGGCCTATTGTTTCCATAAGCATTGTTGACGGAGACACAAACCAAAGGAAAGCATGGTTCAACCCTTCAACACTTTGAGAAGCAACCCCAACACTTAGAGATGGTTCCCTCTTTCTAAAGAGGCAATTGAACCATACATTTAGATAACTGAAGAATAGTATGTGGACATCACCTGGGAAGTTGACGATGTTCTAGTGTTGGACAATCACTTTGTACAACATGTGAGAAGGCGTTCAACCTGACCTATAATAATACTCTCAAAATTCTACAAATAGTATGAGTGGTGTTGGCTCAACTGTCAAGCATTTTTTGTGGTATTATTTCCATTACTAAGTAGTGTTGTTATTGACAATTAATTTCATGGGTTGACCTCTTGCTGTCGGTCCTGGAAATATGCAAATATATCCCTCATGGTTTATTCCTACAAAATTTGTAGTTATACTCAAAACAAAGCCCTTTAATAATCGTTGTCTCACAAAACCTCTAGACGGACCAGTGAATTCAAGAATAAAATAAAATAACTCTTCCTAACTTTATTCATCGTAAACAATTGAACCATATCTCCATTATGGGGAGACAACCTTTTAAAAATAAAAAATACCTCTAGAAATAGTCGCTCACCTCCAAACCCTAGTCACCTCCAAGCTTAGTTTATTTTCCCTTAGCTTTGGCCACTGGTTCGAGTTGGTGTTGTTGTTTGTGTTGGAATTCTTCTTGAAATTAAGAGCCGCCTAGTCTACACCTTTTATTAGCATCGATCAGGTGGGGCGATGAAGAGAATGAAGCTCATTTGTCACCTCACTTATGGTTGTTGAACAAGGATGGACGTATCCCTCTCGCCAAAACCGAGAGGGGAATAAGCTCGTTAAGCCATCAAGAAATTGTTCAGTAAGAAGCAGTTTTTTACATTTTGAATTTTCCCATAAGGCATCCTAACTATTAGTTTTCTATTAACTATTAACTATTACTCAGATCTTCTAAAAATATTCAATCATCTAACATTCCATCCAATGGTGCAGACTCATATGGAGTGGTAGCTCGGGGAGTTTTTTTCAAAGGGGAATGCCGTACGGCATAAATTTTTTTAAATTTACACCTTGTGTGATTGTGATAGAACCTAACCTTGGTGATGCTTATACAAACTTGGTACCTTGAGATTGGCTTATCATAGTTTTTTCTCTTATACCATGTTATGTTTTGTACCTAGCATCCAACAATTAGAACTCGATACCTTGAGATTGGCTTATCATAGTTTTCGCTCTAATACCATGTTATGTTTTGTACCTAACATCCAACAATTAGTTCATATCAAATTATTATTGAACTTCTAAATAAGAGCACCACTATGTTCTTAACACAATTTTTTAATGGAATAAAAGATATTAAGCAATCTCAATCACATTTGAGAAATACAATTTTTTTGCCAATTAATAGTCCTCCATTAAATTAATAATGTTAATTTGCTTGGCCCTTTGTCTTAGGATAATGGATCAACTAAGGAAAATACATTATAAAACATACATTGGATTTGATCATTTTTTGTGGATTTGTACTTGATTTTTGAATCTCTTATATTGCATCCTTGCACATTTCTCAAATCAGACTCACTCGAGTATCTTAGTCTTCATTTCAGAAAATCCCTCTCTCAATGGTTTGTGTCATTGCATGATTTGTCTTTCTCTTTTCCTTTCTTTTATTAATTTTTGTTGAGCTAAATCCCTAACCCTAATTTCCAAAGTGATGGATGCCCGAGATTAAATCATATCTCATTTGAGATTAATAATTGAGATAAAAGAATAATGAGTAAAGTAAATACTTTATTTTTCCTAAGTTTCTTTAGCATAATATGCAACATAATTAATTAGATGTTTTTCCTAAGTTATACTTAGGCTAAGTTATGATAACAAATTATTCAATACCTCAACAAGCTTCCTAAGGAGAGATTTTAGGTAGACTTTAGGCAACTTCTACATAGCTAGATACTTGAGATAAAAGCATAATCACTAAAGTAAATACTTTATTTTTCCTAAGTTTCTTTAGAATAATATGCAACATAATTAATTAGATATTTTTCCAAGGTTATACTTATGCTAAGTTACAATAACAAATTATTCAATACCTGAGCAAGTGTCCTAAGGAGACTTTATGCAACTTCTACACAACTATATACTTAGGTCTACATGGCTATATAGCATGTACAAAAGAACCTTCTATAACTACAACATCTGTAGAAATTTATTAATATTGGTGTATTACCGGATTCTCCTGATCTAAAAATCTTTATCTTCTTGCTAAATACAGAATCCTTCCACTGTTAAACTTGAGGAAATTTAAAACTCAATTGCAAACACATGTGAACAAATTCAATCGCACATAACACAGTTGTTTAACGAGAAAGCTTAAAGCTAAAAACCCCAACTATCATATATTATGTATATCAATGGAATCATGTAATAATCTCATACAAAGCTTAGTAAATCAAGCTCTCAGTACAATGTAGATTCATTACACACTGTCATGCAGAAATTTGCATCTCTATGCACCAATTCCTTGCCTTCTGACAGCCTGCCTCCACTGTGCAATCCCTGCAAAAGAAGACCCTAAAATGAATTCGAATTGGACTTGCCTTGACTGCACAATCCTCATTGGCAACTCCAATGTGTGTCAGATGCATTGAATGCATCACTATAGTCACAACGGATAGTCCATCTCACCCTTTCACCTATCTCTCCACTAGGTATCCACTGGAACTGACATGCACTGTAGCTAACTGTTGTATTTGTTTAGTTGTTAGTGAGTTATTAGTTGTGAATTAATTAACTAATTAATTCCCTTAACTCTCACTAGTGTATCTTTCAGTTAGACTAGATACAACTAGCTCAACTGAGTTTAACTCACCTAATTGAGTTAAACTAAATAACAACTCCATAAACTACTCTTCCAACTCCGTCATAACTTTTCCACTTCAGTTCTAACTGAGGCCTCCATGCATGAGCCACGAATAAACCCTAGGAATTGCGTAATTCTTTCAACCCACTAATTTTCCAACTCTTTTCACTGAAATAAAGTGCTCCAAGAGAATAAGTTGATGTTTATTATCGGATTATTATTAAGAGCTAATAATAATCAACATGCATCTATTTTTAGATCGACGATCTATAAATAGACTTCGCCCAATATTCTAAAAATATAATTTCATCTTTTTTCCACATTTGACCAACCATCTACAAATAGCATCCTACAACTTATAGAAAATGCTCACCATGTCTAAAAATAGGCATACACCTAAAAATATCCTACGGGCCCCACTCAGTGAAGGTGCTTACTTTTCACTAAGATCATCATCTTGTTGAATCTCAACACTCCCTCTCAACAAGATAGGGATTATCCTTCACCCCGGTCCTACCTCTATGGTATTCGAATTTTCTCCTGTCGAGCGCCTTCGTCAGAATGTCTACATCCTGATCTTCTGTATGAATGTACTAAAGCAATATGATCTTCCGCTGCACACAATCTCTGATATGATGATACCGGATATCAATATGTTTAGATCTATCATGAAACATAGGATTAATCAAGATTTTAATGCAACTTTGATTATCACAATGTATCACTGTAGGATCTAAATGTGAACCGAACAAATCGACCAGGATCTTCCTCATCCAGATAGCCTCACATGTAGCTGAATGCTACAGATGTTTGTTTCCTGTGTACCAAGAAACTACTGTAGATCCAATACTGAAAACCCCTCCTGATGTGCTCTTTCTATTTGTTGGGCTGCCTGCCCAATCTGCATCCATGAAGCCATGCAACTTCACCTCATCTGTCTGTCTATACCATAAACCATACTCAGATGTGCCCTTGAGATACCTCAGGACATGCTTGCATGTCTTCCAAAATATCTTGGTAGGCTTAACCATCGCTTGTGAAAGTTGGTTCACCGCATAGCATATGTCTGGTCTTGTATTAAATAAATACATGAGTGAACCCACCAACTGTCGATAAATAATGGCATCCACTACCTCTGTCAATGTAGCATCCTCTTTCCTCCAATTTCCTAGAAGAGGAGTATCCATGGGCTTGCAGTCCTCCATGTGAAACTTACCAAGTATCTCCTGAGCATACTTGCCTTGAGACACAAACAGTTCACCTTCTCGCTGCCATATTTCCAATCCAGGGAAATAATGAAGGAGGCCCAAATCCTTCATCTCGAACTCCTTTGCAATATTTGCCTTGCATGAGTGTATCAACTGCTCATCACCCGTTAGTATTAAATCATCAACATAAAGAACATTGATTAAATGCTTACCCTCCACCACAATTTGGTACAGGTTTGCATCCGCCTCACTCTTGGTGAAGCCAAGTCCAGTGAAATAGTTGTCGATCTGTGTGTACCAAGCACATGGTGCTTGATTCAGCCCACACAACGCTCTTTTGAGTCTGCACACATGCGAATCGCTGTTGAAGATCTCAAATCCTTCAGGCTGCTCAATGTACACCTCTTCCTCAATGATCCCATTAAGGAACGCAGTCTTCACATCCATCTAATGAATGTGCCAACCCATCTGCACTGAGAGAGAAAGGATGGTCCTTATGGAAGAATACTGTGCGACAGGTGCAAAGGTTTCTTCATAATCAATCCCCTCGATTTGTGAGAATCCTCTGGCAACAAATCTTGCCTTATACTTCTCGACGCTCCCATCAGCAGCTTGCTTTACCTTGTAGATCCATTTTGAATCTACCACTGATTTACCCACCAGCCTTGGAACAATATCCCAAGCATTGTTTCTGACAATGGAGTCATACTCCTCCACCATGGCATCTACCCATGTGGGCTCCTGCGTTGCTTCTTCAAAAGAAGATGGCTCTGTCACGATACACTTGCTCATAAGAGCCATGTATCTAGTAAATCAGTCAGGTGAATGTCTCTGTCTGTGCTGTGATGTAGGGACTCCTACCTTCTATGCCGCAACAAGCTTCAATCTCTCAGCTTCTGTGGTATGCTTTCTGCCAGATCTGATGTTTGGTTTTGCATGAGTGGACTCCACTCCATGAATCTCCTCCTGTGGCTGATCCACATCTAGAGGTTCATCTTTGGGAACAAGAAGTTCCTCCTCTGCATGCAAGTGTAGCTCCCTCTCAAGCGACAACTTCATGGCTTTCACCTCATTGAATTTTATATCCCGTCGCACCACAGTCATTCGACTATTTGGAAAATACACACGATAATTATGGGGTGTTTCTATGTACCCCAAAAATATCCCAACTTCTGCAGTCGGCTCCAGCTTCTTCCTGGCATCCTTTTTCACATGAATGTAAACAGATGAGCCAAAAATCTTCAAATGAGAAATATCAGGCTTCTTACCAGTAAAAGCTTCTTCAGGTGTACTCATGCCAAGCACTCTATGAGGACAACGGTTTTTCACATAAACCGCAGTGTTTCATGCTTTCGCCCACAAGTGCATCGGTAGGCCCTGGTCATGCAGCATAGCTCGTGCAGCACTCACGATCGTTTTTTTCTTCCTCTTTGAGACCCCATTCTATTGTGGGTTATGAGGCGCTATGAGTTCTCTTTGAATTCCTTCTTTGCTACAAAATTCTTTGAATTCTTTTGAGATATATTCACCACCATTATCGCTCCGCAAAGCCTTCACTTACTGCCCCGACTCCTTCTCCACCAATGCTTTAAACTCACAGAACTTTGAGAATGTTTCGCTCTTCTTCTGCATGAAGAAGATCCAACATCTATGAGAATATTCATCAACAAATATAACATAAAACCTGTGTTTTGTTGTTGAATAAATCGAGAAAGTTCCACACACATTTGTGTGAATTCTCTCCAGGATCACCGAAGCACAGTTATCCTTCTCATGAAAGGTGGTCTTCACAAACTTACCCATAGTACATCCCTTGCACTGATATAACTGCGCAAGAGTGCCCTTGGGAAGTCCTGTAGAAATCTGCTGCAAAATATTCAAGGCGCCATGGTGAAGATGGCCCAATCTCCTGTGCCATAATTTACCCTCATCCCGGCTCACCACTTATTCTACTTTTCCCATCATTGCAGCACAACCATCTACCTCTAGCTTGTAGATATTCTTAACTCGAATCCCTATCCTCTTGGTTTTTCCCGTTGTTTTATGTCGTAGGAAGGTTTTTCTCTCACTGAAAACAACGCCATAACCTCTGTCTTCCAACATTGCGACTGAGACCAAGTTCTTCTTCAGACCTGGGACATGCATAAAATCTTTCAACAGAAATGGTTTACTTGAATCCCTCTCAAAGTTAATGGTTCCAATGTCGGTCGCACTGTATCTGCCATCATCGCCCATCTCTATATGCATTTGGAGATCCTTCTCCTCCAAGTCACTAAAAAACTCCTTGTCTCCTGTCATATGGAAAGACGCACCACTATCAAGATACCACACTGATCCCATTGAGCTTGAAACCAAGCATGCGATAAAAGAGAAATCAAGTTCAAATTGCAAGGTTAAGGCCTCTCCAGCTACAGCTCCAGCAACCTTCTTTTTCTTCTTTTTTTGTGGGTAGTTAGTGGCGAGATTCCCATGTTCGTGACAGTGAAAACACTTCACTTTGGACAAATCCAACTTCTTGCCTTTAGCCTTGGATTTTGGATGGGATTTATTCCCCTTTCCTTTCATTGATTTGGTATCCAAAGCACAATTCTCTTCATCATTCTTCGATGAAGAGCCATCCCTGGTACTTCGCCTTATCTCCTCATGCGCAAGATCTGACCAAAGTCGCTCCCAACCCAGCAGTTTTTCCCGTCCATTGACAGAGTCTTCGTAGCTATGCCAACTCTTTGGAATCCCAAGGAGAGCCAAGCTCACCAATTCATCATCATCAACAGTAATCCCCACACTTCCCAGTTCATCCCTACAGTGGACAAACTTCATGAGATATTTTGGAATATTGTCGCCCTTCTCCATTTTTATTTTTCTGAGCTTATCTTTCAGCACGAACTTCCTCTGGTCGCTGCTGCTTTGGAAAATATCTTTCAAAGCCTTCCACATTATAAATGGAGTGTCTTTCCCATGAAGGCTTGACACAATATGGTCCTTCACACCTTCCAACAGAATTCTTCTTGTCTTTGCTACCTTTTTTTGCCATGCGTGAAGTCCTGCAGCATCGCTAGAAGCAGGCTTAGGAACATCGCTATCAATGAACTCCTTCAGCCCATTATCTTCAAGCACCACCTCCATCCTATCCTTCCAAGCTATGTAATTCGAGCTACCCTCAAGGGCATACTCCAATCGCAACCGATTGAAAGACATTTCAATGAATACTCAACTGTCGCACCATGAAATTTCTGCAGCAAATTCGAATTGTCCACCAGCACAAAACTCAACACTTATTTACAATTGCAATCTCCAGTGATCAATACTGCTATGATACCATGTAGAAATTTATTAATACTGATGTATTACCGGATTCTCCTAATCTAACAATATTTATCTTCTTGCTAAATACATAATCCTTCCACTGTTAAACTTGCAGAAATTTAAAACTCAATTGCAAACACATGTGAATAAATTCAATCGCACATAACACAGTTGTTTAACGGGAAAGATTAAAGCTAAAAAACCCAACTATCATATATTATGTATATCAATGGAATCATGTAATAATATCATACAAAGCTTAGTACGTCAAGCTCTCAGTACAATGTAGATTCATTACACACTGTCATGCAGAAATTTTCATATCTATGCACCAATTCCTTACCTCCCGATAGCCTGCCTCCACTGCGCAATCCCTGTTGAAGAAGACCCTGAAATGAATTCGAATTGGCCTTGCCTTGACTACACAATCCTCATTGGCAACTCTAATGTGTGTCAGATGCATTGAATGCATCACTATAGTGACAACGGATAGTCCATCTCACCCTTTCACCTATCTCTCCACTGGGTCTACACTAGAACTAACATGCACTGTAGTTAATTGTTGTATTTGTTCAGTTGTTAGTGAGTTATTAGTTGTGAATTAATTAACTAATTAATTCACTTAACTCTCACTAGTGTATCTTTCAGTTAGACTAGATACAACTAGTTCAACTAATTTTAACTCACTTAACTGAGTTAAAATAAATAACAACTCCATAAACTACTCTTCCAACTATGTCATAACTTTTCCACTTCAATTCTAACTAAGTCCTACATGCATGAGCCACCAATAAACCCTAGGAATTATGTAATTCCTTCAACCCACTGATTTTCCAAATCTGAAATAAAGTGCTCCAAGGGAATAAGTTGATGTTTATTGTCGGATTATTATTAAGAGCTAATAATAATGGACATGCATCTATTTTTAGATCGAAGATCTATAAATATACTTTGCCCAATATTCTAAAAATATAATTTCATCTATTTTCCACATTTGACGAACCATCTACAAATAGCATCCTGCAACTTATAGAATATGCTCACCACGTCTAAAAATAGACATACACCTAAAAATAGCCTGCGGGCCCCACTTAGTGAAGGTGCTTACTTTTCACTAAGCTCATCATCTTGTTGAATCTCAACAACATCAACATTTACTTGGTTAAGTTTCTATTTTATTGGGTGATTTACTGGCCCAAAATCCTATAATTTTGGACGGTAAAAACTTATGGTTTTGAACTTTGTTTACTTTATTTGATTAATTGGCTCCATCACTTGGTTTTTTTTGTTATTTCCCTATTTTTAGTTTTGTTAATCTTCATTTCCACCTCAAAATTAATTTCAACATAGGCTCTTGAGTGAGGAGGTAACCTTCTTATTCACTAAGGGAATCTAGGTTAGTCATGCTTTCACATAATTGATCAATCTATAAATTATCCATGTAGCTTGCTTACTAATTTCAATGTGTTGCGTATATATTATCCCTACTTATCATTTTAGTGGGAATATCACATTTGAAAGTATTTGATTAAGATCTAATCTTTCTTTATGGTTTCATTTGTGTTCCTTTGCTAGGTAACTATTATAAATTGACTAGAGTAAAGTAGGTCAATCTACACCTAATCATTTATTTTATATACCTAATAAAGTATTTACTTAATAAATTAACCATAAATCCATCTTAATTGTGATCTAGCAAGACTCAAGAGGAATCAAAATTATCAACATGCAAACTTCTATTTTACTGAAAACTTGAGGTTTGCACGTCAAATGATTTGATTCCACTATGTTTTTGGTCACTTCTTGGTAGATCTGTAATTAAGATGGATTCTAGGGTTAAGATGGATCTATCCTCGTTTTGAAGAACATGCTAATAAAATGTGTTTTATAAATTATAATGAAATTTTTTTTGTTATTAATATATTTTTCTTTTAAATGTTATATGTCAATTGAGCATGGAATGAATTAGAACATAATACAATATCAATAATATTGATTTTACATATTATTTGTTAACTTCACATCAAAAAGTGAAGGAATTACATATTTCCCTACCAAAGGTAAATTATTATTTTTACTTCCAATTACTTTATCTTTATATAAAGTTTGATGTAAAATTAAAGTGAAAATTGAAGTATTTTATTTATGGTAAACATTAATATTTTTTGTTATTAGTATGTTTATTTATTTATCAATATAAGCATTATTTTATTTTATTCAAATGTAATGTTACATGGTAACATCTCTCTCATACTAGGTAGAATGTATCTCCACACAATAAACTCTAATGATAAATTTATTAGCTATTCTATTATTTTCCTTATACATTAAAATAAATTTGACAATAAATTTAATGGTTGTTGTTTATTAATTTTACTAGAATAATATAAAGTGGATTAGATTGCACTTGCTTTTATTTGCAAATTTACATTATCCTATAATAAACTAGGCAAAAAAAGGAATCAATTTAATTTATATTTATATTTTTTCTAAATTAATACATATTTAGTTACTATATATTTTTATAATAATTAAAATAACTAATTTTTTAAATATTTTTTATTAATTAAAATAATCAACTTTTAATATATAATGATGTAAATTTTAATTGTTATAGATAGGATGAAATAATTATGGGAATAATTACAAAAGGTTTATATCTCCGTATAACTTATCTACAACATTTTTTTCATAAAATTCAAAATTACAATTTAATAAATTTATATAAATTAATTGAACTATATTTCATAAATCAACACATATATTTATTATACATTGGGTTTTCAAAATATGACCAAAATTATATATATGATTACAAGTTCAAACCAAAGGGGTAGAGGTATGTATGTCTTGGTAGACTTAACATTCTGTAATTTAGATTGAGTTTCCAAATTATGAGCCAAATTTCAGAGATACAGCAACAACTCACATTTACTTGATTTACTTTCACAGGAAACACATTCGTCCTTTTCTTTCAATGTTGAGAGAATTACTAATTTAATAATGTTAAAAAACAATCCAAGACATTTGTACACCCAATCATTGCTTAGGAATCATTAAAATTGATAAAAAAATTTCAAAGTGCAAGTACCCATTAAACATTAATATAAAAAACCCAAAACCTATTCACCCAAATATATTAGCTTAGTTGAAACAACTAACCATTACCTTGTATAAAAAGCTCCAAAAACACAAGCAACCTTAAGACATGCTAAATTCCTTGAACAAATGATTAACATTGCTCCTGAATTTCATTCACAAAGTTGTTTACAAAATCAATAATGGATTACAATTCATTAAATCTGGTTTACGTCTTTCTCCCGAACTTCCACGTTGAAATATCCTACATATACATACAAATAAATATAAAGCCTTGTAACTCTTCCCAATCAGCTATACATGACACAATGGTCTCTTATATAGAAATGTACAGATATATGTTCATTAAACTGACCTATGTATTGTTTGTTACTATTCATTGTTTTATCTAGTTGCACAGTGCTTATCAAATTCTTTCGTGTCTGCCATACTAACAAAATTAAATATAAAAGCAATTACAATTTATAAATTAAATATAAAAAATTCAAAAAAAATTTCAAGATTTTTGTTTTTATTCAGAAACAAGAAAAATTAAAGAATAAATAAATAAATAATGCACATTGAAATGTAAGTTACCATGAAAGTTCGAAAAGTTCTTAGGGAGAGAGGAACCCATGCCCTCTTAATTGGGAACAAAATAAATTTTCACTACAACCCATAAAACTTATATTTCTTCCTCTGGACTATGGGTTGTCACTTTTTAGAAAAAAATGCAAGGAAAACGCAAACAACCCTTGAATGAATCCTAGTAACAAACTATTTAAAGGAATTCAACTCCGCAATGTCCTGTCATCTATTCGACTCTGAAGTACAAATAGATCAATACTGTTGGAACAAAATAGAGATGATTCCTTCGTTAAGCAGATTCGGAAATGTATGAGTATGAGTAGATGCCATGTCGTTGAAGGCAATAGCACTGAGATGAAAGGGTGCGAGCACATTCATCTGTAATAGCCAGAGTCATCGCATTATTACACCGTCACCGCATTATGCAAACTTTAACCATCGATCAGGGGGCGATGAAGAGAATCAAGCTAGTCCCTTACAGCGCATTAAGTCATTCTAATTATTAGTTTTCTCTTAATTATTAATTATTAGTCGAATGATTTAAAAATATTCAATTGTCTAACATTTCATCCATAGTGAGAGTTGTTTTTAAAGAGAAACGCCTTAAAACTTAACAATATTATTTAAAAAATTTAATTAAATAATCTCATAATCTAAGAATACTTGTCTTTCATAAAAAACCCAAGATTCTAAATCTTGAATCTCATTATGAGTATTAGAGGGAATCGTTGCGTGATAGCTCTCAAAATCCTCCTCGACCTGTTATCACATCTCTACTACACCCTTAGGGGTCGCGAACCCTTCCCCCACATCTATTGCACATACTTTGTTATTCTATCGTCAACTAATAACATTGAGTGTTTGTTTTAACACTCACGGGACTTAACCCTAAGCCTAAGGGAACACAACTACCAACCCTGGTAAATACTAGCAATTGCACCATTTGTTGCAAAGGAAACGTTGTAAATCAGTAACATAGGAAAGAGCAGTATAGAGGAAATTCTCTCACATGAATCATGTGAACAACAAGATTGGGCTATTTAGTTACATAATTTGGTTAGAACTATGTATGTTAATATCATTTTTAGATAAGTATTAGTTCTTTGGTCCTAAGATGAAATATCATCATTCAAAAAGTTTAAAAAATGAGGTGTTTGATTAGTATAACCCTTTCTTCTCTAAGAACCATCAATATGTAAGTCCCAAAAAACAGAACAGATTTTCAATGGGAAAAAAGAGATTACATCAAAACCAAAAAGAATAACAACTCATCTATGGTATAACTTAGGTATTTAATGATATAACTTACAAAATCTCTTGATAAACACAAATAATTTCATCATTTTTCCTCTTGAGTAATCATACATTTTTCATTTTTCAAAAATTTCAACCAAAAAAAACTAATTACATCATTTAAATAATCTAACATAAACCTCAATGTGTAATTATAATCTTTACCTCATATCATTGAAAATAAATGAACATTAATTTACATCATAGCATTTAAAAGACAAGAACATCCTCAATGGCTACATCATTCAAAAGAAATGAACATTAATTTATGTGACAGCAATAAAAATACATGAACATTAATGGGTTACTATGAGAATATATAAACACCTTAAAGCAGTGAATAAACCTTTCAATTTAAAGAGCATATTATCACATTTATCATAGGAATATGTGTTACAGGATTGGGCTATTCAGTGACATAATTTGGTAAAGGTGAAAGGAAGAGATACCCACATCATAATATAACCACTCCTTATTTTGAAACCGAACTTTGTTTTCTTTGCATTTACTTTGCAACAACAAATTAAAAAAGTGGATAGTAAATAAAAAAGTGGATAGTAAGGTTTTACTATTAGCCAAGAAACTATCAAACTTCCAATTCAACATCATCAAAAAAGACAAGAATAACAAACCATATAAATAAATATGTAGTGACTTTCCAATTTATAATACAAACTTAATATAATTAATAAAAAAACATATAAATAAAATTTTAAAAATAAAAACAAAAATATTATAACTATGTTTAACTACTTTATAAAATAAAACATAATAAAAATATTTTAAAAAAAATTAACAAATAAATGTCTTATAAACTTAAATTTCAACACTAAAATAAAATAAATTAAAAAGAATCTTGTTTCCAACACTTGAATAATTTAAATTTTAGACATATTCCCAGGATGTCCTTAAAGAATCTCTAGAGTTTTGCTCCCATACGGCCAAATTCTCATAACTAGAAATGATTTTACTACAGCTTATAAATAAATTATTTATTAAATTTGAAAAAAAAAATCCCAATAATTAAATGGATGCGCAGGAAACCCTAAACGCAGAGTATTATTTGAGTGTAACGCCAGAAATTCCATGATGATTCCATGATTATTGCAACATAATGTTGGAATTTGAGAATTCCAAAACAATAAAAGTCCCTTTCCTTAACACAGAGAAATATTTTAAAATTTGCATACACAGTGACAGAATTTCCTTATATAAAAAAAATTCAATTTCAAAAAAAACTGTTACAACTTCTTCCTCTCTCAGAGGGATTACAACTGTTGCTGGACTGCTTCTAAGCACAGTTCCAAAAAAAAAAACTCTTCTCTGTTTCACACAGAAAATTTAAACCAAACACACTGCTGTGTAATTCAGACTTTTACACTCTGTTGTGTAAAAACTTCACTGTCTCTGTCTATAAAAAAATATACACTGCTGTGTATAATTTTAAATCTGCACTCTCTCTGTCTTTTTCAACAATTGCACTGTTGTGCTTATATTCTGTGTGTATGTAAAAAAATTACATTACTTCTTTGTTCTATATTTATAAACAAAATATCTAAAAACAATTAATGTCATTTGTTGACTAAATTGCCAAATTATCACCGCTTAAAAAAAACGTTAATGGCATTAAAATTCTGCTGCACCGCTTCAAAAATTCATTTATGGCAATTTTGACTTGGTGGCAAAATTGATGAATTTCGCGGCGGTGGTGGATTGGTGGCACGCTGGCTGTATGTGGGCGGAGCCACCTCTCCTGGTGGTTACGGGGGGTATGGTTCTACCCGTACGCATCAAATGGGTGAGCCCCCGTAATAAACCTCAGCCACACATTTTGGGTCAACGCCCAATAGATAGGTCAAATGCGGGGGGTACACTTCCGTTAACCGTCGTGTTGTTTCTGCCCCCGCACTCCGTTGATCGCTGTCGACGTGCTCGCTGTTTATCTCCTGCACCTGATCGACGTCCTGCTCCCGCCTGCAAATCGTTCGGAGCATTTGAAATTACATTCCAACACTCCCCCTTAATTTCAACTGCTGGGTTTTCCTGCATACCCAAACATTTTCTGAAGTGTTCAAAGCTTTTCTATGCTAGTGGCTTTGTGAGGATATCTGCAAATTGATCCTCCGTTCTGCAATGTTGCAAAACTATTTCACCATTGTTAACCAATTCACGTATGAAGTGAAACTTGGTGTCAATGTGTTTAGTCCTCTTATGAAAAACTGAATTTTTTGACAATGCAATAGCTGAACTATTGTCACAAAATATCACTGTCCCTTTTACCTGTTCTTGGCCTAAACTTCTCAACATTTTCCGCATCCAAACTGCTTGACACGCTGCTGCTGTAGCTGCCACATATTCTGCTTCTGCTGTAGACAATGCTACAATGGGTTGTTTCTTAGAAGCCCATGAAATGGCTCCTGAACCCATATGAAAAACATAACCGGAAGTGCTCTTCCGATCATCAACACTTCCAGCCCAATCACTGTCTGTGTATCCAACTAAATCTGAACATTCTAAAGTAGTATAAAAAATACCAAACCTTTTAGTACCTTTAACATACCTCAAAATTCTTTTTGCTGCTTGCCAATGTGCATCCTTTGGCTTTTCCATGAACCTGGAAATCAAACTAACGGCATGCATTATGTCCGGCCTAGTTGCAGTCAAATACATGAGGCTGCCAACTATGCTCTTGTATAAACTAGGATCAAAATCCTTGCTGCTGTCCTCTCTGCTGAGTTTTAATCCCATCACTGTGGGAGTGATTGCTGCTTTGCATTCCTGCATGTTAAATCTTTCAAGCACCTCATTAACATACTTTTCCTGTGAGATAAAAATCCCATTTTTATCTTGTTCTACTTCTATTCCCAAGAAGTATCTCAACAAACCCATATCAGTCATCTCAAATTCTTCTTTCATGACTATTTTAAAATGTTCAATAAGGCAATCATCATTACCAATAAAAATAACATCATCAACATACAAGACTACAATCAAGATTTTACCATCTTTTTCTTTGATGTAGAGGGTGGGTTCTCCCTCACACTTTTCAAATCCATTTTCCAGTAGATAGGAATCTATCCTACTGTACCACGCTCTTAGCGCTTGCTTCAGCCCATAAAGAGCTTTCTTCAACTTGCATACTTTGTGCTCTTGGCCTTTCTTTTCATAGCCGAGAGGTTGTTCAATGTAAACCTCTTCCATTAACACTCCATTCAGAAATGTTGACTTCACGTCCATTTGGTAAACTTTCCACTTGTTTTGTGCTGCTATGGACAACACTGCTCTCACGGTTTCCATTCTTGCAACCGGTGCGAAAGTTTCCTCATAATCTATCCCATGCTTCTGCTTATAGCCTTTGACAACAAGTCTTGCCTTGTGTCTCTCTATTTTGCCTTCAGCATTACTCTTGGTCGTGTAGACCCATTTAACACCAATTACATCTTTACCTTTTGGGAGTTCAACCAAATCCCAAGTTTTGTTCCTCTCTATGGCATTTATTTCCTCATCCATAGCTTCTATCCATTTCTCATCCTTGATGGCTTCTTCGAAATGAACAGGATCATCAACATGACAATATAAAGCAAACAAAGAATTGATACCTTCATTAGCTAAATCTTGTTCATAAATATCTTTCAAACTTCTGAATTTCTTACCTCTTTCAGTAGGTGTACAAATGCTTGAAGAAGCACTTGAATTTCCTCCTTGCGGTGTGCTTGGAGAAGCACTGTCATTTCTCCTCAAGGGTGTGTTGTGCTGCTCTTGTGTTGGTGCTGCTGTTTGGGGATGTATTTCAGCCAACTCATCATCATTTTCATCATGAGATAAATAGTGTTTAACATTCATTGTTTTCTCTATGCTTCCATCCCAAGCTTCCTCTTCAATGAACTGAACATCCCTGCTCACAATGAACTTCTTGGTGGATGGGTTATATAACCTGTATGCCTTGGATTCCTCACTGTATCCAATGAAAGTACATTTCTCCCCCTTGCTGTCCAACTTCTTTCTCAGCTAATCCGAAATGTGTGCATAAGCCACACATCCAAAAACCTTCATGTGTGTGACACCTTGCTTTGTGCCACTCCATGCCTCTTCCGGTACTTTGTTCATAACTGCTTTTGTAGGGCACCTGTTCAAAATATACGCTGCACAATGTACAGCTTCAGCCCAATAATCATTAGATAGATGCTTTGCCTTTAACATACTCCTCGCCATGTCCATTATGGTTCGGTTCTTCCTTTCGGCCACTCCATTTTTCTGCGGAGTATATCTAGTTTTAAACTGCTTTTGAATACCATTTTCTCTACAAAAACGTAGAAAATATTTAGAGATATACTCACCTCCTCTATCAGTCCTTAAGACTTTGATATGCAGCCCACTTTGTCTCTCAACAAGTGCTTTGAAATTGCAAAATTTTTCAAACACTTCACTTTTGTTTTTCAAAAAATAAACCCAAGTTTTTCTTGTAAAATCATCTATAAATGTTAAGATATAGTGGCTGCAAGCAAGTGATGGAGTTTGCATCGGTCCACATACATCTGAGTGGACAGTCTCTAAGGGTGCTTTTGCCCTTATGCTTTTCCCGGAAGGAAAACTTTCTCTGTGTTGTTTCCCAAGAATACAACCTTCACAAAGGCTGTCCGGTTTCTCTATCAATGGTAAACCACTTACCATTCCTTTTCTGTTCAACAAATTAAGACCTCCAAATTTGAGATGTCCAAATCTCAAGTGCCATAACCAATTATCATCTTTTGGTTCGCTTTGGAACGTCTCCTGTGCAACTGCTGCTTTCTCTTCACCATTCTTCAAGTCTGCTCTCATTCTGAGAAGGAACATTGTTCCTTGTCATCTTCACTTCAGCAATACACTGATTGTTGGGTGGTTTATCCATGATGGTACAAACATCATTATCAAAGAAAACATTATATCCCTTATGGACAATCTGTCCAATACTTAAGAGATTACACTTCATTCCTGGAACATAATAAACATCTGCTATGGATTTCTTTGCACCTAATCTTGTTAAAACATTCACATCTCCTTTTCCCATAACAGAAACTTTGCTATCAGTTCCTAGTGTGACTTGTGACTGCACACTTTCATCTAACATAGAAAACATTGCTAAGTTTCCTGTCATATGGTTACTACAACCGGAGTCTAGAAACCATAAATCTTCACTTTTTTCTTCAGCCATATTACAAGCTAAAAACAAATTACTTTGGCTGCTATTTTCTTTAGTGAAATTTGCACTAGTTCCACTTCTCATATCTTGCTGCTTCTTTCTAC
This sequence comes from Pinus albicaulis, assembly GCA_034641835.2. Classification (NCBI taxonomy): domain Eukaryota; kingdom Viridiplantae; phylum Streptophyta; class Pinopsida; order Pinales; family Pinaceae; genus Pinus; species Pinus albicaulis. The sequence goes on from CM076581.1 coordinate 990,506,818, forward strand.
ATTCATTTGCATAATGACCATATTTTTTACAATGGTAACATTGGACATTGGATTTATCATACCTTTGTCCTTGATCATTCTGCTGTCCACTTTGCTAGCTGCCTTGGCCGTGGCTGTGATTTTGACTGTTGCACCTTCCATGTGAATGAGAAGGGATGTTCCTTCCACCTTTGTTCTGGCTTCTGCCTCTTCCTCTTCCTTTTCCTTGCCCTCTTCCTCTTCTGAAAGACATCTGGGTCTTAAAAGCATGTTCAAGATATGATTTTTCACTCCTACCCAATCTCTGTTCATGGGTCATCAGTGATGCATGTAGCTCATCCACTGAAAAATTTGTGAGATCCTTAGTCTCTTCTATGGTGGTGACAATCACATCGAATATTGAGGGTAAACTTCTCAAGAGTTTCTCAACAATCCTCTTGTCCTCAAGAGTCTCTCCATGAGATCTTATTTGTGTGACCATTCCAATCACATGAGTGAAGAATGAGTCAATAGTATCTGACTCTTTCATGCGGAGAGTCTCAAAGTCTCTCCTCAGCAACTGAAGTTTTGTTGTCTTCACCTTCTCCATACCCTGATAAACTGTCTTGAGAGTTTCCCATGCTTCTTTGGATCTGTTAGCTGCTACTATCCTTGGAAACACACTCTCATGTACTGCTTGATATAAGAAGAAAAGAGCCTTGGAATCTTTCTTCTTATTACTCTTCAGAATCTCTCTTTTTGCCTGAGTTAACATATTAAACTCAAGTTCATCTGCTGGCTCTTCAAAGCCATCCTCAAAAAATTCCCATAATTCTTGGGAGACAAATAAAGCCCTCATAGTTATTGACCATTAGTCATAATTTTTCCCATTAAATTGTGGGAGATGGATATTTCCCATACCCATACCAATGTTGGCTCCAGCCATTCTGCACTCTTAACTATGATTCAAAAACACTTGACTGTGTGTTTAAATTTACTAACTGTACTGCAACAGTAACACAAAACTGTATAGAGAAATATCTTTGAATTCTTCTTGTCTGAACCTTCACTCTGCTGGAGAGGCTTCTGCAATAACGAATTCCTTTTCTTCAGCTTATTTGACCTTCAAATAGCCTGAATTGGCTCTGATACCATGTTGGAATTTGAGAATTCCAAAACAATAAAAGTCCCTTTCCTTAACACAGAGAAATATTTTAAAATTTGCATACACAGTGACAGAATTTCCTTATATAAAAAAAATTCAATTTCAAAACAAACTGTTACAACTTCTTCCTCTCTCAGAGGGATTACAACTGTTGTTGGACTGCTTCTAAGCACAGTTCCAAAACAAAAAACTCTTCTCTGTCTCACACATAAAATTTAAACCAAACACACTGCTGTGTAATTCAGACTTTTACACTCTGCTGTGTAAAAACTTCACTGTCTCTGTCTATAAAAAAATATACACTGTTGTGTATAATTTTAAATCTTCACTCTCTCTGTCTTTTTCAACAATTGCACTGTTGTGCTTATATTCTGTGTGTATGTAAAAAAATTACATTACTTCTTTGTTCTATATTTATAAACAAAATATCTAAAAACAATTAATGTCATTTGTTAACTAAATTGCCAAATTATCACCGCTTAAAAAAAACGTTAATGCCATTAAAATTCTGCTGCACCGCTTTAAAAATTCATTTATGGAAATTTTGACTTGGTGGCAGAATTGATGAATTTCGCGGCGGTGGTGGATTGGTGGCGCGTTGGCTGTATGTGGGCGGAGCCAGCTCTCCTGTTGGTTACGGGGGGTATGGTTCTGCCCGTACGCATCAAATGGGTGAGCCCCCGTAATAAACCTCAGCCACACATTTTGGGTCAACGCCCAATAGACAGGTCAAATGTGGGGGGTACACTTCCGTTAACCGTCGCGTTGTTTCTGCCCCCGCACTCTGTTGATCGCTGTCGACGTGCTCGCTGTTTATCTCCTGCACCTGATCGACGTCCTGCTCCCGCCTGCAAATCGTTCGGAGCATTTGAAATTACATTCCAACACATAAGAATTATTCATTCCAGAGTGACTAGGGCCCTTGAAATTCAAAGATATCTGCCGTAATAGTCAAATATAATCATTAAGAAAAACATAATTCCGGTAGTAAAACATAGCCTGGAGAAAAACATGTTTCTAAATGAAAATTTTGATAACTATTTTATATTTTGAATTTTATGTATTGCAATGAAATTTTCAAAGATTAAATCCAGTTTGAATCGACAGTTTTTTTCTGGTTTCTACTTCTTCCAACAACTGCAAGAATTTACTGTGACATTTACATTTAGCAGTAGTATGTAAGTATTCATTTAATTACTGTGTGAGGCTTTGGCGGTCATAGATTAAGTTGAGAAGGAAAATTTCAAGCCATAAGTTTTAAAATAAAATAAAATAAAATAAAATAAAATAAAAATAAAAAAAAAAAAATCCTGAAATTTATATAATTATAATTGTTTTTTTACTGAAATTAAAAATTTGTAAAAAATAATAATGTGAAAATTTATAATGCTATTACACTCAATACAATTATTTTATAAATATTACAAATTAAGTACTACAAATCATCAAATTACAAAATAATTTTACAAATACTATAAACTAAATACTACAAATTATTATATTATATGTTAAAACTTTTAATAAAGAAAACTGCTAAAATAAATTATTCACCAATTCATTCTGCCTAAAATTCTTATTGGAGGGAATGCAGCGGAATGGAAATAAGTCAATAATTCTGCGTTCTGCAGTCGAGGTCATGTGGAGATAATCGAATAAGGTCCCGTTGAGAATGTATTCATACACCATGAGCGGTTCTTGAGTAGCAGCCTTACAGGCGAAAGGAATTTTTGTGGTTCACTTGAGAGAGAATTCGAACCTCGTTCAGAACGTGCTCTATTCTATTTTTTTGTTTTTAATTAAGATAAATATTTACTGATTTAAATTAGAGCAATAAAATCTCAAATTTATACATATCTTGACTCCGGAACATTTTTTTATGAGTGGACAGAGCGTTGAACAATTTACAAAGTAGAGAACATGAAAAATATGGACATAAGATCAACACACGGATACATCTGAAGAGCCAAAGTTTTACCAAATTAGATTAGTTCAATGGATTAAAAACCATTGCATTTATTAAAATACACATAGGCTTAGTTTGATCTACTTACTCTTTGTGCAGTTTCCTTGGACAGAATCTGCCAGAATCCATTGGATCACGCTAGCAAGTAGAGTTCTTGTCACAATCTGCCTTACTTTTACATGAATGCTCAAGCAGATTTCTGCAGAGTTTTGGTCACAATTTGCCTGACTTTTACATGAACGCAAAGTCGTGTAAATTGAGAACACTAGTGTAAGCATTGCACCCACCGGAGTACTTGAATTAGCGAGAAGTGGGTAGTTTAAAACTACCCATTGTAAATGTGCAGCAAAAGCTATCCTTTTTGCAGGCCATGGCTGTTTTGGTATCATTAATATATGTATTAGAGGTTGTATATCATATTGAGGGGAAGATATATTGGTATAGGTTAGAGAGTTAGTTAGGTAGTTAGGTTGAAAGAAGTTGTAGGTGAATGGTCTAAAACAATTCAATCGTCTAACATTCGATCTGATGATGCATAAATGTACATCATGGCAGCTAGGAGAGTTGTTTTCAAATAGTGACGCTTTACAGCGTAATTAAAACGCTAATGATAGATTCCCCCATAAATAACTGACACAAGTTGTAGAGAATAAACCCACGTTGAATGGAAATTACACTACTAACAAACAACACGCAGATGAGGTCAACAACCAAAGATAACTCACGGATGATGTCAAAGGTGAGAACACATAGACATTGACCTCCATAGATCAACGAGCCACAAGAAACTCAAGAGAGTTCCAAACTCTACTCACCAAATAGATGTCAGAAGTATCACTATAAAGTGCACAAACACACATTTGGTTCAAGCATGAATTCATAGTTAATACCCCACAAACTAATCAAAATATCACAAGAATTCCATTATATCTTATGGTAGATAAAAGTTATCTCAAAAACATACCATTTAAAATACAGGGAATTATTTTGAAGCTTAAGAAAAACCTAGTACCCTTTCATTGTAGATCCAAAGAGGCTCCTTGCTCTAGGAAGGGATCTCAAATTCCAAAATCATGAATTTAACCAAAACTAGAGGTTGTTCACAACCACCTCTATCTGTGTTTTCCTCTACTAACTCTAGCAAATTTCCATATTTAGTATGTCATGCCAAGCACAAACCAAAAACACCAATGTCTCTTACAATGAATACCATTAAAAAAAATTATGTTAGTGTAGCCTCTTAATTTATTGGTGACTACCAATTTACTTCATCTTCGAGATTCTTAATCTATAAATAGGATTTGTTACAATACCATGTGCCAATACCATGACTTATCAATATCAAGGCTCGCAAATCCATAATCTTCATATCACACTTGTTCTTATTACATGTAAATTATGATCAACAAAGAGAATAAGTAATTGAAAGTAAACAAGTCCCGAAAAAAATAATAAAAAGAATATTTGTAATTTATTCAAAAAATTAATTTAAAATGAATATGTGATATTTAAAATATTAGTAATAAAAAATATATATATATATGTGATATTTAAAATATTGTTCATTCATGTAATGTATTGGAGGTTGCCCCTCCAAGTGGCTTATTTCTAAAATGTATATCTCTTTTCTTCTATTTTTTGAGCTGGTTTCATAACATCTCCATGGTTAAAATCATGTTCCATGTTTTTCTATATATATATATGCTTAATTTTTTATATTAATTATTTTTATAATTTATTATTATTATTATTATTTAAGTAGTTTTTAAAATTTTCTAAAAATTGAATAACCAAAGATGTATCATGAAGTGGGTTTTTGATGTTTATTATGAATTGATGTCTATTTGCATTTACCAACCATTTAATTCATATGGTTGTGCAAGTCCAAAGAATCAAACTTCTTGATATAAAAATCTCTTTTCAGAGATTTGCACTTTAAGAGATCTCTTGAGTCTCAGAACATAATAGATGTAAAGTTAAGATTCATCTTAAGTCGAGAAGAGCCAACCTATTTTTAGAATACAAAACTAAGAAAAAAAATTATATTACAAAATTTTAATCCCTCTTACAAAAAAATTCTTTTAATTTTGTTTTTAACTTCTAAGCAAATTTTAACATATTTCTACCATTTTGTCTATAATATATATATATATATATATGACCATGACCATCTTAAAAACAAACCACGGTGTTCTTTGTTCGGGCTAAATGCAAAATCTTGTTAAATATTACTTCTAATTTTAATTTTAGAAGATCAATGAAACCTGAGCTCTTTAAAAAGTTTGTAATTTTTTCATTAGTTGGGTGCACAATAATTTATAAATACTATTCAAGAAAAAAAAAATCAAATTTAATTCTCCAAATAAATATTATAATATTTTTATATTAATATCAAGTGAATAAACTTGTAATTTTCCTTTATCTTTTTGCATTTTTTTTAAGTTTTCTTTACATTTTTCAACTAACTTCATCATAAAATATTTAAATATATTTAAACTTATATTTATAAATCATTTAAAAATATGCAATTAAGGCATTTCACATAAATTTAACATCATCATAAATTATTTAAATATATTTATATTTATATTTATAAATGTATTTGAAGATATGAAAATAAGATATTTTATATAAATTTAATATCAATAACATCTATTTAAAAATAAAAAATAAAAATAAATCAAACTTTTTTATAAAAAAACCACAAAAAGTTATACCATGGGGAGTGCCGCAGCATTCCATAAGAGAGCATCACCCTATGAATAGGCCAAGGCCAAAAACACCTCCACAAATAACGAAGAGACGAGCTCAAAGAAATGATAAGGAACCCACTAGGAGGGGAGCCCGTAGGGCACTAAAAAACACAATAATATGAAAACAACCAAAATTAAAACTATAAGGGCCTCCAAAAAAAGAGAAACACCCCACATATGTCCAAAGGGCCCATCTCAAGAGAAAACAACCCCATAAATATGTCCCATAACAAGTGTAAAAGTTTTTAAAACCATTTAAATATATACAACAGTTACATAAATAGATGTTTATAACAATTATAATACAAAAAGTCTGCAAGAGATAAGGGTATGACCTGAGAAAAAAAAACATAAAAGGACATAGCTCGATGAAAACCATCGGACAAGATACGCAGGTTCAACACACGAACAACCAAACCATCTTTCTCCTCTATATCCACAAGCCCACAGCAAGTTGTAGACCGACTTTAATAAGTTGTCACCGACCCATTTTGTTCCCCGAGATATGGGTAAGGCGTAAATCAAAATTGAAATGAGTTTTAGAGTATGTATTTCTTCAAGAGCAGGGAAAAAATAAAAATTCTTAGACATCTCCGAGAGTTGTTAAACTATTTTTTAAATATCTCGCAATCCCCACACTACAAGGAAAATACCCTCTAGCAGATGTTTTTGAGGAACCACAAAGAAAAATACCCTGTACATATGTTTCTAGCGAAGGTTACTAGAGGAGGTCAGCGGGCGGAGGGTTTTGCGGATGTTTTCCTATCGGTGCTCTTATCGTTAAAACTCGCCCCGGTGCTCTCAAAAAAAGAAAGCAATCAAGGCAATAAAACTACCGGCACACCCGGCACAATCGTGCACCCGTACACACCCGCCCGGGTGCATCATAATATAAATAGAGCACGCAAAGCTCTACAACTCATCCACGTTTCATTCATTATAAAACACAACGCCAACACCAAAACCACCCGGTGCGGTAGACAGAAACCGCACCGGTGCATCATAAAAAACGCACCAAAACACAAACTGACTGGTGCGTTTGTAGCAAAAAGTACCGGTGCGACTATAAAAAACGCGCACCGGTAAAGGGTTAAATTAAAAAAATATTTACGACAAAAAACCCAGATTTTTCACTTTTCTAGTGCTCTTGAGCTATCAATTACTGGTGTGCACAATACCATAGAACGCACCAGTGCGCACCGAACATTGGCACACCAAACAGCATGCGCGAAGTACACACACCGTCGGGGCATCCAGTTATTGTAATGCACCGGGGCGTCAATACTCTTCCGCGTCGGTGCATCATAAAACACCGCACCAAAACAGAAACAAGCCGGTGTGTTCTTCTCTAAGAGCACCAATGCGCCAGAAACCGCACGCACTATAATAGCGTTATATAAAAAAATAAAAAAATAAAAATAAAAATTAAGGCCAAAAAATTGGTGCTTTGCGACTATTATGCACTGATGCTTTACCATTACGCCACCCCGGTGCATCATCAAATTTTCGCGCCAAAACTTAAACATCCCGGTGCGCGGTTAGGGAAACGCCCCGGCGCGTTATAAACAACGCGCCAAAATTGATACCGCCTGGTGCGATTTTATTTAACCGCACCATTGCGCTTATAAAACCCCGCACACAGAAACAGGGTTAATTAAAAAAAAAAAGTTACAGCTAAAAAACTTCATTATTCACTTTCCTCAGTGCTTCAGAGCTCTCAAGCCCCGGTGCTATTTCCTTATTTCTGAGCCGCCCCAACATCAGTGCTCTCATTGCACCCATTGCACGCATTGCAGCTCTGCATTGGCCACCAATCTCCAGCTTGCATTTTTTAAAACAATGGGAAAATTTTATTTTCCAAATTTTACAGCCAATATGCCTCCTCGACGACGAAATGTACAAGTATTTTTCTAGTATTTCTATAATTAAGCCTTTTAGCGGATTAGAAATTGAAATAAACTTTAAAATAACCATTAAAAAAGAAAAAGAAAAAAATTGTCACGCGGTGCACTCGAGTTGTTCGGCTCGCACCGGATAGCAGTGCTACCTATAAAATTTACAAGCAGCACTGCTACCGGTGCTAACGGTAACTGCACCGTTTCTGGGGCGGTGCCGGAAGGCGCCCCGAATAATTTTAAACTAAAAAGAAAAAATAAAAAATGCAGTGTGCTCATTTATCCAGGCGCACCGTTGACCCCGACAATCACAATGCGGTGCATTGACTTCATTTGCCACCCCAGTTTATGTCAGCGCGCCACATTTTGCATTCCAAGAGGGTCAACGGTGCGGTCGGGTAAAAGACCGCACCGTCAACTATGTCATTGTCATGAAGTCGGTGCGCTGACACGACTATACACGTCGGGGCGTATATTTTAGTCAACGCACCGGTATTCTGAATTATATATAGTCCACGGTGCTTGAGAAATAGACATCTGCACCGAATCCGATGTGGTCTGTTTCATTAGGGGCCCTGGGGAAGGTGCACTAAAATATTAGGACGCACCGGCACCGGTGCGTGACTGTTTTTATGGAGCACCGAATTGTATGTTTGTTTTTTTTTCAAAAAAAAATATATATGTATATTTATAAATACATTTCTGTTTGAATAAAAAAAATTATTTAATATGGCAATGATTCAGAGAGAACAGGAGAAACAGCAGCAACAACAAGCAGAACAATATGACATGATTCGCCAATGGGAGGCGAGAGAGAGGGAGAGAGATGGATGCCCTCGCCCTATTACTGCAGATACTCGGGAGATCCTTATGGAGGTAGGCCTCCTCAAGTTCTATGAGGTGGCTATTTCCGGCTTAAAGGCCCATAGTGTGCTTTTGAGACATCTTATCGACAGGTGGAATGCCCACCGACAGGATTTTCAAGTTGGTCCTGACCAGTGGTACACACCCACTGAGGATGACAATTATTTTATTACAGGACTATCGAGGAGAGGGGTGGAATTTCCCTTATTCCTAGACGTGCCAGCTAGTTGTGTAGTAGGGAGTCAGTTATTTTACTCCCAGAGATACATTGGAGCACATGTAATGTCTCCTTCAGAGTTTCAAGTACCTGGAGGTCAGTTATGTATAGGTGCTTTTTGTAGACATGACATGTAGTGCCTCTCTATTATCGCTTCGACCATTTCGCACAACACCAGTGACAAGCAACGCATTAGTTGCTTGCTTTTATATTACGTTGATTCTTTAGTACAGCAGCCATGACTTGTCAGGTGGTCTACCATTTTTTTGCGACATTTTTGTACGGCCTTAGATAGATGTCGTGCTCATGCACAAGGGAGGGTCAACTTCCCTTTTGCTTCAGAGCTATTTTGTTTATTTTTTGAGAGGTTTCCAGAGATGAGACCTGGTTTTGTTCGACAGCCTTGTAGGGCGATGTTCGAGGCTCGGATGCGCATGTGGGAGCATATGATGCCCAAGAGGGGAGACACTATGTTTCCAGCAAGGATATCACATGATTCGCTGGACTTACTAGCTAGTGTTGGCAGGCTGCATCCCTTCATTATGGTCCCATGTCCTTATGCTGGACTAGATTGGTGAGGGTGTCCCAATATCCTCTTCTCCTGATGAGCAGCCAGATGATAGAGGTAATATTACTGTTTTATTTATATTTATTCTAACATGTTCTTTAACTTGTTTTTATTAAATTGTGTAATGAAATTGTCTAATTATTGTTGTGTACTTGTATATATTTTGCAGACATTGGCTCTTTTGATGGCGATGAGATGCCGGATCCACCACATGATCTAGGTGTCGATCCTGATGATTATGATCAGGGGATGGTTGATGTGCTAGAGGATGAGGCCGGTGGCGCAGCAGAGAGACGTGCTGATCCTGTGCCTCATGGTGCACCGGTACCTCCTTTTGCTAGGCGCGGTCAACCTGAGACCAGATACTAGATGGAGTTGGGTAGGCAACTCTATGGATTGATTTCAGATGCGGGCATCAGGCCCGCTCATTATAGAGAGATACAGGGCGATGATAGACTGTTACAGATGTGGAGAGGCATGCCGCGTGACATGTATGGCCTGATGCGGCATGTCGTAGGAGCTACGACAACTGTTACGCGATTGAGGAGGATTGTCCATAGCTATAGGCGTAGTCAAGCTACGACATGTGATGGACAGTGCGCCAGCAGCGACTCAGATGCATCTCGTGATCGTTCACCTCGCGGCGCACCTGATGATCAGCATGAGGCTCCACTGGCAGCATCTGACACTAGTCATGATGGATATGAGGCTGGACCATCAGCCACGTCCAGTCAGCAGCCTGCAGCATCCATCATGAGTACTAGTCACGATCATCATGAGCAAGCTGGACCATCGACCGCCGAGGCTGCAGTACTATTGACTGAGCAAGCCTTCACTACTACTGTGCCTCATATTGATCATGTTGTACTACCACCAGTGGATGCATCCATTAGTACTAGTGATCATCATGATCATGAGCAGTCTAGACGACCATCGACTGTCGAGGCTGCACCCAACTTTAATGAGCAGGCCGCATCCACTTGTACTAGTGTTATTGATGTTGTTATACTACCACCAACGCCTGATCCATGACATTTATAAATTACAATTGTATATTTTTAACATTATTCAGTCATATATATATATGGTCCATGCATTTTATGTTCATGTTGCAGTTGCACTTAATTTTCATGTTGATGATCATCATGATGTGGCGCATATTGTTAGTCATGTTAGATATGTTCATTTAATGTTTAGCTTGCAGATAGATGTGTATATGTGATAGGCGCATGAGTTATTTGACATTATATTGAGATGTATATTTGATGTTTGTGTTGTGATGATGTTAATATATAATGTTAATTTGATGTTAATTGAATGTGTTTATTAGTTGAATATGATGTTTGTACAATGGTTATCATGATCGTGATGATGTTTATTAATCAATTTAATATTATTAAATGACCATGATATTTATTAAATATTATGTCATGAATGTAATTGTAATTTTCAAAAATTGTAAAATTGTAATTGTATATATCAAAAATTGTAAAATTGTAATTTTAATTCTAATTGTATATAAATTTCACAAATTGTAATTGTATTTGTAATTGTAATTTTAATTGAATTGTATGTAAAATATTTGTAAAATTGTAAATGTAATTCTATGTAAAATTGTAAATGTAATTGTATTTGTAACTGTAATTTTAATTGAATTGTCTGTAAAATATTTGTAAAATTGTAATTGTAATTGTAAATGTAATTATATGTAAAATTGTAAATGTAATTGTATGTAAAATTAAAATTGTAATTGTAATTGTAATCGTAATTCATGTATGTGAAATTAATGTAAAATTGTAATTGTAATTTTAATTCTAATTCTAATTGTAATTTTAATTAATGTAATTGTATGTAAAATATTAATTTGTAAAATTTTAATTCTATTAATGTGAAAATTTTAATTGTATTAATGTGAAATGATTTTATTAAAATATTTAAATTTGTAAATTTGAAAATAATTGTAAAATAACAAATCTAGAATAATACAAATTTTTGTAACATAAAGTTTAGAAAATAATGAAAATAAATTCATGTACTTTATAATTATCATTATTTTATTATGATCTTACATATATAAAGTTTATAAAATAATGAAAATAAATTCATGTACTTTATAATTATCATTATTTTATTATGATCTTACATACAAAAAAAAAAAACTTTAAAAATTCCGGTGTACTTATCAGCTTAACAGGCCCTGGTGCGTCGTATTAATACAATGCGTTGGTGCATCACATTTATGTGCACCAGAAATGAATAAACGTAGATAAAAAAACGCAACTCTATTTTGTTTAAGTTTAAAAAAAAAGCGGCAATTTGAAAAATGGGCGGCAAAATATTTTTGAAAATCTAATTTGATAAAATAATTCTTTAAATACTAAACACTCTTCATTATTTCACTATTTTTGCTAAAAAATCTCAGTCAATTTTTTGCAGGAGACAGACCTGGAGAAAGAGAGCACGAGGGCACTGTGGATGGCGAAATACGTTCGAACAGAAGTATTCTGACAATCAAAAACCAAAACTCTGGTGATTCAAGCCCTTTATCATATAATTTCAAACCATTTCGTGATTAAATTTATTTATTTTTTTTACTTTTTTTCTGCATTTTTTTATTTCTTCCTGCAGTTTTATTTTTTTCCATTTTTACCCTAAACCATTCATTTTTTTGTTTTTTCCCTTTCTTCTCCCTATTTCTGTGATTTCAAAATTAGGTTTTTCATTTTAGATTGACGTCCAACCCATGGGATGACTTGCATAGTCAGATCCCAATCCATTCGGCCATTGCGTGAATTTTTGAAAAAATGGATTTTTCTTTATCGGTGCGCCCTGCGTACACCACCGCACTGGTGCTTTGTATTATTATAGTGCACCGTACAATTTCTGTGTTGTAAAAAATTAAAAATATTTTTTTAAATCCATGCGCCAAATCTGAAATAGGGCACCGGTGCTCTATTTAACTAGGAAAGCACCGTACGGTGTATTACATTGTTTTTGCGATGCGTTTATAATACCCCACGCACCGTTAGGTCTATTACACTATTTTTGCGGTGTGTTTATAATACTGAATGCACCGCATGGTGTATTATACTATTTTGCGGTGTGTTGTTAATATATGCACGCACTGGCGATGGTGCGGATTTCATGAAAGGCGCACTGGTGTATCAAGATTTATTTCTATCTGAAAAGTTGAGAATTTATTTATAAATATATTAATGAATCATATGCTACAGGTTTCAGATTGATCAAGAAATGACTGCCAAGATATCAAGTAACAAAAATATTGTTAACACATCAAGAAAAGCAAAAAAGGCAAGTTCTTTGTAAATTCTTTATAAAAAATATTATTTTTGAACTATATGTAACTTTAACTAATATGTATTGTTTACTGTGTATCATGCAGAGCCACAAAATGACGAAGCTCGATATGATTATTTCTGATCTACGACCAGAAGAGCGTAAAATTTTAATGGAAAAATTGCAAAAAGATGAATCAAGTGAATGAAACAATATTATCGATCCAATATGAGTTTCTTTTTTTAATTATCATTAATAATATACTTAAAATTATTAGATAACATGTGTCAAACAGTCTACTAATTCACATATGTTTAATGTTCTACATGGACCAACAACTCAGAAAAGGAATGTTGTTCTAAGAAAAGAAAAAAACAGAACATGCAAATGAAAATGAATTGCTCCTTGGCTCTCTAGAGTGGTGTTGGAATTTAACGAAAGGGGGAAAAACTTTTACAAAAGTTTGAGGGATCTAGTGGAACGAATACAACAACGTGCTTCAAATGTAATATGTAATCATTGAATTTTTCGATCATTAGGTACAATAAATAAACAATTTAGCATTAAATATTAATTTTCAATAATTTTCTTGCATAAAAGAAAAGAAAATGGAACCCATTCAACACATAAAACAGGACGACAAGGAAGAAAATGGTTGATCTCTAAGTTTGTGAGTAATTGTTACTTCCTTATAACAACTTAACTGGATTTCATTTTTGTATTTTTTAAGTTGTTTTACAAAAATCATCATTGAATGTCTTCAAACATGTGCTAACATACAAAGAAGAACCATCAGACGAATTGATTGAAATTGGGTTAAATATGGGTTGTGAGTATATGTTGGCATATCAAAATTTAATTGTGGAATTTGTAAGCATCTATCGATCTTGTTTTAATTAGCTCCATCTATAATTAATAGAACAAAAACATCTTTTATATTAAATATATGATTTGTTATGGAGTATAAAACTTGCAGGAAACAAAGTATGGAATTGCGCCAACAGATGAAATTTTGAAAGATGGCATGGTACATGGTTTTGAAAGAATGTGTATAGTTTATGAGTCAATTGTTGCTATGGTACGTCATTTTTATTTTCGATTTACATTGATGTATATTATTTAATATTGGAATTTTCATTATTCTCACCAATGTATATACACTCATTTCAGTTTATTTTTATGTTTGTAGATGGAAAGTGAAGAAGAAGAAAACAATCAACGCCATGAACACAACATTCCTGAAAATAATCCAAGTCATGGAAGTAGCTCTAGCAGTGACAACAGTTCAAGCGAAGAATGATGATCACTATGTAATTTGGATATCAAAGCAAGGTGTTTTATTTTTTGAAATATGTCTGTGAAATCAGACATTTTGTTTAATGTAATGGACATAGTGTCCCAATTGAAAGACAAAGGGATATGAATAATTGTCCCATTTTGTATGATAAAGACTGTCTTATTCATATATATATATATATAATCATAAAATATGTTTTAATTTATTCTATTGCATTCTCCATTGTCGTTCTCAAATGCACTAATAAAAATTTAATTCATATGAATATTGTTATAAGATTATATATATGTGTCGACTTTTGATGAATAATGAATTTTTAAAAACCACAATAATTCTGATATGATATAACAAATTAATCCAAACAACACATTCAAATGAATTAATAAAAATGTAATTAATATGAATATTGTTATAAGATGTGTCGACTTTTGATGAATAATGAATTTAAAACAATCACAATAATTGGACTGTCAGAGGTGGATGTTTCTAAAAAAAAAAAATGAAACCCGATGCGTTTATGATTCTATGGGCACCGCACTAATACCGATTCCAGTTATAAATATCAGTGCGTTTGTGTGATACTGCGCACCGCGACGTTTATGTATCTATAAGCACCGGTGCATTTGTAGATTCCATGTGCACTGCACGAATATTGATACCAATTATAAATCTCGGTTCCTTTCTGTGATACGGAGCACCAGTGCCTCATAAAGATACACGCACTAGTGCACTTATACGACCTATGGGCACCGCTCAAATCCCAAGACCAATTAGAACGGCCCCATGCGTTGTATCACCAACACCAGGCCCGATGTTGTTGTTTTCCTTAACGGCCCGGTGCATTCTCCTTAGACCGCCCCGGTGTGCTGCCTACCGATACGCACTGGTGCGTTCAAACCTAATAAGAGCACCGATGGAAAAACATCCATAATAACCTCCGGCCGCCCATTTTTTTTTAGTTGTGTTCAATTTCCATTAAAAGCTCCGCCAAAACCTCCGTTACCAGAAACGGATGTGGTAGCATATGTTTTTTTGACAATTTTGGCCAATTTTATAACACTAAAAACCTCCTTTATAACCTTCTCTAGAGGGTCTTTTCCTTGTCGTGCCAAAAATTTGAATCGAATCAATGCCCAGATGAATAAGCCAGCAGAGGAGGAGTTTTAACGTTTGAAGTTCATCGAAATTGTTCAAACCATCACCAAGACCCACCGTACCAGTCAATGTAAAATGTGGGTTTCTGTGGATAATCATCCCAGCACCACAAGAGCCATGGGTCGTCGCCCCATCAAAAAATGCCCAAGGGATCAAAAAATCAATATATTCAGGTTGTACCCTCCGGTGGATGATATGAGAGTTAACAGGAGGTAAGGAGGAAATTTTGTCTACACATTCAGCCGCCACATTATCAGGGTGAGAAGAAATCTCCTGGAACACACTTTTATTCATGGAAGCCATATACCCCAAGAGACAATTAGAGGTATACTTATGTGGGCCTGTTCATTGTAATTTTCCCAGAAACTGTTCCAAGCCTCCCCACAGTTATTCCCACTCCATGAAATAGCAGAGTTGCATAGGAAACTTGTGTACTCCAAAACTTTCATTGTGAAAGGGCAAGAGAGGAAAATATGATCAGTAGTTTCTTCCTCCTCCTTGCAAAGAGCACACCGACCCGGGCCAAACATATACTGCTTTTGAAGAACATCCCAAGTAGGGACCTTGTGCCTTAAAATGCACCAGAAGAAGAGTTTTGTTTTAGCCGGGCCACCCAACATCCATAACACCTTATACCACCAATCCACCTATCCCTGCTCATTCAATTTTATAATTTGTGCATATCCAAACTTTGGAGAGTAGAAGACCGATTTTGAGTGTATCCACCAAAATGTATCTTTTGAATTTTTTATTCGGGCACTAGTACGCTCCAACTCAGTGATGTAGTCCCGCCATTCCAACTTCCATTGGTCCTCAATACCCAGTTCATCAGCGTCTCTTCAGGCCTGAGCCCAGACCGTAGAACCCACTGGATCACTGATCTGATTCAGGTTTTTTAGGCCTTAGACATGAAGGGACTCCCTTAAACCATCAAAGAGTGTATATCTGTTATTGCAACCCACCCAGGGGTCCATTCCAATGCGGCATCTCTCCCCATTTCCAATTTTCCAAGCCAGTCCTTTTTCCACTAACCCCATAGCCGAAAGGGTGGCCTTCCATATAGAGGAGACTTTGTAAGAATATTTATCTGGCATGCGGATCCATTCATCAACCAAGAGGGGATCAATGTATTTTCTTTTCACCACGGAGGTCCAAAGGTTATTAGCAATGAGGACTCTCCAGCCCAACTTAGCCACCAGTGAGGTAGCAAAATGGTGAAGGTTTTTAATGCCCCAGCCACCCCATTCTTTGGGATTTTCAATCTTGTCCCAAGCCACCCAAGGGGGAGTCATCTTGGTTTCTTTTCCAGACCAGAGAAAATTGCTACAAATACTTTTAATTTTGTTAAGAATGTCGATGGGAACCCAAGCAAGTGAAATCCAGTACACTGGGATATCCATAAGCACAAATTTTATGAGAACCAAATGCCCCTCTCTAGATAGCCACGTGTGGCTCCAAATATTTATCCTTTTTTCAATCTTTGAAACCAGTCACCACCAATCCTACTTTTGGTAGGAGTCTCGTTTGAGGGAGAACCCCAAGTATTTAATACATGAGCCAAAAGGGGAGTGAATGAAAGGAAGGATGTTGAGAGTCCAAGCCAGATCAGTCTCTTGTATGCCTTCGTGAGTGAGGGTGGACTTTTGAAATTTTATGTTCATACTAGTGGATTTCATTAAAATATCCAGTAAATTCTTCTAGCATTGGATCTCCAGCTTGTTCCCATTGCAAAAAAATAAGGATGTCATCAACAAAAAGGAGGTGAGATATAAACAAATTTGTAGCCACTCCAATCCCCCCAAACTCCCCATCCCTCCTAGCTTGATGAAGCAGTTGGCTAAGGCCTTCAACCACAAGGAGAAATAGCAAAAGTGAGAGAGGACACCCTTGTCTCAAACCATGTTTGTGAATAGAAAAGGGGGAGGCATCCCCATTTATCAGCACAACAAAAGAAAAATTTGTGATACAACCCATAATCCAGTTTATAAGATCAATGTGGAACCCCAGATGTGTGAGAAAGAGTCTAAGATAAACCCAATTTATCCGATCATAAGCCTCCAGAGGTCAATCTTCAAAATCATACATTTTTTTTCTTGGAGAGTTTAATACTGTGAATAGTTTCCTATGTCGCACCAATAGCTTCATGAATTTTCCTGCCATCCTGGAAACCAAACTATTTTTTAGAAATAGATTTAGATAAAATGGGCTTTAAACTGTTAGCAATAGTTTTGGAAATAACTTTATATATACAATACATAGAGAAATATGCTTGAAATCATCAAAATATGAAGGGGAGTCCTTTTTAGGGATGAGATCCAGGAACGTTGTCTTAAGGGCATCATGGATGAGGCCACGGGACTTGGATTCCTCCACAATATTTATGCTGGTGTCCCCCATCAGATCAAATAAATGCTGGAAAAATTCAACAATCCAACCATCTGGACCAGGGCTCTTATCTTTTTGCATGGATTTGATAATGTGTTCCACCTCTTTCTTCTCAACTGGTGCCAGAAGAAGATCATTTTCCTCCTCGTCAGCATATCTAGGGAAAATTTGAGCCACCCAAATGATTTCCCCAATTGAGACACCACCCTGATCATCATAGAGGTTCTTGAAATAATTTTTCCTCATTTTGGAGAGATCTTCAAAAGATTTAGCCACACCACCCTCCGAGGTGGCGAGCTCCCAAACAGTATTAGATTTCTTACGGCCCTTTACATAATTATGGAAAAATTTGGTATTCATGTCACCTGCTTATAACCAAATGGCACGAACCTTCAGCCTCCAACATTCTTCATTGTCCCTCAGCAGCACCCTCCTCCTGCTTTCTAGCTCTCTTAGCCTAACTCGAGAGTCTTCATCGCAAAACCTTCATCAATATTTCCATACATTTGTTCCAGGGCCTCGGTAATGTCTAGAAGGTCTTTACAGTATTTTTTCTCCTTTTCTTTGACCCAGGAAATGGTGGCCCTCTTGATGTTTTTTAAGTGCTTAGTGTTTCATATATATGTGTGGTTAGTATGGATCTATAATATACCATGTGAAAATTTTCATCTTTTAAGTTGCATTTTTTAATATTTAAATGAATTTAATGTCTGTAAAATCCCTTTAGGCACTTGGATTGTGTAATCTACAAAGCTTAAATTTGCAATTCCAAGGGATATTTGCTTGATTTTAGACAAAGTTGACCAAAAAAATATATCTAAAAAGAATCTAAAATGTAAAATATTGAGATTATTTGAAATGTTTTAATCATACGAATTTTTTTTTCAAATGTTTTTTTGTTACTAATATATTTTTTAATAAACATGAATATATTTATTCGTAATTTTATTGTATTACCTTGAAAAATTATGTGAAAACAAGTACATCCTTGAGGCACCATCATCATATATGTCACAGGAAAGTGGTATCAATCTTCTTAGCACAAAACTAGATAAAGTTTGACTACTTTCCTATAAAGTAATTGGTCCAAAACTCAAGGAGTATCAACATTACAAGCATAACAATACTATTTATAAGTTCACTGTAAAAGAAAAAATTGAACATGAACATGAAAAATTAAGTATTTGAAGGAGTGGTCAGGCAAATGTCTCCAACACTTGTTCTTGGTGGAGCATGAGAATCTAGTTGACATTGAAAATGAAGCTCGATGTGTGCAATCCTCTCTTTAATCATATCTATGTGATAATTCTTATTGTGTTGGTATCTCTTAACATCCTCCAACCTAGCAAAGTTGTTGTACCTCTCAGCTTACTTATCCATCAATATTCTACCTAGCAGAGTCTTCATCTTCTAATACAAGGTTAATGCTCCAAAAATAGTGTTTCCTTCGTCCCAAGGTGTTCCCCAAGTTAGGAACCCAAGTGGATACATCTTCTAAAATCACATAATCTGAGAAGACATGTCTTTCTTAAACAATCCAAGATTCTAAATTCTGAATCTCATTTTGGGTATTAGGGGGAACCACTTCATGATATATCTCAAAAGCCTCCTCAACTCGTTGTTGATCTCTGCTGAAACCCTAGGGACCGTGACCCCCTCCCCCACATCTATTGCACATCCTTTGTTGCTCTATCTTCCACTAATAACATTGAGTGTTTGTTTTAACACTCACGAGACTTAACCCCAATCCCAAGGGAACAAAGCTACCAACTCTAGTAAATATTACAACGCTAATGATAGACTCCCCCCTAGATGATTGACATGGGTTGTAGAGAAAGTAAACCCACATTGAATGTAAATTACACCTACCAACAGACAAACAACAGATGAGTTCGGCTACCAATAATAGCTTAGGGACGACACCAAAGGTGAGAACACATAGGCATTGACCTCCATATATCAGCAGGCCCCAAATATCAAAAAAAAGGTGAAACTCAAGAGAGTTCCAGACTCCGCTCACCAAATGGATGCTAGAAGAATCACCATAAAGTGCACAATCACATTCATTTGGTTCAAGCATGAATTCATAGTTGATTCCCCACAAACTAATCAAAATATCACACTAATCCCATTTCATCTTTTGATAGATAAAAATTATCCCAAAACATACCATATAAAATCAAGGGACTTATTCTAAAGCTTAAGAAAAACCTTGTAAAAATCAAATGTTACCCTCTCAATGTAGGTCCAAAGAGGCTCCTTGCTCTAGGAAGGGATCTCAACTCCCAAAATCATGAGCTCAACAAAAACAAGAGGTTGTTCACAATCGCCTCTATATATGTTTTCCTCTATCAACTCTAGTAGCTTCCCTTAGTTAGTATGTCATGCCAAGCACAGACCAATAACTCTAACACCTCTTACAATGAATACCACCAAAAATTTCTCCCTGTACCGAGTCCCAAAAACATTTTGTTTGCATCTCTACAAAATTTCTCTCTAAATTATCTCATAGTGCAAGGAAACAACCCATTGGTGCATCAAGTAACTAAACCAGACCTCACCACCTCCTGATTTTTTCACGTTAACACCAGTCATAATTAAGGAAGGGAATTTAATTAGCATACTTCTGCATGTAAGGGGGTGGCCACACTAGCCCCTATATTAATGCTCCTTGTAATTCTAGGGTGGAAAGTACAGCCCATTCTCCTCCACCTCTTGATATTCACCCCCATCATGGGTAAATACATGTTAATATGATTTGGCCTTGCACATTTAAATTTTTTTATTTGTGACCTACGTTGATTTTTTTATTATTACTAATATTTTAAATGCAACCTATTCATTTTAAATTTAAATTTTGAATAAATTATAAATATTCCTTTTATTATTATTTTCATGAAGTAATTGAACTTTTTTACTTTCAATTACTTATTCTCTTTGTTGATAATTGCGCCGAGGGACAGATTCTACAGCCTAGTATGATGTGTAAGGGTGTCCATTTGTCATCAAAGTTGAAATTTTGTTCATGTCTACCAAAATAAAAATCTAAAATCTAAAAACGAAAAAAATTTAAATAACTATATTAAAAAAATATATAATGTAGGCTCATTAAAAAAAAAAATGTGTATAAATAAACAATTAAAAATCCATCCACGTGCAAACCTTCTTTTTGGAGTGTAGAATTTGAGGAAAGGTTTGCACCTCGAGGGATTTGATCCATCTTGGCACATGATAGATCCGGAGTTAGATCAATCTAGGCTAGTAATTTATTTAAGTTATGTATTGAAATAAAAAATAAATAAAATAAAGTATAAGAATTATACATTTTTAAAACTTGGAAGAGAAAATATAGGACTTTTTTTAAATTACTTTATTTCTCTAAATTTGTTATTAAATTATGTTACTTCATATGAATATGGAAATATTTTATTCATGGCTAAGAGTGAGAATGGACAATTTTTACCTCATTCATACAAAATTTTTATATCAATGGAACACAGTAATGTACACCTCCCCTCACATCTACCCAAGTAACCGGCCAATCGGGGTAAAAATGAGTTGAGGGAAGTTAAGAGATTACTCAACCTCCTTGGTGACTTTAATGAGGTGGAATCGATGCATAAAACCATAACACGGGCTCCCTACACCTGCTATAGGACCCCTAGAGGCTATCCCAACCATCCAACTGACTTGTCCCTGGGTCCCACTAACTTTTACAGAAGAAAACCCTCGGACACTCCCTTGATATGGGCAAGGGTGTGCGTGGGAGGCTCTAGACACACCCACAGCATGGGAATGCATGCATCCAAAGTCTCAAATTCCCATACATGTGCATGCATCTGTGAGATTTAAGGCACTTTCTAAGCCCAAAATCCCAAACATTGCCCAGAACTTATTGTAGCTTTCAAAAAACATTAAACGCATGAAGACAATGTCAAATAAACAAAAACTGACTCTAGGACTAGGCTTGACCATCCCCAACCGGGACTGACATTCTGCAAAACACTTGGCATGAATGAAATCTACATGTCTAGGATACAAGACAACACGTGAATGATTGAAAAATTTTATGGGACATTATAATAAGGATCACCACCCTCTTCCTTGAATAGATATGACATCAATTAGGTCTTGCATCCATTATTTTAACAATTACAAGTAAATACATGAAATAACCATGGCATGAACCAATCATTTAAACATGCCTATAACCAACATAAAACCATGGAAATAATAGTGAGATAAAATCCATTAAATCCACTCATTAATAAGTAAAAAATCAAGAGAACTTAGCTTCCATTAAAGATAGGCAATAACCAACCAAGTTTGGGACTTCCACGTACCACCCGACCATAGACGTGGCTGAGCCAAATCTCTCTTCAACCAATCACCCCCATGCCATATTCCAAGCATGAATGTGGGATCTCATGGATAAACCAATACAAAAACAACCAAGGGAATCCAAATGTTTAACCACATCCACCCTCACCATACCGTGATCACACCAAACCGATGCTTTGATCACAAAACTGAACCGAACTTGGATTTCCATCCGCAATACATCACTATCCTTGAGAAATTTTACGTCTCCCTGTCTCTCGGTCTTTACCGCAATCCAATACCAAATCACTAGGCCCTAAACTGAGACACCACCCTTAGGCTTTACCATATATCCTACCAAAACCGATCAAGGGATTCCTAGGCCTTTGGGAATTTTCCTTTAGACCACCTCCACCCTGGATTCTAAAATCCATCCAGCAATTCCAAAGCTCAAAACTGAGATAAAAAACCCAACACACCATGGAATCCAGAAAAAGGAAAGGCAAGGCTGAAAATCCACTGTCAAAACCCGCCAAAACCATGCCACCAACAGCAAGAGCACCAAATACCAAGCTTGCATAAGCCATGCATGTCCAAACCAACTAGGAAATCACACATGCAATATGTTACCTGCAACTATTCATGTTGAAGTTTTTAGATCATGTTCTTCCTTACTTGATCTTTGCTTTCCTTTCCTTTCCATTTCCTTCCTTTGCTTGCTTTCCTACTTCTTGGCTCAATGTTGATTTTCTCCAAGAAAAATCTAAGTATCCAAGAGTGTGAGAGAGAGAGAGAATCATGAGAGAGCTCCAAAACTGAACTCACAAAAGGTTACACTGATAAAAGGCACCAACTGATCCTCACAATCCTTTTTATTAATGAGGCCTCTATTTTCTTAATTTTCTTCCTCACATGAAATCTATGACCTTTTACCTTCCTTTTCTCCTAATTTCCTTTATTTTCATAAATAAATGTGCCAAAAATACTTTTTACCTCCTTAATGCCTTAGTCATTTCCTTTTCCAATTTCCACTTTCCATAAACACATATCCAATGGTGCCAACTAGGATATCTTTGCCCAACATTCAGCTTGGAATAAGTATCCCTTAACCATGGTCTTATTTTTCCTTTATTAACTTTTATTACATGAATCATTTTCCCGGGTATGTTACATAACCCTCCCCCCTGGGGAACATCGTCCTCAATGTTAAACCACACCTACACCTTAGTAAACCCGTTGAAAGAAAACATACTGCTCATGGAGCTTTATAACTTAACCCAATGCAGTATTTACAATGAGTAACCTACTCAAAAGAAAAACCACAATAACATGACCATATACCTCCATATCGCTTATTGGAGATCTATAAATTATCTCATGGTGGTATTTACATCTGTATACATATGTACATATACCAAAACATCACCAAAATATATGAAAAAAATCAAACCAAAACTACTTTGCCTCAACTGGAAAACAATGAAGGATCCATGGCGTGCATCTGGTCCTCCATCTGTCGCTTAGCTTCATCAGGCCCAAAGTCCCTCCACTGCACTTTAACTTGCTCAATGGCTCTGTTCCTAAGCATGAGTTGCTTCCGCTACAATATGCACTGAGGTTCTGGCTGAAATTCTCCTTCTTTCTCCACCTTCAATACAAACCAATCAATAACATGATCAACATCCTTTATATACCTTTTAAGTAATGAAACATGAAACACATCATGGAATTTCAATTTTGGAGGTAGTGCAATTTGATAGGCCACTGGTCCAATCCTCTCAAGGATCTCAAAAGGCTCGCAATACCATGGTGCAAACTTGGCACATGATTTGATCCTTAAGGAGCTCTTCTTGGCCTTGATGCACAAATAAACATGCTCCCCAACCTGAAACTCCTTAAATACCCTGTGGTTGTATGCATAAATATTTTTTTTGTCCTATGCTACCTCTAGATTCTTCTTTATAACCTGCATTTACTTCTCCATGTCTGCCAACATGTTCGGTCCAATCAACACCTTGTTAATTGGATCACTCCAACTAATGGGATTATTACAATTCTGCCCATACAATGCCTCGAAGGGACTCATACCCAATGACTCTTGATACCCATTATTGTATGAAAACTCAACCAATGGTAGATACTCTTCTCACTTCTGATGTTGATGCATCACATACATCCTCAACATGTCCTCCAATATCTTGTTGACCCTCTCAGATTGTCCATATGTCTGTGGATGGTAAATTGTGTTGAAGGCAAAATTTGTGCCTAATCCTGCAAATAACTCTTTCCAAAACTTGGAAGTGAACTTTGCATCCTTGTTTGACACAATATTATTTGGAACACCATGCAATTTGACTACATCTCTGATGAACACATGTGCTACATCGCTAGTTGAGTACGTAATATTCAATGGAAATAAATGTGCAACATTTTTCAACCTGCCCACAAAAACCATGATAAAATCATGTTGTCTCACTGTCCTCGGAAACCGTGTAATAAATTATATGGAAATGACCTCCCATTTCCATTTTAAAATCACAATATTTTGTGTTAGACCACCTGATGCCTACACTATGCCTTCACCTACTGACAGTCCAAACACTTAGCCACGAACTCTACTACATCCCTCCTTAGATTCGACCAATAATAGAATCTCTTCACTGTAGTCAATGTCTTCTGATATACTGGGTGACCTAAATATGGTTTCGCATGAAACTCCCTCAAGATCACTTTCTTGAGATCGCTAATATCTGGCACATATATCCTATCTCTACACCTGACTAATCCATCTATCATGAGATGATATTCCACATCATGTACACCTGCACCTGTACATGTGCTTGTACATGTGTTTATACATGTGCTTGTACATGTGTTTATACATGTACTTTGCTGCACTTTGTGCCTAAGATCCATATTTCTTGCATCTTGCTGACCTGCCTGGAATATCCTATCCTGTAAATCCGTCCCATAGGAGCTCATAGTTGCAATGTGATTTACTTGTATCTGCTTGTTAAGAGCTTCTGCGACCCTATTCTCTTTTCCTTTGATGTATTTGATCTCAAAATAAAACTCATTGATCATAGCGAACCATTTAGCTTTCTTGTCATTCAGATTCGACTGGTCAAAAAAATACCTCAATCCATTGAGATCACTCATAAGTATAAACCTCCTGCCAAGAAGATAGTGCCTCCACATCTTCAATGCATGTATAATCGTTGCTAGCTCAAGATCATACATCGGATATTTCTTCTCATGTTCATTCAATTTTCATGATTCGTAGCATATAACCTGTCCATCTTGCATAAGCAATCCACAAAGCCCTCTCTTGCAAGAATTTGTACATACTATGAACTCTTTTTCCTAATATGTGATCTTTAACACTAGAGAATGTGTCAAAAACTACTTGATTTTTTCAAAACTAGCCTCACACTCCTCTGGCCACTCAAACTTCTTACCTTTCCTTTGCAATGATGTAATCAAATAAGCAATATGTGAGAAGTTCCTAATGAACCTCCTATAATAGCCTTCCAATCCCATGAAATATCTCACCTCATCTACATTTCTAGAAACTTCCCACTCCATGATAGCTCTTACCTTTTCTAGATCCACTGTTATTCCCTCCTTGGATACAACATGTCCCAAGTAATGTACCTCGGTCTGAAAGAAACTGCACTTGTTGATCTTAGCATACAACTGATTCTCTCTCAAGAATCTCAACACTGTTGCCAAATTCTTTGCATGCTCTTCATCATTATTGGAATATACCAAGATGTCATCGATGAATAAAATCACAAACTTGTCCAGATAAGGATGCAACAGACTATTCATCAAACACATAAATGGAGCTAGAGCATTAGTCAATCTGAATGGAACTACAACAAACTAATAATGCCCATAACTGGTCCTGAATGTGTTCTTGTAGATTTCTTTGTCTTTGATGCGTACCTGATGATATCCTAATCTCAAGTTGATCTTAAAGAACATTTCTTTTCCCTTCAGTTGATCAAACAAATCATCGATACTCGGTAATGGGTACTTGTTCTTGATGGTCACTTTGTTCAACTGCATGTAATCAATGCAAAGTCTGAGAGTACCATCCTTCTTCTTCACGAACAACACTAGTGCGCCCCAAGGCAATACATTTGGCCTAATGTATCCCTTATCAAGCATCTCTTTCAGCTGCAACTTTAACTCTACCAACTCAAGTGTGCTCATCATGTAAGTTGCCTTTGATGCTGGTGTTGCCCCTCGTAACAATTCAATAGAAAATTATACTTCCCTCTGAGGTGGAAACTCTGTAATCTCTACGGGAAATACATCCTGGAACTATTGTAGAACTAGATACCTGCTCAAAACATCTGCATCCTCAACTTGCTTACCCTTGTCACTAGATATATGAACCACAAATATCACACACCCTTTCCTGTGAATGCACTTGGCTTACATGGTTGTCACCATCCTAATTGATGTGGCTTTCTGCTTTCCCTGTAGGACTCTTGGTTCCCCATTGTCATCCAAGAACTCAATGGCTTTGTCATAGAAATCTACCTTGGTCTTGTGAAGTTATAGCCATTCCATACCCAATAGAATACTATACGATCCCAACGTTAATGTGGTCAAGTTGATGTTGTAGGCATACCATTTAACTCAAATGCACAAACTCTTACCCAATGATGTGCTCTTTTCTTTGTACCTGTAGCCAACTGCACTAACCAAAATTCTGCATGCACTTATACTAAAGACAATGATCCTTGCCACATATCCAACATTGCAACTGTGATTTACCATCACCTCTAGTATGTTGCTCTCCAGGTCCGTTCCCACTTATATTGAACTTCTTGTAAGGAACCATGTTTTCTTTATCACTTGCATCTTATGATATTTCCCGCTTTGGTGGCCATCTTCCTTTAGTTTTCTCGTTTCCTTTCAAATCCTGCTTAGGGTCAACTTTGTGTTTTTACTACTCATAACAATGCTCTAGCTTTAGAATGGCCTCCCCCAATTATCTAGGCTCATCGAACTCAATCCAGTCTTTGTATGATATTGGAAACCCACCGATGAATCTATGAACCTTGGCCTTCTCCTCCTTGAGGTAAGGCACATATCTCAACAACTCCAAGAATATGCTAGTATACTCATCATTTGTCATGGAACCCATTTGAAACTCCTAAAACTCCTTAACTCTAGCATCGCAGTACCTCTCTAACAGATACTTCTTTCGAAATAACCTCTTGAACTCACTCCAAGTCAATTCCTCCTCATAAATACCCCCAACATTCTTCACATATTCCCCCCAAATGTATGTTTTACCTTTGAGATTGAATGTAGTTATTTTGGCTTTCATATTTTTTGAATAGCCATGCAATCTAAAGAAATTTCTCATACCAAGCAACCATGCCTCTGGAACCTATGATTTCTTCATCTCTCCATCAATGGTAGACGGCTTTGCTTTCTTAAACTCATCCGAAAAATAATCCCATGTCACTCCTCCTGTAAGGATGATAACAATGAAGATCATAATGCCTATCAGAACCAGAGCTAGAGTAGTACAAGTGTTTGTCACCTCTCCTATCTGGAGTGTCCAACAATCTGCCATCTCTAATTATGTCATCTCTACTTGACTTGTGACCACCAGGAGACATACTACCATATGCACCATTAGTTCCATCCTCCTATCCATAACTGATCCAAAGTGGCCCATGTTGTTGCAAATCTGACAAAATCTGAAGGATTGTCACATTTACTTCTAACTTGTGAGATGGTCTGTGATTTTTTTGCGGTAGTTTTGTACAGCATTAGATTGATATCGTTCTTAGGCACGTGGGAGGTTGACCTTCCCTTTTTCTTCAGAGTTATTTTGTTTATTTTTTTAGAGGTTTCTAGAGACACGGCCTACTTTTTTCGACAACCTCGTAGGTCGATGTTGCATGTACAGATGCAGATGTGGGGTTGGATGATTCCCAAGAGGAGCCAATATAACTTTCCCGCCAGGATATGTACAGATGCACTGGAGTTGATAGCCAGTGTTGATGATCACTTGTTCGTTCTGGTGCCATGTTCGTACGTCGATTTGGATTAGCGAGGGTGTACCAACATCCTCTTCACACAGGATGAGCCACCAGATGTGAGAGGTAATATTAGTGTTTTCTTTAAATTAATATCGTTTCATTTTAATTTCTTAATTAATTGATTATAATTATCAAATTTATTCTACCACATTCTTTAACTTATTTTATTAAATTGTTTAATGAAATTATCTAATTATTGTTGTGTACTATATATTTTGTAGATATTGGGACATTCGTTGGGGACATTATTCGACCCCCACCTAATGATCTAGGTCTAGATGTTGACAAGGAGATGTAAGAGGCGAAGGATAAGGGTGACAGACTTGATCCTCGGGTGCAGATACCCGTGGGGGTGTGGCGTAGGCCAAACACCCGATTTACAATGGAGTTGGGTGACCAATTGTGTCGACTCCTAATTCATGAGGGAGTTTGCCCAGGTACGACCAGAGAGATCCAGGCTGATCGTAGGCTCACACGGATCTGGAGAGGCATGCCCCACAATATGATGACCCTTATGTGTCATATCGTTTGAGCTTCCAGGGCACTGGTGCGGGCTAGGAGGGATAGGCGTCGTGGAGATGCATGACAGAGTAGCTCATCTGATGATCTTGATCATGAGGGGAGTCATCATCATTCTAGTGCTCCACCTCTTCCTCCTTCACCTTGCGTTGAATATCATGAGTAGCCAGCATCCAGTCCTAATCAACATGCATCTTCTGAGCAGTCTGCACCATCTCAGCAGACACCTATTCTTGAGCAGGCACGACCATCTGATCAGGCCACACCATCCACTGAGTATGCTGCACCATTGACAACTCATAAACAGGCAAATCCTGAGTAGACTGCA